>JAKELP010000003.1:6075807-6580807 GCA_029929735.1 Mimosa pudica | reverse complement strand
ATTAATATAGAAATCCCAATGACATGTCTCAACAAAATATTAAGTGCTCACCTTGTATAGCCAATGCGGAGACTCTGCGCAGAAAAACATAGCAAGAGCAAGTGTAGCAGCTGGAATAATCGATACCCAGAAGCAAACCCGCCACCTGAGCAAGAAATGGTGGGTTCATATCTTAAATATATCAGCTGTGAAGGTGGATAGAATAAATTTAAATTGAAGGATGGATAGAATAAATTGAACATTTTCCATACCATCCTGATATTTCTTTGACAGGAATTCCAATAAACAGAGCCCCCATTATACCAAGACATGTTGCAATTTGGATGAAGGCTCCATATGTACCCCGTACATAAGCAGGAGAAACCTATTATGAACATATGACGGGATTTAAGCAAGAATATTTTTATCCAAGTCAGTTACAAAGATGCAGCCATTGGCATACCTCTGTAACGTAGAGAGAAGCAACAGCAGGGCCGAGACCCAAGCCAGTGCCAACAAATAATCTTCCAACAAGCATGCCAAACAAGTTGTTTGTTGTTGCACTGAAAACAGTTTTCCAATCGCAGTATTAGCCATGAGAACTCGTACTATACCATGTAAATATGAATAAAATCATAAAGTTTGCTTTCTACATGGGGAGTATCTTACAAAAGATTATAAATCATCCACTTCCACCATAAATAGAGGGATGAATATGGATTTTATTATAGCATATTAAGAAAGAATGCGTAAAATAATTACAAGAAAAAGCATAGGGAAAAGAATTTATCTAAATCTTCCATGAGACAAATTGAGTAAATTACAGAACTTGTTCTGGAAGTACAACCTCATAGAAGCGCCGATTATCATTGGCAAGGAAGATAACTGGAAAGCTTTGCGACGGCCCACTCCATCAGCAATCCAACCACTGAGTAGACATCCAATCAAAGCACCGCCAAGGCATATACTCACCACCAGACCTTAAGTTTTTTGAAAAAGATATAATTTAATTGAAAGTTTAATCAAAAGCACTACAAACAATCAAAGGATAAATGGAAGTTAAAATTTCTTGTTACCTTCTGCCATTGTGTTCCCACTAAAACCAAGATCCACAGAAATGCTCTCGAGGGGTTCATTGACAACTCTGAATAGGCAAGGAAAGTATATTCAAATTAGAGGCTCTGACAAAATTTTCAAACAACACTAAGAAACCAAGAGAGGATTTTGTATAGAAGAAAATACTAACCCAAGATGGTATCCAAATAAGAATGAAGAAATAGTTCCCACAAGAACATGTGGCAAAGCAAGCTTCCACGAAGGAGTAGAACTTTCCTTGTCCAAGCCATTGTCTATAAGAGCTATTATGCATAAAAAAAGTTAGAAAAGTAATTAGCATTAATACCTGAAAATTTCATCAGAGTTTGCATCGAGTCATTAAGTTATGCTATGTTTCTTGAGCATCGCTATTTTGAACAGCATCTTTTTAATTTTCATTTTAAGCTCCAAAGTCAAATAATAGTTATCAAAATAAGAAAGGGGAGCAACTTTATATAAACAATAGCTAGAACCACATCGAGATAGATTTGTTTGTCATTTACCCAAGAGGACAAAACTATAAAGGATTCTACTGGGAAAACAAGTGTAGATTTAAGCAGGGAACAGTTTCATTGGGAAGTAATAAAGTACATATAAGTTCCACAATAGTACATGATAAATCCTTACATGTTTGTATGAACACAATATATATTGTTAAACTAAGACCGGTACCTGAGTTTTCTTCAATGTCTACCATGTTTGTATTATTATCCCTGGAAGATGCACGTTTGTACATAGTCATGGATGAAATCTCACAGTGACGACCCCACATGCCAAAATATGACCTGCCTGCTTCCTATATCAGCAAATGTCTGTACAAAAGTTATATAATACACAAGGTCTAAATTTCAATAGCAAGAGGGAGTTGCTTCAATGATATCATGTAAAATAAAGTAAACCCAAACAACTTATCACAAGACATGATCTCAACGCAACAACCACCCTCACCCTGCTTTTTAATTTATCGATATTTTCTCACAAAAATAAACATGCAATAAATGCTCTACAATCAAATTTTAATACATCCCCCCATGTTAGGATGAAAGTCTTGTTCAGATAAAATTGTTCTAATTGCTAGTAAATAAAAATTATAAGTCAATAATTTAATGTTTAATTCATTGCATTAGTTTCCATCAGGAAACAAATAAAATACGTGAAGTAAAAAAAAATATCAGCTTCAATAGTGTATCATCTGTCTGATCATATATGACTGAGATGAAGGAAAGCAGCCAGCAAGAGAAATGTCTGGAAATTACCAGATATTGTTCATATTATTAAAAGGTTCAAAAACATAAACATCAACACCTGGCTTTCACTATTAAACTATTTTACATTGTTTATATTGTCAGAATGCAGACCTATTCAAACTTAAAGAATGAACTTACCAAGCATGGCACAACCTGGCAATCAAATTAATCAATTCTCAGCTGCAAGGGCATGGCTAAATCCAATACACTAAAGACCAGATTGTCCAGCTAAGTGCTAACTAATAACGTATCAATTAAGAAGCGAGATCATTAGATCAGGTCGTCAGCTGATATAAATTAAAATCCCTAAGCCTAGGATCTGAGCTAACTTATGGTAATATACTAACTATTACTATGCTCCTCTCTCTTCAAAAACCTCTAGATATAAATGATTCCCTCTATTCCTAAATATAAGATCACTTTTGAATTTCATTTTGTTCCTAAATATAAGATCATTTTCTTACATTTCCCAAATTAACCCTAATAATGCTTATCTATAGTAACAAGAAAGAGAGAGGGAGAGTGAAGATAAAGGTACATAGTTAGGATACATTGGTAATATCATGTGTTAATTACTAACTTTACCAACATACTTAATCTAATCAAATTAGTGATCTTATATTTAGGAACGGAGGTAGTATGCTCAAACAGCCGAACACAACGGAGCAAACTGAAGTACTAATTCAGTAACTATAAATGTTCAATAACGTATCTCAAATAAGTTACCCTGTTTTCTAGAGGATCTAGCAGAAAACTACACAATACAATAAATAACTATAAAAAAAGACTATAATCAAACCATGCACCAAAACAGAGCTTCCAAAATTACTCAAACAAAGAAGCAACTCAAAAACAAAATCAGCAGAATAATAATTCATCAGTTTGTGGTTAGCAGAAATACGTACCAATCATTTAACAAACAGCGAAGATCCGAAATCTGAAATCCGAAATTCTCAGAGTAGTTAGCAGAAAAGTTAACTCTAAGTGATGAAGTGAACGGTGAGCGACAATGGTGGTATATGAAAGGAGAGATTGCTGAATTTGAAAGAAAGAGAAGGAAAATAAAAAAAGCAATCAATGTGTTGGGTAAAAAGGAGTGGTGAATCTTTCTTTGGGAAAGTTCAAGATGAAGAGGGAGATGATATTAAAGAAAATAAATAGACCGTTGATAGAACGCCACGTGGGAATAATAACGAACAAGAATAGATTCAACGATGGAGATGGAGATGGAGATGGAGACGGGTGGGGAATTTAGAATGAGGCGGGCGTGATAATGTGAGTCCCACTTGTTTCCAAAAATAAGGCCTCCCTAGATCTTTGTTCTTTTCTGTCAATTTATTAGCACTCCAACAACAGTCCAACTTCAACTAAATTACCCTATTTTTTTCTCTTTCTTTTTTGAACTGAAACCGTATTTTTTTCTTAATGACAGTAGATTCTCAATTTATTCGGGAAGAATAATATTTTTTTGGGACTAAAATAATATTTATATTGAAGACCAAATGATATTAAAATTTAAAAGTTAACATTTTTTCCATGGGTGGAAGTGTGGAACCTCTTCATTTATTAAGCAGTCCATTTCCCACCATTTATTGGTACGCAGCTTTTTGTGTAGCATTCTAGTTTCCTTTATCTTTTATTTTTTTTAATATATTTTTATCTTTTATTTTATAATAAGAGAGTTGTTTTTATCTTATATACACTTGCCCAATTTCTCACAGCTTAAATCTCCCCTTTTTTCGTGCTTATAACGAAACTCCAAACTAAAAGGGAAAAACTTATATCAAGTTCATTTCTCTAGGTTTTCAAGTTCTTTTAATATAGGAGTGACACGTGTCCTTTTATAACAACCATTCATTCAATCTAACAGCCAATAATTGGAGAAATGGAGAATCTGGATGGAAAAGCTTGACCTAAGTAAGTCCAAACTAAAAGACAAATGTAGAGTTAATGGAAGTAGAAAAAAAATTGAACAGAATTCAAAAGCACCGAGAAAGAAGAGAGGGGGAGAGGAGAATAAAATTCAAATTTGGATTTTAACAATACCAAAGGAGAGAGAGAAATGTTCTAACGAAAAAAATAAAAGAGGAAACATGGGTCAAATGGTTTAAAAAGATTGGGCTGTTTGAATACATTTCCAAAAGTTATTATGACTCTCAAAGTTAGGTTTCACATAAAAACATCTAAACACTCAATTTTTTTTGGATAAGCTATTTTGAGAAGAAAAGATAAATTTAGGGTTCCAAAAGTTATTTTGATAAAAACTACATTTTTCTCTTTTTTCCAGTTGAAAACTTCAACCTTTCGTTTAGGAAAAACACTTATTTCAAATAAAAGAAACATAAAAATTTATTCATCATAACTATTTTTCAGAAAAACTATATTTTACTCAAAAGTTAATCTTAAAATATATTCTCAAAAAACTCAATCCAAACACTCTCATTTCATCAAAAGCTATTCTACTCAAAAGTTATTTTCAAAAAGCTATTTTCCCAGAAGCTATTATCTAGAAGCTGAATCCAAACAGGGCAAAGATTAGGGGATAGGAAGTTAAAAAAGAGGGAGAGAAGAGGGAATTCATTTCAAAGAAATATAGGAAGAATTACCATTTAATGCAGAGTACTTTGCTATAACATTAATAATTAATAACTTGTTTATATGGGAACTATATAAACAAAAAGATATATCGTACAAATATATATATATATATATATATATATATATATATATATATATATATATATATGATAGCAAAAAACGTAGTTAAAATTTGTTTATGTGGCAACTATATAATGAAAATTATTCTTAAATTGTAAGGAACTCCACATAAGTTTTTTCCTAATGTTATTGATAGATATGTCTTCGATTTTTTATTTTATGTAATTAACTCTATTGTTTCAAAAATATTTATTGATTTTGTTGATTTAGAAAACTGAAGCTGATTATATATTTCTCCACTCGCTATCAATTATAGTTATGGAACTTATATACTATTCATAAAAAATAAAGGAACTGATAGAAGTATTTATAACAAAAGATTTATGTGAGTTGGGAATTAAGGGGCTCACTAGTATTAAGGTAAACATCTGATTTATAAACACTCACACATATACTTACTGATCACTCGTCACTTACAAATAAGCCTTCACATTTGTAACAAAAAAAAAAAATAAGCCTTCACATTGGCAGGATAAAGGGCCAACTAGTTCAATTTCTACTTGGTAAGATGTTGGGGAAAGATATATTAGACAATCTTACCTTTTTTATATCAGAGAGTATGATTCAAACTCACGGCCTCATATCTTACAATGATTAAGGGCCTATTTGGATACATTTTCAAAAACTATTCTAGCTCCGAAACCTAGGTTTCACACAAAGACATCCAAACACTCAATATTTTTGGATAAACTATTTTGAGAAGAAAAGTTAGGATTGAAGTTCCAAAAGATATTTGAGAAAAACTAAATTTTTCGATCTCTCATTTAAGAAAAACACTTATTTCAAATAAAAGAAAGATGAAAAGCTATTAATCATAACTATCTTTCAGAAAACTATATTCTATTCAAAATTTATTCTTAAAAGTTATTCTCAAAAAGCTTAATCTAAACAATCTCATTTCATCAAAAGTTATTTTTCAGAAAAAATATTCTACTCAAAAGCTATTCTCAAAAAGCTATTCTCCAGAAGTTGAATCCAAAGAGACGCAAGCTTAATACTTACCGGCCCTTCCATAAGATAAATTAAATTAAATAATTCATTGCATTTGAATATCCCTTTATAATATTTATTCATGTAATCTGAAAAAAATACAATTATTTTGTTCGGATCATACTCAGACTAATGCTGCTTTTTTTTGTCAATGACAAAAGAAAAAAAGTCAATAGTCATAGTGTGTCATCTGGCTTCAGGAACGCTTGGTTTCTCTGGTCTATGCTCTCCCACGACGCTCTATCATACATCAGCCACAAACAAAAACTGCACTTTATGCTTCACACATTCTCATTCTTCAAATTTCAGTTCTTGGGTATCGCTCATATCCTCAAAAAGTTTCCATTTTTAACTGAATCCATTAGAGAGGAACTGGTTTAACCTTCGATGTCTTCTCTATGTGCTCTGTCGCCTTCGCTACGCTTAGAGATAACCAAAGCTAGACTCATTACTCCATATCCATTGCCATCATATCACCGTGAGCCTTCTTCTATTCTACTTCTATGTCTTTTTGCTTTTGCTAAATAAGCTCTCATTTTGAATTGGCCATTATGTTTGAAGGAAGCAAATGTGAAATGAACAGGAGGAGTTTTACTATGAAAGGAATTGTGGCATCTAGTGTTTCGGCTATGGCATCCACTTTGACTGCTGACCCAGCTCAAGGTTGGTTAGTTCACATAGCTTATAAATTGGCGGTTACCCTATTTTGCCCTTCAAGTAACCACCGAGGACTACTGGGCACGCTAAATTAACATCAGATACAATTTCACCATTGAAGTAATCAAAGTGATCCAATTTTACCTTCTAACGAATGTAATGTTGACACGTGTTCGCC
Source organism: Mimosa pudica (assembly GCA_029929735.1). Taxonomy (NCBI): domain Eukaryota; kingdom Viridiplantae; phylum Streptophyta; class Magnoliopsida; order Fabales; family Fabaceae; genus Mimosa; species Mimosa pudica. The sequence continues at coordinate 6,573,943 of JAKELP010000003.1, read as the reverse complement.
CATTGGCGTGTCTCTGTCCATTTAGGAGAAAATTGGACCAATTGGTTACTTCAAGTAAATTGGACCAATTGGTTACTTCAAGCGTGAAATTGTACCTTGTGTTAATTTAGTGTGCCTAGTAGTCTAGGATGGCTATTGGAAGGGCAAAATAGGGCTATTGCTCATTATAAATTTGTTACACGCATGAATTGTACTTAGAAAGTAAGTTTAAATCCAGGAGTTGAGAGATTGGCTTACAAACCAGAAGGGTATAATTACTGGACTTGGAGGGGTCATAAGATACACTATGTAGTGCAGGGAGAAGGCTCTCCTGTTGTTCTTATTCATGGTTTTGGGGCTTCTGCGTTTCACTGGAGGTCTGTTTTTTCCTTGTATAATACACCTTAGCTGATTCTCTTAGGCTAGGAATGAAATTTCAGTGACTTTGATATGTTGTCATGTTGTTGTGCCCTGCTCAATCTTTGACTTCACTCCATGCTTTATTACAGTGATTTCAAGTTTACTTGTTGGAGTTGAGTTGAACTGATAGCAAAGTAATGAAAGAAAAATAAACAGATCAATATTCTCAACTTGGTTTTTTCATTCATAAGGCTCAAGCCCTAATATTTGCATAATGGGTATCAAATCCCTTCCACTCAATCTAATCATTGTAGGTTTCACTAATCTTATATCATCCCAATAGAATAAAATACATTTAGAGTTTAGACAATGAAATGATCCTTCTATTTGTGTTCTTTTGCTGCATTACCTTTTTGGTCCAATACAGTTTATGTTTAGTGTGCCATAGTTCTTAGTCTTGTATATATAGTTTAAATTTATTGCATGTCTCCAGGTACAATATTCCAGAATTGGCGAAAAGACATAAGGTTTATGCGATAGACTTGCTGGGATTTGGGTGGAGTGACAAAGCTATCATCGAGTATGATGCCATGGTTTGGAGGGATCAAGTGGTAGACTTCTTGAAGGATATAGTAAAAGAGCCAGCGGTTTTAGTAGGAAATAGGTAAATGACTATAATGAATTAAATTATAGCATTTGCATCACCTAGTCATTATCTTAGTTGACTATTTTCTTATAGCAAATCATACTGTGGGCCATTTGGCAAAAAATGTGTTGCAATATTATACTTCAGTTGAGGTTTATTCTTAGTTACTACATTGTCATATATTAATTGCAAAAGGAGGAAGCCCATGCGTAGTTTAACTACTACATGTTCCCAAGTTGCTACATCACCTAATGAGTCATGGAATTTGGATTTTAGACCAACTTCTTTTGTTTGTGATGTTTTTCCTATTTTGTATGATTTTCAGCCTTGGAGGATTTGCTGCCTTGGTCTCAGCGACTGGACTGCCAGAGCTTGTCAGAGGAGTTGCTTTGCTAAATTCTGCCGGGCAATTTGGTGATGGAAATGTGAAAAGTAAACAGTCTGAAGAAACACCTCTCCTGAAGTTTGTTGTGAAACCACTCAAGGAAATCTTTCAGCGCCTAGTTCTTGGATTTTTGTTTTGGCAATCAAAACAGCCAGCTCGCATTGAATCTGTCCTAAAAAGTGTAGGTTACTTCCCATGTGCTTCAACTTTGGTTTTAAAAACTTCATTATTTGATATTTACATCCTTTTACTTGAATTGAATTCCCCTGATATATTCATAATTTAGCAATGTTACTGTGCCCATGATTACAGTGGTACAATAAGCATATTTGTCATTGCCTTTTTACTTGCGTCTACTTGCCATTTGTTTTCTTTTGTTTGCCAGCCAATTGCTTCTCTGTTTGATCTGATGGTGTAGCATTATTTATTCAAATAGGTCTATATAAATGCTGCTAATGTGGATGACTATCTTGTGGAATCTATAACAAGACCGGCAGCAGATCCCAATGCCGGAGAAGTTTATTACAGGTAAATATGGACTTGTATTTTCATTTTGGTCATCCTATTCAATTTTATGTAGTTTATTACATATTGTGTTGCTTTTCTGATTCCTCTCTTCCATGTCACCATTTTATGCATAGGTTAATGACGAGGTTCATGTTCAATCAGGGCAAGTACACGCTGGATAGTGAGCTGAGTAAACTATCTTGCCCGTTGCTGTTGCTGTGGGGTGACCTAGATCCATGGGTTGGCCCTGCCAAGGCTAAGAGGATCAAAGAGTTTTATCCAAACACAACTCTTGTGAATTTTCAGGCAGGCCACTGTCCACATGATGAGATTCCAGAAGCCGTGAACAAGGCATTGTTGGAATGGTTGTCCACTTTAACTGAAGATTCTCTTCAGACACTGTAAATATGAGAGTCTGTGGTAATATATTCATTGAGTAAAATAGATAGGGGGAAGCCTCGTGTATATATTCTGCATGCATGCACGCACATTTTTGGATATCATGTGGATAGTCATTTCTCTTGTAAAACTCACTTGTTATAATTAACGATAATTTTGACTTTTAAAATCTTTCCTTTTTTAAGCTACAAATGCCAATCATCTTGGTCATAGGTTTGAAGGAGTATTCTCAAAATTAGGTCTTTATGGGAATGTTGTGTGAAACTGTGAACCACTAAACCTCGCTCTGTGAATCATGAAAAATGAAGGGGCTCAAAGAATGACCCTTAAAAGGAGCATATTTGCTAATAGGGCTGTGCAAAAATTTCCCGTCCCGTCCCGTCCCGCGGCCTTTCGGGACAGGAATTTTCCTGTCCCGAAATTTTTCGGGACGGGACAAAAATGCCTTCGGGACAGGACGGGACTCGGGACAGGGTAGTCCTGTGCCTGTCCCGTCCCGAAAGTATATATTATATAAAAAAATTACTTATTTAAAATATTATCTCTCTCTCAATGTCTCGGCCTCTCAGATCTCATTTTCACTCATATGACAAAACGTCTCTCTCTCTCAAGCCTTCTTTTCAGCTTCATCTTCTTCCCTTCGATGGCTTCTCCTTCCTCGCTGTCTTCATTTACCTCTTCTTCCTTGCCGCTCTCAGATCTGGTTTTTTTTTTTTTAAGTTAGGAAGTTTCCTGAAATAGCCAGGAAGATGAGCATTGGTGAATGATGAGTTTGGTTCTCTTGTTGCTTTCGTTTTTCGAGGTGTTTTTGGGAGTAGCTTTTTTTGTACAGACATTCTATGTTTCTAATCCTCCTCCATTTTCCTTTTCTCAAATCTCTGCACTTTTCTTATTTCTTTCAACTCATGTGCATGAGTAACTAGCTATCAGGTTCATATATTGAAAGCATGAGTTTTTTCTGTCCAAGATCTGATTCCATGTTAGTGTATAAATGTGGTGATTAAGTGGATATGCGCAGGAACAAGTAATTGCTTTTCAAATTTGTAATAATAATTTTAAATGTTTGTTTTGTTTATCATACCTTTTTCCCAGATATCTATTCCTTTCTAAATGTGATTTAGCAGATTTGAGGGAGATTTTTTATTTTAAAAAAATCGGGAATGTCCCGTCCCGTCTCGATCCTCCCGATCGGGACGGGACAATAATCGGGACGGGATGAGACACGGGACATGAAGTGCGTCCCGAGACTTTTTCGGGACGGAACACGGGATAAGGGTGTCTCAATTCTATCTCGTCCCATGAACACCCCTAGTTGCTAAGACACTCTCAGGTATATTGACATTTCAAAACATCAAACATGCTGATGGTCTCTGAAGGGCCATTATAACATGTCAATTCCAAAATACACTGTGGAAGATGAAATACATCCAGTTGAACCTTAAATCACTTGCAACGAACCCTAAACCCCCAATTCATTTCGATAAAAAACCAAATAGAGCCCCAAATCATGTGAAATCCACCTTGCTTCTTCGGAGTCATCTGAAAAAATAAAATCCCATCTAAAAAAATAAAGCCCATCAACATATTACACCCTTAAATATATGACACGTCATTTACTGATGGTGGGGCTACGTCTAGAAAACGTCTGTTTAACTCTGCTTAATAGAGAAGTTACTTTTGTCTCAGTTTTGTTTACAGTGTACGATTTTACGCCCTTAAATTTACTAGTTATAGAAGCTCATTTTTAAATTTACGGTGGTTATTTTTGCACATTTGTCCTATCAAAATTTGTGGTTTACATTTTTAGAAGACGGTTAGATTACCATTCATTTGGTAAATATAAGTATTATTAGGGTCTATTTGAAAAAAAGTTAGAAAAATTAGAAAGTTGCTTATAGTTAAGAACAAATTGAAATTTAAAAGTGATCTTATATTTAGAAATGACTAGAGTAACATATATCATACTCCCTCCAGTCCTAAATATACACCTAATTGACTTTTTTGAAAAATCCTAAAAAAGCAAAATAAGTTAATTATAAATTGATGATATACCTACTTTTTCCATTAGACTAGTATATTTGACCTATAAACTAATGGATAATTTAAAAATATATCAAATATGTTATAATTTAATAACCTATTTCGCAACCTTAATCTCTCCAAAAAAAATTCATCTAGGTCTTATATTTAGGACCGGAGGTAGTATATAATTAGATGATAGGTTAGTTTATAAGTAGAATATTTTAAAGAAAAGATTTACTATAAGCACTTTAAAGTGATTTATTTATACCTTTAATTTATTTAAGAAAGTCAAACTGGTCTAATAATTAGGTTTAAAGGAGTAGTATATGAAGTATTATGATATAATTTATAAGCATTAATCTTCATGGTCCATTCTTGCTTAGGATCCATAATCACACTTTCAATATGTTCATCTTAGAAAAAGGGTAGATTTAACATAGTCGTTTCACAACCATGCTAACATCACAAACATAACCATCGTTTGAGCCTTTGATCTATAGCCCCATGATGACACTAGCACACCTAAACCTGACAAAATCACAAATATAATCCTGATTGAAAGAACAACTTCTTGATGTTATGCGACCGTTCAATTCCTCAAAGTCAACGACGACGGTAAGACCCGCGTTATTTTCGCGCCAATTTTTTCCTTCTATTTTTTTGATACATGAATAATTATAAGAGCAAACAATTAAACAAAGCAATTAAAATAATGTCACTCCTCCATGAGTAAAAAGATTTTTTCTTCTATTCTTCCTTCTATTCTCAATTCTCCTCAAATTGAGTTTTGTGTCCCCACCCAATCAGGACTCCACAAGTGGCATCGATCTTTAACATGATGACTACTCACTAGTCACTTCCTAGACACTACCTCGAAATTCTCTCAAACAGACTCCAAATCCAACGGCCCGAAATCAAGCACTCTAACTCTAAAATCACACACCTTAACATCATATTCCGATATTGCCCTAAATAAAAAAGCAATATTTTATCATTCTTTTGAATAGCTTCAATTGGGCTAAGGGCTTGTTTGGATTAGCTTCTGTAGAATAGCTTTTTGATAATAGCTTTTGAGTAGAATAGTTTTTCTGAAAAATAGATTTTGATAAGTTTGGTGTGTTTGGACTAAGAGGGGAAGTGAAATTTAAATGTTAAAAATTGTATTTGATCTAGATTATCAAGCTAGCACTTTTTTTCATTCTCCTCATTCAGATCTAACTTCAAGAAATTGATGCTTAAAAAACTTCTCTTTTACCATCCCTTGCTTTACCCTGCAATTTTTAATAATAACATAATCCTAAACTTTTTTTTTATTTTGCTAGTTACACATTATCATGAAGTTACACTACTACAAATGATGTGTGAATATTAACACGTCTACAAAAATAAAGATAACTACATAGGAATTGGAAAAAAAAACAAATCCACATGCATTCCCAATCTCATCAATGTTATAGAGTAGACAAACACTAGTGGAACAACCCAAAGAAACCATTTTATGACAAACATTGGCCGAAAAACCCAAAGAACCCAAATACTAGGCATAACAAAACAAGAAAAACTTTCATTTATAATTTGGCTGAGAATAAAAGTGAATAAAATGAAAATAATAGCACTGACACACAAGTCAAAATCTGATAGCCAGTTGCTTGATTGCTTCTGTACTTGAACTGATCGTCCAGAGAAATAGCAAAGAGCAGTAAAAAATTAAATTTTTTTACTTGGATCAGTAAAAAATGCGAAGAATTGGACCAAAGAGCAAACACTATACATCAAAGAGCAGAACATGTTATCCACCTTGTTTTTCATATTCTCTGCTACTAACTAAAATAATGCCAAAGAGCAGACATCAAAGAATGAACATTACCTGGAGCTTGAATCAGAACTAAGCTTGAATCAGAAGTGAGCTTGAAATCAAAATTGCTCTCTCTTATATACTGGCTCTCAGCTACCAGATTTATTGCAAACGCACAACTACCAGATTTAATACTTATCACCCATCTCATCTATATGAAGATCTGAACTCAGCTACCACAGGATTTGGAATGGATTCGGATTTTAATACTGACAACCTAAGCTATTCGAACTCAAGTACTAGAAGAGATTTGGAATTTATGCTCCTAGGATTCGGATATTAATGACCTACTCGCAACAAACAAAAATTTCGGGGAGTGAGGGAGATGTCCGATCAGCTGTTATGGCCAAGCTCAACGAAAGGTAGAGAGGAAGGTGAAGGTAGGTGAAGTCAGTGAAGAGGAAAGAGAAGAGGGCAAAATTGTAATTTGATGTTTTAGTCACTTTTTGCTGTTCGAAAAGTAGAAATGGGTAGCTTTTCCCAAAACTGAGGTTTTGGGTTCCAAAATGGCTTATTTGGTGTAAAATAGCTTATCTGAGTTTTTGGAGTGTTTGGCAAAATATGCTTGAAACCTAGGTTTAGTTTCCAAAAGCAATTTTTCTTTTCTATCCAAACAGGCCCTTATTTGGTGTAAAATAGCTTATCTGAGTTTTTGGAGTGTTTGGCAAAATATACTTGAAACCTAGGTTTAGTTTCCAAAAGCAATTTTTCTTTTCTATCCAAACAGGCCCTAAGTGTGTTAGTGTTAATAAGGGGTTGAATTTGTAATTGTTGTGGTATCTTGACTTTCTTGGTTAATCTCATAATCATGGAAGAAGGTGGTGAAAGTGGAAATAACTGTCCAGTGAATATGTCATTTAAAACTGTAAAGAAACTAGAGAAACAGCTCAATTTTACTGAAAGCACACAACAACAAATGCAACTACAACAATAGCAATGTCAGTCAGTTCGATATTGTCCGGAACACATGACAACGGCTATGCAGAGGTTATCATTAGGCGTTGTGCCTTCTTCAATTGAAAATCCTCAATTGCAACAAAAACAACATCATCAATCTAAGTCAGTTCCTCATTGGCTGAAACCAAACACAATGGATGTGCAGATGCCACCTATAGGGTAAAGTTGACTTTTGTTCACTCATACTCCCTCCGGTCCTAAATATAAGACCTAATTGACTTTTTCTAGAAAATCCTTAAAAAAGCAAAATAAGTTAATTATAAATTGATTTACCTAATTTTTCCCCTTAGATTAGTTTATTTTACCTATAAACTAATGGATAATCTGACAACAATAACAGTAACAAAAAGAAACTAATGAATAATCTAAAAATATATCAAATATGTCATCATTTAATAACCTATTTCGCAACCTTAATCTCTCAAAAAAAAGTCAATTAGGTCCTATATTTAGGACCGGAAGTAGTATTTTTTTCATGAATTTTTATTGAGGTTGTTTTTGGAGTTTTGATATTGTGCCGTAGGGGGATTATTTATACTTGTTCAAGAAATTGAAATTGAAATTGAAATAAGATAAAAAAGGAGCTGCCTTGACATATAACAATTTCGGACTATAATGCAAGAGGTGAGGGAGAATGGTGCTAAAATTGCATCTTGTCATCTATACTAGCAGCCTTTACCATCCAAATGTCACTAGGGGTTCACGCTGTAAATTGCTTTTGTAATTGTTGGATTTTTAGTGATATGGAGTCATATAATACAGAATATGTCATTAAAATATATGGTGAATTCTTTTGACACACGTTCTTGTTCTCGGTAAATGAGAAATGGATTCTTTTACCATTTCAACTGAAACATTTTACTATGGTGTGTTTCTCTTTAAGTATATTGATTATTTGTGAATTTCAAATAAATGTAGGGGAAGAATGTGGAAGTTTTACTTCTGGGGAAGAACAAAAAGGGCTGGCACTGCAAAAAAATCAGGTTGCCTCGGAAGTTACTGTGGATGCTTCACAGCCAACATTCTTTGCTCTAAAAATTGCAAATGCTTGGACTGCATAAATTTTGAAGGAAGTAAAGAAAGGCAATCCTTTTTCCATGGAGATCGAAATGGCAATATAGCTGATATTCGGCCGGCAGCAAATGCTGCCATCAATGCAGCTATTGGATCCTCTGGTTTTTCAATACGTCCAGCATCCAAGGAAAGAAAAGTTCAAGGGGCACATTCTTGGGGCAACAGTTAAAGATCCTTCTGTTGGCATGTTTGGGCAGTTTCAATAGGTAAAATTGCAATGTCAAGAGTTGTTGATGGATTTAACAATGGTAAATGTACAATTAGCATGCCAATTTTTATTTTCCTGACCTCAAAGGTGTTGTTTATACTTTTTCCTATAGATTTATTGAAACAAAGTGATTTGTTTCTTTGATTGAACTTGGTTGTCTTTGTAACTTTATAATAGTAATTTTTTTATAGTTTCATGTTTGATACCCACCCACTAGCTTGTTACTCATTATTATTTTTGTTTTCTCATTCTTTTCTTAGTTCAATGTTTTATGTTTGAGTCTGGAGTCAAAACTTTATAATTATGGTCACTTAAATGATTGCTCAAAATGTAAAGGCTTATCTATTAGAAAAATTCTAATTCATAATTGAATTGTTAAAATTACTAGACAAACAATGTCAGAATTCCACCACCACCTCTTTCCTCGTCTTCTGTTCCTGTTGCTCGGGTTGAAAATGCAGTAGTAAGTCCTTCAAAATTTACATACAGGTACAGTTGGTTGTGTTCATGGCAATGAGAACAATTTTTCTCAATCTAATACTAACTGACAGTCTCACACTATTACTGTTGAAGATCTCCTCTAGCAGGCGCTCTATTCTGGTGCAAGCATCAGGACAAGCTGCTAAGACACTCTCAGTCTCAGATATATTGACATTTGGAAACATCAAACATGTTATGGTTTCTGAAGAGCCATTACGTATTTTTGCATAGGGCAAAGGTGACTAAACTTTACCCTAAGTTGCATTTCTATGACTAAAGTTTCGCAAGGAGCAAAAATACCACTAAACTTGGGATCGAGGTGCAAAACTATGATTTTTGTCAACTATGACGGTGTTGACCGTTAGTCTTCGACTTGTAGGATGCTAAGTGTGCAATAATGACCATGTGACATGCTGAATAGACTCTTTATTGGTGTTATGTGGAATAAGGGGTAAATGTATTTAAAATAATGCAAAAAATATGATTATTTTATTCTAACAACAGGCCCATATTTGCACTTAAAGTACATTTACTTTAAATACATTTACCCCTTATTCCACATAACACCAATAAAGAGTTTATTCAGCATGTCACATGGTCATTATTGCACACTTAGCATCCTACAAGCCGAAGACTAACGGTCAACACCGTCATAGTTGACGGAAATCATAGTTTTGCACCTCGATCATAGTTTTGCATATTCTCATGGATTCATCATCTATTAGTATAGCTGTAGTTTTCTAAATGCCTCGGTAACTTCAGTTTATATGGACCAATGATTCCATTTATTGTTGCCAGGTTCAACCAACGCTAATACTTTTTTTATTTTTTTCTTTCATGTTTTTTTTGGGTGGGGGAGGCATCTAGCTATGCCAATAAATTAAAATTGCCTATCCACAAACCGACTTGGTGGTGACCTTCTAGTGCATCTGATATCAAATACTCCTTCCGTTCCTAAATATAAGATTACTTTTGACAAATTTGAAAAGATTAAAGAAGACATTCCAATGAATTTGGATTACATGAAATTTTTAAAATACCTCTCACCTAAGTTTTAAAAATATCACATTTTTCAAACCACTATTTGTTGGGTGAAGGGAGTATAGTGTTAATTTGGGAAAAACTTGAATCAAATTAGAAAGTGATCTTATATTTAGGAACAAACTCTCCTCCCTAAAATGATTTTATATTTAGTAACGGAGGGAGTAACAAAAAAGGGAAAGAAGCTCTCAAATAATTTGTGTAGCCTTATTATGGAATAGCATTGACTCATTTTTTTAGCTTATTCTTTATTTATATAATATTGGAACATATGGGGAAATTTAGTGGAGAAGCAGCGAATCAAAGATCAGGCAGAGACTGCCCTTGCTTCATCAACTCAACAGCAATTGGCAGGTCAAATGGAGATTCACATTAAGAAAAGAGTGGTTAATATCTCAAAGAGGAGGACCATGTCTCTGGGAACTTTAGCCTTAATGTGTGACGAGCAAGATGCAATGTTCACGGCAGCTTTCTCTCCTAATGGTTCTATGTCACATGCTTGCAAGACATCTTCACAGTCTGCTTGTGGCCAAGAAGGCATGACAGAGGAGCTTGCAGAGCAAGAAAGGATTGTATTGACAGAGTTCAGAGATTTTTAAAGGGTAAAACCGTAAAAGTGCAAAAATATTAATGTTAAATTGTAAAATTGGCACTTAGCGCCAAAGTAATTTTGAAATGCAAAAATATACATGGTAAACCCATGGGGCGCTCCATTATCTTTTTTCTTCACTCTCATGATGTTGGGTGCCCCCTAACAATTTAGTACCTTGTATATTTTTCAAATTTTTACAATTTATCGTGTACATTTTTTCCCCATTTTAATTTACCAAGTATATTTTTTCACCCTCAAAATTACCATGTTGTTTGGTACCCCTTTTGCAATTTAACATGCATATATATTTACACCTTCACCCTCTTTAAAGAGGGTTATCACTAGGCCTATTAAATCATATATATATATATATATATATATATATATATATATATATATATATATATATATATATATATATATATATATATATATATATATATATAATTTATGAAGATATTAGAACAAGCTGTAAACTGGGAATTAGAACCCTTAGAAATTGATGAACCAATTTATAGTGAATTAGAACAGTCTGATATAGAAATATATAAGTTAAAAGAAATAGAAGAAGAATCTGAATCAGAAATTTCTGAAATATCAGAAGAAGAAGAAAATATGATGTTATATATGATGAATATTAGTGAAGAAGGACAAAGTAGTAATAATGAGATAGAATATGAAGAATACAATGAACAAATAAGTAGTAAGGAAGGAATCTGTGAACGAAGAATCACATTTAATGAAAAACAATATAATAAAATAAAAGATATAAAATTAGATTTGAAACCAGAGGAATTTAATGGTGAAAAAAGATTTATAAGTAGAGTGAGTAAAATAATAAAAAAGAATAGAAATGAAAAGAAGGCATGTGTAGTTTTAGAGAAAAAACATCCCATAGAATCAACGTTAACAGAACAAATACTTAGAATACCACTAGTAAGTAAAGCATTAATTGAAAATGAAATTTCGAGATTATCATTTAAAGATGAAGTAACAGAAATTTATATAGCAGGAGTACAATTATTAGTAAAAGCTTATTTTAGAGAAGGAATAAACTCACCTATAGAATTACTAATAACAGATGGAAGAATAATAAGTAATGTGCAGGATAGTGTATTAGGAATATTAACAGGAAACCTAATATACCAAAAATTAAAATTTACAGTAAATACAAATTTTGCAATATCAAGAGCAGATGAACATATAGATCAATCAATAATAGTTTATCATAAACTAGGAGGAATACAAATGTTAAGAGGAGCTAAAACAATAAGTATAACTGCTATGATAGGATTAGTATTTACAAATGAACATAAAATATATAACAAATCACAAGGAAGAATAACTATAGATAAAAACTTTATGCCAATATTACAAGAAATTCCATTAGATCCAACAAATATAACAATCCCAGAACAATTACAAATAGAATTAGATAGAACTGCTAATATAAACCAAATAGAAAACCCCAGAAGGATACAAACTAATAATACAGTTGGACAAAGAATGCTAAGAATAAATACACCAGACTTAAATATAAATATAAATACTGCAGCACGAAGAAGTCTAGAAATCCCAAGGAGATTAGAAATCCCTAGAAGAAGTATGGATATTCCAATTATTAGACCTGAATCCAGAAGAGGAACCATAGTAAGAACAGGAAGTAATATACTGGAACATGATACAGATATAGAGGCAAATATGTTAGCAGAAATACCAATAACAACTAGCTTAGCACAAATTAGGCCAAGAAGTAGGCAAATAAATTTAACAGAACAAAAGTACTATATAAAATTAGAAATAAAGAAGGAAGCCATATGGGAAGAAGTAAAAGCATTAGTTGATCAGAATATAGATAAAAGTTTTATTGAAGAACAATATACAGAAAATAATTTAGAAATAGATGAAGAAGGAACTAAGACAAATACAAATATAAGATTTAATAAAAGAGATATAATGAGTATGAAAATTTGGGTAGAAGAAAATACTGAAAATGAACATAAAGTTACGCTAGGATCAGACTTTTTAAGAGCAGTAAAACCATATAGGATACAACAAGACAGAATAATGATAAATATAAATCATCAAACTTTAATCATACCATGTTTTTACTAATATACCATGCTTTTCTTGATATGGAAAAATATCAAGAAAAGCATGGTATAATAAATAAAGGAAAAAATAAAGAAATAAGTGAAGAAGAACTAGAAATAAGAGAATCGAATAAGATAGCAGAGATATTATACCAAACAGGTTCAGAATTAGATTATTTAATGGAAATAATGAATCCAAAGAAACAAGAAAAACAACAGAAGGATAAGAAAAATAAGGGAATTAGTATAAACATGATGAATGTTTTAGAAAATATAGATGATAATGAAATAGAAGAGATAATGGGACAGGAAGAAGAAAATATAGAACAAATAAGGAAAGAATTTCAATATGCTACAAAAATAAATATAAAAGAAGATGACAGTTTTCAGATTAATATGGAAAGACAATTAGAACCACCAAAAAATGAAGGAACATCAGAAACATCACAGCAACAACTAGATCAAGAAATGAGACAAAGAAGAGAGGAAGAAGAACAAGATAATGTACTATATCATAAACAATCAATAGGTCAAAAGAATTATGAGTTTTCATATGAAACACCAGCTAAATCTAGATTTACACCAACACCTTTAGAACAATACGAAACAAGAGTAATACCAAGTATGGGAATATGGTTAGATTTAGATTGTAATTTGGATAATGAAAAAAAATTAGAAGAATGGAGTAAATCACATTTGGTAGCTTTGATAGGGAAAAGTTTAAATCCACAATTTGTACCAATTGTAATAGAAGCAAGTTTTCTAGGAAATGTAAATAACTGGTGGAAAAGTAAAACAGAAGTATTTAGAATACATACAAGACATATAGAACAAGGTACATATAATGATAGAAAAGAATATATAGCAATGTTAATTAGAAAATATGAAACTTTAATTAGAAATGAATTTCTAGGAAGAAGCGTAGCATTAAATGAATCTACAATAAAAACAAGAGCAATAGAAAAATTATATCAAATAGAGACATGTTCACTAAATCCAAAATATTTAGAACAATATATTTGTGAATTTAAGAAATATTATTATGAGGTTAGAATGGAAGATTATAATACACAAAGATTAATTCATATTTAGTTCCACCACTTGGAACCTCATATTTATTTGCTCGATTAAATTTCTCATTTCTTCAGAAGTCTCATTACTTGTCGGAGTTACAGGTCTTCCTGATTCCATCTGCTCAGAAAATCAGCAATTAAATTATTCTGACCTTTAATGTATTCAATTTCATAATCATAATATGTCATATCACTCTGCCATTTAATTAACATCTTGTTACTTAATTTATTAGTCTTAATTCCTTTATCTAACCAATGCTTTACTTGGGTATTATCAGTTTTTATAACAAATTTAGTATTTACTATAAATAACTCAAACTTTTCTACTGCTTTTACTATTGCCAAAAATTCCTTCCAATATGAATGATACCTAGATTGAGAATCATTAAATTTTCCACTCGAGTATTTAGTAATTGTTTCTTTTCCTTCATTATTCTCATGATATAAGGCTGCTCCCCAATAATTTTCTGATGCATCTGTATAAATTATCCATTTTACATTATTATCTGTTGGGATAGTTAATTTTGACAAATTTTGACATAATTTCTTAATTTGTCCTATAATCTTTTTTGTCTGGTCATTCCATGTCCATGTACTTTTTTCTCCTGCTAATCTAGATATTTTAGCAGTTAATTTTGATAAATTAGGTATATAATTCCTAGCTTGATTTACTAATCCTAAAAATGACTGTAATTCCTTCTTATTCCTTATTTCTGAGAATTCCAATACTTTTTTGCTTATATGTTCTTGTAATTCTATTCCTTCGGGTGAAATATATTGTCCTAAAAATCCTATTCTATTTTTCCTTAATTCTGCTTTGTGTGGTGATATATTTAACCCTTTATGTTCTATTAATTCAATAAATTTTTCTAAGTGTTGTTCATGTATTTCTTCATTTTCTGAAAATATTAAAATATCATCAATATAAATAACAGCAAAATTTCTTATTGGTAATAATAATTTAGTCACATACTCTTGAAATATACTTGTACTATTATGGAATCCCATAGGTAATACATTTCATTCATATAGTCCTTCCGATGTACTAAAAGCAGTATATTTTTTACTTTCTTCTTCTAACTTTATTTGAAAAAATCCTGATTTACAATCAAACTTGCTAAAAATTAAAAATCAACAACAACATTAAATTATGTAGCAGGAAAAACATGGTATATGAGGGTCCCAGTAATGTGGAACTATATAGCAAAACAAAGAATGTTAGTAAGAACAAAAGAAAGATTAGACATGTTAAGTGGAGCATAAATGAATAATAGAAGATTGTTTTTTATATTAGTAAAATTTAACTATCAAAAATATAGATCTAGGAAATATCATGCACTAGTAGACACAGGAGCAAATTTAACAGTAGCAAAATATAATGTTTTACCACCAGAACTATGGAAAAGAAAACAAAAAATGTTAAGAATGGAAAGTGCAGGAAAAGAAATACATATGATAGAATTAGAATCAAGAAATGTTAATATACAGATAGGAGAATATGAATTAGTTATACAAGAATTAAATCAATATAATGAACCTTCTTGCGATGTAATACTAGGATTAGACTTTTTAAGTCAATATTATCCTCTACATTTAATAGAAAAAGCTATTATACTAACTACACCATGTAAACATGAAGCATGGGGAATAAGAATAACTAATCCATATAGAAGAAAGGATGAAAAATTTCAAAAGAAATATAATGAAAATGAAGTTCAATTTTTATCCTATCATAACAGTTATACTTATTGTTTTAGCTCCTCTTAACATTTGTATTCCTCCTAGTTTATGATAAACTATTATTGATTGATCTATATGTTCATCTGCTCTTGATATTGCAAAATTTGTATTTACTGTAAATTTTAATTTTTGGTATATTAGGTTTCCTGTTAATATTCCTAATACACTATCCTGCACATTACTTATTATTCTTCCATCTGTTATTAGTAATTCTATAGGTGAGTTTATTCCTTCTCTAAAATAAGCTTTTACTAATAATTGTACTCCTGCTATATAAATTTCTGTTACTTCATCTTTAAATGATAATCTCGAAATTTCATTTTCAATTAATGCTTTACTTACTAGTGGTATTCTAAGTATTCCTTCTGTTAACGTTGATTCTATGGGATGTTTTTTCTCTAAAACTACACATGCCTTCTTTTCATTTCTATTCTTTTTTATTATTTTACTCACTATACTTATAAATCCTTTTTCACCATTAAATTCCTCTGGTTTCAAATCTAATTTTATATCTTTTATTTTATTATATTGTTTTTCATTAAATGTGATTCTTCGTTCACAGATTCCTTCCTTACTACTTATTTGTTCATTGTATTCTTCATATTCTATCTCATTATTACTACTTTGTCCTTCTTCACTAATATTCATCATATATAACATCATATTTTCTTCTTCTTCTGATATTTCAGAAATTTCTGATTCAGATTCTTCTTCTATTTCTTTTAACTTATATATTTCTATATCAGACTGTTCTAATTCACTATAAATTGGTTCATCAATTTCTAAGGGTTCTAATTCCCAGTTTACAGCTTGTTCTAATATCTTCATAAATTTCTTTTCTTTGGGTTCTGGACAATTGGTACTTATATGTCCTATTTTTCCACAATTATAACATTTACATTTTTTAGGTTTTTTACTATAATTTATCTTCCTTTTCCCTTTCTTAAAGTATTTTCTTGGTTTGAAAATATATATATATATATATATATATATATATATATATATATATATATATATATATATATATATATATATATATATATATATATATATATATATATATATATGAAATTAACCTTCAATCATAAAATTTTTTTTAATGGCCAATTCTAACATCTTAGTTGCAAATTTGATCCATTATACTTAAGGGACAAATATAATCCCAAAAAAACTTCTAGGAAAAATTTGATTCTTGCCTAAAGCTTCCAAGGTAAATATGATGTTTAACCCTTCTTTTATATCACTACAATAAATACATGGGCTAAAATAAGGCTAGTAAGTTATCAAAGTCATACAAGCTTCAACAGTATTAGACTATTAATATTTAAGCTTTGACTATTGGGCAAAAACAAGAACCCATTGAAAAAAACTCAAATCCACAAAAAAAACAGCTCACTTGAAAAGATATCAATTTCAGGTAAAAGATCAACAAGGGGATTAAATCAAACTCAATTATAATTAAAATATGAAGTTCATAATGACAGTGTCCAAAGCAAATAAGCAACAAAACCTTTAATGGAAAACGACCAACAAACATTTTCTCTCCTCTGTTTATCTCCTGCTTTTACACATGGAAAGGGGGCTCAGTTTTGAGGTGCCCAATCTTATTGATTATGAAACATAAAATATGTGTAGAAGGAACACCCCTTGAGGTAGGTATGCGGGAAGACCTATTAACATCTATAGGCGTGCTTTTGACCTTGGAATAGATGAAGCAGGTGCACTCTGCAGCCAATAAAATAACAAATACATGTCAAGGAATTATTCTTGTAAGAGAAAAATAGGTCTCTCCATTCCAACTATTCTTCAGCCTCTTTCATATCAAAATCCATATTTCAGCAACACCAAGCAAAAGTACAATTCACTATTTTTTATAACCTAGTAGAAAACCATTAATATGTTTCACTTGTATGTGTGTCATTTTTTTTATTTGAGTGTCAATTCATAGATTTAGTTGTTACATATGAAGATATCCAAGGATCCTTGGATGTTGATTAACCATATTTGTTCAAAAAATTAGCATAGAAAAAAAGGACCAGATACTTACCAAAGGAATGCCTTTCATCGCTCTTTCTTCTAGATACCTTGATGGTTTATAAAAGTTACCGTATAGCTCTGACCATTGTTTTAGACGTGTATATACATGATTGGCCCCAAGCAAGTCTGCCCAAAAAACAATGCCACCCCTGCAACAAAGAAAAGCAAAATGAGATGCAAATTAGAAAGCATAAGACTCAGAATCAATTTCTAATTTTTACAGAGAAAATGGTTATACAGTTCTAAAAAAGTCTTGATCAAAGAAGAATAATTACTCCCAGTATCCCAGATACTTTTTACAGTTCAAATATATAAAGCCCAATTAAATCTGATCACAAATTTACAGTGCTGTTAAAGTTGGGTAGATCATGCGTGCACTGTGAAATGTAATTATATCCTTGCTACTCCACCAAGCCATTCATCCCTCCCTTTTAATTCTTATTTATGGTTTTACTCTAATTGCTTTTATTCCCCATTTTACTGCTGTGTATTCTACATGAAAATGTAACATGGTTATGCCCCTTTAACCCCTTTCAAAGTCCAAATAAATGTCAATACAGAAGAAAGCAAGAGGGAAAAGCTAACCGGTGAGAAGGGAAGCTCATCCCGAGAACAGATGCAATGTCAAGATCTGATGAACGAACAACAATGTCATCATCTAAGACACGGCATGCTTCATTCACTACTGGAAAGAGTACCATCTCCAAAATATCTTGGTCGGTCACAGATATAGGCTGCAAAGTGACAATGGATTCAATTCCTCAAAATTTAGTTCTATAAATAGCTGAGAGAGAAAGCTCATA
Organism: Mimosa pudica; assembly: GCA_029929735.1. Lineage (NCBI taxonomy): Eukaryota > Viridiplantae > Streptophyta > Magnoliopsida > Fabales > Fabaceae > Mimosa > Mimosa pudica. Next base: position 6,555,692 of record JAKELP010000003.1, on the reverse strand, counting down.
TCAAAGTGGTACTTGAAGGTCAATAGTCAATACCTTTGACTTATAGTTATTGTGTTAATATAATTAGTTACTTGTGACAGCAAAAGAAAAGTACCTTTCCATTGGGCATGATATTGCAAAGTTTTATGGAATCATCTATAATTGGTAGAACTGAAAGATCAGGTTTTGGCTTGCTGCCCTTTTCATAAATGTAGTACCCTTTCCCATTAGCTTTCCCTGATGAATAAAAAGTTCAAATGTGGCCAAGAACAGAAAGCATTAGTTATGAGTCGCTGCAAGACATGATGTATGGTAGACAAACAATGATTTTAGTAAAAATATTGGATCTTGCGCAGTTATGTTACCATTTCGTCCACTTTTGACCAACAGTTCAATCAACGGAGATCTAAAGGTGCGATCAGGGAATGCGCTGGCAAATTCCTTTCCAACTGCTCGGGCAACTCCATACCCAGCCAAGTCCTGAAGTCTGCAAGCCACAAAATCATCTACTTCGAAATGGGAAAAACTTACAATACCCTATACTCCCAGGTTGTGAGGGTGAGGCATATGCCTGTTGATTTATACCCTCATGTTTAATCGTTGAAACTTCAACACCAAATCCCAGCTTATTGGTGTATGGAAAGTGGCTTTGGAGTATGTTTTTAAATATCATATCAAATTCAAAGAAAGTTCATAAAAAGTAATATTGACTTCTGCTTAATCTACAGGAGATTTGCATGATCCTGAGATCAGACCTAATTCCTATATGGGTAAAAGTGATGAGAAAATCAATGGAAAATGTAACTCATTTTAATCGACAAATGATAATATGCACTCTTAAGAGAAGAACATTACTGGAATGGGCCCATAGGAAGACCAAAATTGCTGATTACTCTGTCAATTCGGAAGATGTCCACACCTAAGTTGGCCAATAAATGAGCACCTTGTGTATAGGGGAAGAAGGTTCTGTTGACGGCGAATCCAGTACAGTTACCAACCACAACAGGTACCTTTTTTATGATTTTCCCAACAGTCATTAAATCTAGAATTACTTGTGGAGAAGTCTTCCTCGTGCGTACAATCTCCAAAAGAGGCATAATGTGAGCAGGACTGTGCATTTAGAATATGGAGTCAGAAATCTTCCAAAAAACAAGTCTGTTGTTAAAGTCTTAGAGATAATTAACTACAAACAATTGGACAAGAATGTAATATGTGCCACTCATGTCATCAACTACACTAATGCACAATGCATATTTGCTTGGCAAAAGAGACAGTCCAAACAGTAAAATACATCAACAGTATTTTTATTGGAAGAACAAACATTTTTTAAAGTGTAAGCAAGTGTCTGATGTGATACATTATGCCCAAAAACTGTACAGAACATGATTCTGCTTTATTAAAAGCCACAATTTCAACAAAAAGGACTCAAGGTACCGTTATTCCCACCCCAAAAAATTACGTCAAGAAACCGAGTCAAAATTTTAAATATCCATAATACTAAAAGTCTGAAATGCATCAGCATCTTTTTAAAATGCAAAGTTCATCAACATTAATCATACCTATCTCTTATTGTCTAAGGCACAGGTAGATGTCTTGAAAGTTTAAATACATTTTAGAATCCTGACTAAAATATGGCATATAGACAGAGCTGATTTCTTTGAAGCACTGAAAAAGAGTGTTTGTTCTCTGTTTTATAACAGAAGAAATTGTAGAGCCTACCGCTCACTTAAATAACTTCATAGTCATTCGAATTTGTATATAAAAAAGGCTCCATTAGAGCAAACAAACCAAACAAGTCTTGATCACAGAGACTAACAGACGAATATTAATACATATCAGAATATTAAGGCTAGGGAAGTCAAGGTTTAATGATCCATTATTTCTAAAGCAACTGGTACATTTCTACAAAGAATGGTGGTATGGAAAATGGTTTAAATGACCTGAAAAAGTGAGCCCCTACAATGCGATCTTGAGAGCTGGTCTTTTCACCAATGATGTTAAGATCTATAGTTGATGTGTTTGATGCTAAGATGCAGTGGGGAGGGCAGGTATTCTCGAGATCCTTAAATATATTTTGTTTGAGACTAACATTTTCAATCACTGCCTGCAAAGAGAGAAAAACATTTGATTTCCAAAAGTCAGCATATGACTTCCATCCTTAAACTAGATAATCTTTGTCATACTATAACACAAGAGCAAAAGAAACAAACCATGACTCAATGTAAAATACAATGGCATTTTTAAACTTTATTTAAAGCATCCAATTCAAACAAAGCCAACAATTTTTCCATTAAAACAAAGGGCCTTTCTATCATATAATAGCCATATTACATTGGAAAGATAGGAATTAAGCAACCAACCTCAATGACGATATCAACATCTCTAAATTCTGAGTAATCAAGCACACCTTTAAGCAGTGAGAGTGCTCTATCTGCCCCATCTTTTTTCAACTTCCCTTTTGTTACTAAGCCACGTACATTAGCTGTCATACATGATGAAACAAAAGGAAAATATAAAACATCATAAAATGAAATTTTACATGTATCAAGGATTAAATAGCAACCTTCTATAATTTCATCCTAAACAAAAGTCTTCAAGGGAGCAATTTAACTGAACTTGCCATGAGTCAGCCAAAGTTGTAACAACAAGCTTTTTCCATATATGGCAGATGCTATGTACTTTAAAGGAGACTAGAGCATTGAAATTCTCTAGCTTAGCAATTAATTATAAACATGTATGGCTTTCATTATGTGTGTGTATGTGCGCGCGCGCGCAATTATCAGTAGCAACTGTTCATATAACATGATGTCAAATATTAAAAATGTCAAAAGATAACACTAGTAAGTCATAAATATGGAGCCCAGACCACCAAAGACAATGTATATACGATATGACAAATTATATTTATTACTTACATACAGATTATAATCCAATTACAGTTAGCATACCGTCTCCAATTTATTCTACTTTTCTCAAATGACAGAAGAATTACCTTCTATTAATTTGATTCCTCTTTGCAGATATTCAGAATTAACTTCCTTGAGTATAACTCGTATGTTGCTTAACAGTAGAGCTGTAACAATGCCAGAACCCATTAGACCTCCCCCAATAACAGCAGCTTTCTTTATATTTCTTGTTTTAAGTCCAATATCAGTAACGTTAGGCACCTGGCAAAGATAGAATTCAGAGTGATTTTTCAGGTTCAAGAATGAGATGATATATCTGCATTAAACACAGAAAGAATTAAAAACATCGATATGTCCTTTGTTGTTTGGAGAGTGCATAAAATATCTTTATTTCCTCAAATTTTTGAAAGGAAATTTGCCACTTTTATGCATTCTTATCATGCCTTTTATTGTCCACGAGCAGACAAAAAACAATGTTTAGCATCTGGCATACTTTATTGAACTACATTACTCCAAAATAGTGGAAGTGTTCTACAAAATATTTTCATGTAAAACGACCTACTAAAAAGAAAAGTCCACCTAATCCAGTTTTTTGACCATTCAGATTCCACAACCAATAAAGGAGGATCATATCTTATGTAGTTACCTTTGATATAGCACGCTGGGCAAAGAATACATGGACAAGACACTTTGAAGTGTCAGATACGACTAGCTTCTTAAATAGTTCTGTCTCCTGCAATCACGAATTTAATTAGCAAATATTTGAAGTCATCACATCACAATTCACAAGCTACATAAATACTTGTGAATGTGAAGTATGCCAGATAGGCATATACAATAAACAGGAAACAGAATCTGCCCCTGGAGCAAGATAACAATAAAAGAACAATAAATAACAAAGCAAACACTTCCTTATGGGCTATCAAAGGGAAACGAAAAAAGGAGAATTGTTCCTAAAGCCTAAATTGACAAATATTTATTCCTTAGGACCATTAATGGTAAATACTTAGTGTTCTACTGTGAATTTGTATTTTTAGAATCACCCAAAAAAATCTACATTGTTAGACTGGAAAAATAATAATATCATTTTAGTTGTAAATTTGTGTTATGTGAGCACTTAGTTTGAGGGCCTTTTGATAATTCATTTGTACATTTGATCCTGTAGTATAATTCTCCCAAAACATACCCTCAAAACTCCACTGTAGCCTCCATAAACTATTCCATGCTCAATCACATCCAGGCAAGCCAGGTGTTGAGGCATATGTGGAGCAGTCTTCTTGACTTGAAGTCTGGCCATTTTCAACATCTCACGTGCTTCAGAGAGGGAAGCGAGTTTGTCTGTCTTGTGAAGAGAACGTATCCAAGGTTTGCGCCTCTTTACAATGTCAAGGGCCCAAAGCCTAGATACCTTTAACAGCTCTTCTGGAGGCACAATAGCATCAATAAGTCCTAGTTTCTTTCCTTCTTCAGACATAATTGGTTTAGACGTCTGCAAAAGGTGCAATTTGAATCAAAACATCGTGCATATAGTAGTTAAAAGCAGACACTATCTGTGTGATAAATGTTGGTCTCTATTTATCTTGTTTTACACCCATTCTGCCATCTCCCTAGGAATCAAACAAAACATGTACAACTAACAAGCTATAGGAGAAAAGGTAATGAGCATGTAGGTGCAATAAATTTGTAGATTTTACTATTCTCACAACAGTTTGAAGTATCCCTGAGTTTACATATTTATTCAATTGTTGTAAGAAAATCCACACCTAAATTAAAACTTCAAAAGCAACATTTTAGTAGTAAGAGCTTCCTAACAGAGTCATGAACCCTAATCAAGACCCATGCATAGCAGGAAAGAGTCAAAGTGAGTCAAATTACTGGAGCAACATTGTTGCTCATACAACATTACCAAAAATGTAACCTCTCATGTTACATCCTACATTCTTTCCTGTCACTTTTCTTCTCTATACAATCAATGTTAACCAACTTTAACGGTGATGTCATGAATCAAATGCAAAATACAGAAAATGAAAACAAATCAGAAAGCATCTTACCAACATTATTTCAACAGCCTTAGACAGCCCGAGAAGCCTTGGAAGGCGCTGTGTACCTTAAAGATAAACAACATTTGTTAGCAGGTGATTGATGTGAAATGTAGAAAGATTCAGAGTCTCCTAATAAAGATCACAGAGGACATTTTATGGATAAGCAGGCAAACCTCCAAATCCAGGAATTATTCCTAATGAAAGTTCTGGCAGGCCCAGTTGAGTTCTTGGAGCAGCAATTCGAGCATGGCATCCCTGTATACAGTGTAATTAAATTTCACAGTCATGAAGATATTTGAATTCATAGCAACTTATGAAAACATTGTGCCAGCTCAATGACAGCGACTAACCATGGCCAATTCTAAGCCACCTCCAAGAGCAAGCCCCTCTACGGCTGCAACAACAGGCTTCTTGGAATCTGTAATTACATAGTGCACATTAATAGTTTTACAATCATTAGTACAGATAAAATCACCAAGTTCTCAAACCAGGCTTCAGGGACAATCACAACCTTCAATTGTATTAACTACCAGGTCCACAGAGACATCAGGGACAAGTGTAACATCCCCTGTAAAGAAAAACATCAAGAATGAACCTTCAAAGGTCATACTCAAAACCATAATTTAACTATTATTTCAGTATAATTCTTTTTCTTTTCAAAACAGAAATCTAATCATTGCACACCAGTTTGGTGAACCCTCTGCATGACACTGATGTCAAATCCACCAGAAAACCGCCCACCCTTGCCTGAAAGAAATTTCAGAAAATCATAATACTTTAACTTTTGACAATAAAACAGTTCTTCAAATTTAATTTCTACAAAATTTAAGTAGGGGACATGTTAATCACAAGGTCAGTCTTCAATAACGCAGGTCAAATACACATATTCCTTAACCTTAATTTACTGAGCTGACTACGAATAAGCCAAATCAAGTATCATAAAATCACCACATAGATTCAATCCAAAGAAACTTTACCAGTCAAAACAATAGCCTTCACATCATTTCTCCTATTCGCCTCATCAAACTTCTCCTTCAACCCCTTAATAACTAAACCAAAAAAAAAACAAAATAATACATTACAAACACAACATGAGAAGCGAAGAAAGAAACAACAGTGAAAGAAATGAGACAACAACAAAACAAAATCCAAAGCTCACTTGGAATAGCCAAAGCATTGACAGGAGGGTTACACATAGTAATCACAGCAACCCCATCATTTGCAACCTCCAATTCAACCTTAATCGAAGCCATATCTGAGAATCCCAAATCAAAGTTTCCAACTTTTCTTCAGAGACTCACTCAATAGACGCAAATAATAGTGGGTTTCAGATAAAAGATGACAATGATATATATTTAATTAAAGTAGTACTAAACTAATGATTTCAAAGAAGGACAAATATGAATGAAATTTAAATATGATCAAAAAAGTAAAAAACCTTAAAAAGGTTCAAGCTTTTAGGTAGGGCTGTACAAAGACCGGGGGAGACCGGGCTTACCCTCAGCCCGAGGTCTGGTCCAGCAACCACCTCGGGCTGGATTTCGTAACCCGAAGTCCGGTCCAGTCCGATGGAAAACCCGACCAAGATCGGGTTGGACAGACTGGACCAGACTAGACCGGGTTTGTGGTCTAGGTTGGGCTTAATTTTTTCAATGAACCTGCACTTCAAAAATCCCAAAAACTAACAAAAGAAACCAAACAAGATAGATTCCTTATGTCCAGAAGACTTAAACCAAACCAAACATAGCATTAAGTTTTAGAAACCCCAAAAACTAACATGATTCAACATACTACGTTAAGCACTTTTTAGTAAAAAAAAACCCCAACTTTTCACTAACATCTTGAAGAAAAAAGACTTTGTTTCTTTACTATAGAAAAAGTTTCACAAAGATTTAAGCTTGATGAAAAAAAACTCGAACTTTTACTAATATCTTGAAGAGAAAAGGCTCCGAGATTTTTTTTACTAACATCTTGATGAAAAAGATTCAAACTTTTACTAACATGTTGAAGAATAAACATCTTGATGAAAAAGACTTGAACTTTTAGTAACATCTTGACGAAAAAAGGCTCAAACATCTTTTTTACTAACATTTTGATAAAAGAGATTCAAACTTTTAATAACATCTTGAAGATAAAGGCTTAAGATTTTTCACTAACATCTTGATAAAAAAGACTTGAACTTTTACTAACATCTTCAAGTAAAAAAGATTACAACTTTACATACCAGAGATTGAGAGAGAAAATCAAAGTTCGACAAATAGCAAGTGGAGCAAATGATAGAGTAGTGATGGTGAGGAGAAGTGAAGATTTTAGGACTTGAGATTAGGGTTCTATCATTCTAAATGTGAGACTGAATCATAGAAGAGCAAGACTCTATAATAAGAGAAAGTGAGAAACTGAGAAATCAAAGAGCTTTCTTGTATGTGAGAATGAAGCGTACAAGCTAGAGTTTTACCTTTTCTGTGACTGCGTGAATGTGTTGCTTTGAGAAGAAGAGAGAGTTTAACCTTTTTTGTCTCCATGTACTGTGAAGATAGAAAGCAAATGGCTCTCATTCAGCCACGTCTTGTTGCTTGTAAAGTTTAAAAATAAACTATGTTCAATAAAAAAATACATAGTACATAGCACACTCACTAAATAGTCGGGCTGGACCAGACTTGTTGGTCATATATGCTAACCCGAGGCCCGGTCTTACCCGGACTTCGGGCCAGGACCCGGTCCAGTCCATAAGCTGGTCGGGCTTTGTTTTTCTTTTCGGACAGACCAGAACTGGACCGGGCCGGTCCGGGTTGACCGGGTTACCGGGTTAGCTGAACAGCCCTACTTTAGGTACTTGCCTTACCTGGTTATTTCCTTGGTGACTTGGGAGTGTGATGTGAAGCTGACTCACCGACCGTATAGTACGACATGTGGACAATATCTAGATTGGGGTTATAATCTGGTGTGTTTCGCCACAGGGTAAGTGTGAGAAACTTGGGGATGTGATTTGTTGAGACTGGAGAGGGGCCTTGTGGAGATGACGCGTGTCATAGGGGTTTGTTATAGTACGATCTTGTCCGTCCAATTTTGCAACTGTAAAAGCTTACCCAATGACCGCATTTCTGGCATACACCGGCCAAACACTGTACTTTCAATGTGAAACAAATCGGGTATCAGATTGTTCGTTTTTTTTATTTAATTTAGTTGATTTAATAATAGGGAAAATGTCATTTAAATCCCTCCGAATATACAAAAGGACAATTCAGGAACTCAAACTTCTAAAAGGACCATGAAAGAACTAAGACCTAGTTGACATTTTATAATTGTGTGAAAAGACAAAATTGCCCTAATCATAAAACAGAAATTACTAACCACCCTATTGAAAATGGTGGGTGTAAGGGTGGTTAGTAATTTCTGTTTTATGATTAGGGCAATTTTGTCTTTTTACACAATTTTAAAATGTCAACTAGGTCCTAGTTTTTTCATGGTCCTTTTGGAAGTTTGAGTTCCTGAATTGTCCTTTTGTATATTTGGATGAATTTAAATGACATTTTCCCTTAATAATATACTCTTGACATTTATCAAACAAAGGATATATTTTATTTGTAATCTTGTCAAAGTCGTAAAAAAAATATAAAATATGTAAAAGTTTACCTTTATTAACAAGTATATGTTTTTAGAATATAATTAAATGAAAAATACAAAAATAATAATAATTTGACTTAAATATATTTTAAATATAAATAGTTTTGTTAATATCAACATTTATACTTTATCAACCTCAAAAAATAGATTTCTATGAATTTTATATATAAATTCATTGAATAAACAATAACAATAACAACAATAAAAATAATTAAGTAGTTTTTACAGTTGATATGATTTTCCATAAGGTAGAAATGTAAAACAGTACATTCAAATTCAAATGTAAACTAGTGAGTTTATGAGGTTAGAGGGGTGTGATAAATAAGTCATGATAATTTTTGATCAAGTAAAGGCGTAAAACCAATAAAATTAAGGAGTCATATCACGAGTTTTAAATCCTCCTACTTTTCTCTTTCATATTTTCTTGTTACGCGATAAGAACCATTTCCACCTTATTGAATGTATGAATCGCAACTTCTTCTAATTAAACTAAATGTTGCATATTAATTATGCTATGTATCTACATTAGTTGCATTAGTTGAATTCGGAAGATTCATGAAAGAAAGTTACTGAGGGATCTCCATATTTGAGCAAAGTGGAGTACTTGTGTCTTTTTCTAGTGCCCAAGCATTTAAAATACCAAATCATCTATTGCTTCACATATAATGCACCCCTCACAATTAACGCATTCATGTTTTTTTCAAAACACATGTACCATAGGGACTAAGTCATGTGCTTATAACATTTATAAGGGACTAGCTACCAATGCTAATATGGGGATAATTTAAGTTTTTTAAAGCTAATCAAGGTTTCAATTACAATATTTTCTATTATAAAGGTCTAAATTACGAGTTTTCCAGTTTATGGACCAACATATTATTAATTATTTTTCCAAGTAAATATAATATATGTAAATGCATTTTATTTAAATTTCACGCATTATTCATGTTTTTTTAAATATGTCATCATATTGAAAGAATTATTTACTACTCACAAGCAAAATTATGAGGCAAGAATTAAATATTTACTAGTTTAAAAAGACTTATCAAAAGTATACATTTACAAAAGTTCTAAATCATCCTTGTCACATTGCTGACCTAAGTCAATTTTCTAAAAATTGTCGTATTTATCTATTGATACTTATCGGTTAAGTTAAAAAAATCAAGTATTAATTTGGGCTTAACTTTCAATTTTAATTTTAACTGTAATGACATTTGCAGCAATTATGAATTTGCCATAGCACGCGACTTAAATATAGTTTATTATTTATGTACATTTTTCACATTTTTATTTAATTATATACTAAAAACATTGTATTTATTAATAAAGGTAAATATAAATAGTTCTATAGATATATCAACATTTATACTTAATCAATCTTAAAAACATTTCTATGAATATTGTATGTAAATACATTGAATATAATCAAATAAAGTCAATTAAATGATTTTTGCAATAAGTTAACGTGATTTCTGTAAGGTAGAAATGTAAAACCGGTACAGTCAACATATAAACTCGTGAGGCTTTACCGAGATTAGAAGTAGTAGAGACGTAACAGTTATTTTTAACTACTGAGTTTAACTACCGAAATTATTAGGGTTGTTAAGTTGTTTTTGTCAATTGTCAAACATTCTTTATATTTAGAAAACATCTTGTCTCATTGGGATGTTAAATTGGCCCAGTTTAGTGAGAGATGTAACTTAATATCAGACTGCCTCGTCATACAAAGTATAAGCCCTAGCAAATCATGATATAATTTAAAAGATTCTAATTCTATTTGGTTGATGACTTAACTTATTAAACAATTCAAAATTTATTTTGTATTTAAGAAAACTCAGCATATCATCATTTATATTTATTATACTAATAAAATGGTTTCGTTTATCTTATAAAAATGGTTTAGTTTTAAACAAAGTAAATTGTAAAATTTAAGATGAGTTATCGTCCAATCATGATTAAAATAGGGTTAAGGTTCAAATCCAATAATAAAAAATTAGTCAAAGGTGCACTGAAAATAACTAACAATTTCATGGTATGTAGCATCAATCAATTATAAGGTGATAAACCATAAAATTAGTTTGTCAATGTGTGCATTTTAATTGTAATTAGTGGATTTAATTGACCCAAATTGAGAGATACTGTGAATTAATAAGAATGTGCACATGGTAGACAAAAATTGAGAATATAATGTGATTTTTGTATTTTAATTGTGAAAGTCCAGAATTGTCATTTGGTTGTTTGTTTGTTTTGTCTTTATAGCAGGGGCAATTGGGGGAATAATGTAAGATTATAAAAAAATCACGTGAGTGGCACATGGAGCAAAAATAAGGAATTGGATCCAGCTTGGCTGAGGGTATTTTAGATGCTTGACATGTGGCAAGGAAGGAAGGAAATACACACACGATTTTGGCTTCATTCCTGTTTGGATATATTTCTAAAAACTATTCTGACTCTCAAACCTAGGTTTCACACAAAGACATTCAAACACTCAATTTTTCTGAATAAGCTATTTTGAGAAGAAAAACTATTTTGGATTCCAAAAGCTATTTTGAGAAAACTATATTTTTTTCCTTTTCAAGTTTCAATCCCTCATTTAGGAAAAACACTTATTTTAAATAAAAGAAACATGAAAAGCTATTCATCATAATGATTTCAGAAAAGTTATATTATACTCAAAAGTTATTCTTAAAAGCTATTATTCTCAAAAGGTTTAATGCAAACACTCTCATTTCATCGAAAGCTATTTTTTAGAAAAATTATTTTACTAAAAAACTATTTTCCCAGAAGCTATTCTCTAAGCAAGTTTTGGGAGCTGCTGAATTAAAAAATAGAAGAGGAACAGAAACAGAATTCAGTTTTGGCTGGGCAAGAGAAATCCGAAACAGGAGAGAAAACGGTTAGAAAGAAAGGCCACGTTTGGTAATTGGGATTTCTTCATTTTCTTTCTTCTTCAAGATTCACCTCCTCCTCCCTTGTGTGTTCATCGCCCACTTCAGTTTCCATTCCCAGTCCAAATTTCTTCATACCTCTATACTTAGTTGCTGCAATGGAGAAGAATATGGAACTCATCCTTGAAGTTACTTCCAGATCCATGGCCAACTAAATCCTCATTCTTTCTAAAAGATAAGCTAATGTTAGAGCCTCAATTTTCATAGGGAGATTTTAGTCTAACTCAATTTCTTTCACAGAATTATAATTCTTTTGTGTCTGTTATGAATATTTGAGTTGTAATTCTGTGAAATATAATACGTGTGTTCTATATTTGGATTACATTGATTGTGATGCATTTAGGTGTTTAATGCTTCAGATTTATATAGTAGATTCTCTCACATTATTTGTCTTGTTCAAGCTGAATCTTGTGATTGAGTTTATTGATTTGTGATGAATTCCGTTCGACGTTCATACAGGAGTTCTAAATGTTGATGTTCTTTGTACTATATGTTAATGAACATAATTGATTCTTGACTAGAAATTGAGCTAGGTATATGCTTCATAAAAAAAATCAATTAGGCTATGAAGGCTAGGTAATTCTCTTAGAAAGATTCATTCATCTTTGTGATATCTCTTCGTAATTCATCTTTGTGATTGAAAAAAGAACCCCAACTGTGACCTATCTCTTATTGAAAAAAGAACCCCAACAGCAAAGGAGGCTGCGTGCTGAGGAACAAGGCAACCAACTGGAGAATGGATGATGGAAACTTGAGGATAGAGTTGTGGGAGACGAAGTTGGGGAGGTTTACAAGTTTGGGGTTCGACCTTTTCGTTGATATTTACACAGCAACACACATGTTGAAAAACTTAAATTGATTTTCGACTTTGCCAGCAAAACTCGATTTTGGCACCCTGAAATCGATTTTACCATTGTAAAATCTATTTGAAATCGAGTTTTCCATTGTAAAATTGATTTTAACCATCATCAATGTACTCTCAAGTTAGACCTTTTCAACTGACATCATCCCCAAACTTTTCCCAACATTGCAGTTAAACAAAAGCACCTGGGCAACAAATTCAAACAACACACATGAAGATTTTAACTATGTAACTATAGTTTGGAAAGCAATCATTGCTAACCCATCAATTTTAAAGTGAAAACCAATTCATTTAAGCAAAAAGCACACTTCACACACACAAAACACTTCAAATTAAACACAAACAGGGTCATGAAGAAGAAATACAATCATGTTTGGGTTCACCACCAATGCCTAGACAAAAATAAAACTACTCCACCAATATGAGACTACATTGATCACCCTTACCTTTGTCTCCTTACTTGGCACAATGTCTAACAGAGCCAACCCACACCTCCTCACTAGTAAACTCGTGTGTTGCCTGAAGCTCCAAACCCACAGCTAGCTAATATGAGTTCAGTTTTTTTATGTATTTGTTGAGAGTAAATGAAGGGTAATGTGGTATTTAGCACCTGGACCCACACTCAATTTTGGTGGGAAGTCTAATTTGCATTTTCAGACTTCAATTTTGGAGGGAAACTGAAATGCATACTTTCAGCAAACCAAACAGCCTAAGAATCTGAAATAAATTCACTTTCCAATTCTGAGTTGTACTTTTATGCTTCCAAACGGGCCCTTAATTCATTAAAAAAAGGTAAATTATTATGTATGCATTTCTCCCTTTTTAATTTAATAGAGAGACGGAGAAAGGTTGAGTCAGGTCAAATGCTTAAAATAATAATTATATTATAATATAAAATGTTAACATCTTTCGGCCTCCAATAGACAGCGCTTATTAAACATTTATGTTTTTCAGATGAAAAAAATAAGGTTGTTGAATTCATGAAATTTTAGTAAGACGTGGCCTTGATTGATGAACTTAGTTTTTGTATATTTAAAAAATAAAGACAAATTTTGGCCATATGTCAAATTATTTAGGATTAGCCATGACTTTCGTGAATCAAATCCAAGTTAGAATAAGGCCTTGTTTGGATTCAGCTTCTGGAAAATACCTTTTGGGAAAATAGCTTTTTGAGAATAGCTTTTGAGTAGAATAGTTTTTATGAAAAATAGTTTTTGATGAAATGAGAGTGTTTGGATTAAGCTTTTTGAAAATAGCTTTTAAGAATAAATTTTGAGTAGAATATGGTTTTTCTGAAAAATAGTTATGATTAATAGCTTTTCATGTTTTTTTATTTGAAATAAGTGTTTTTCCTAACTGAGATCGAAGCTTTCAACTCAAAAGGAGAAAAATGTAGTTTTTCTCAAAATAGCTTTTGGAACCCCAAACCTAGCTTTTCTTCTCAAAATAATTTATCAAAAAAAATTGAGTGTTTGGATATCTTTGTGTGAAATCTAGGTTTGGGAGCCAGAATAGCTTTTGAAAATGTATCCAAACAAGCCCTAAATGAACCAAAATTCAATCCACAAGAAAAAAATCGATCAAAAAATCAAAAGAAACAATGGACGATATTAAACATGGGCTTGAAATACATTGGGTATGGTCTCAAACGCTACTCATAAATTACCCAATTATTGTGAAGACCTTTCTATAATAAAAAACCACAACCCTTAAAAACATGCAAAGTGCTCAAAGGATATATAGCAACACCACATGTGAGTAAAAACACTGGTTGTGGGCTCAAGCCCAGTTCATAAAGCTACCCGACATTATGTCGGTCACCAAGGACCACTCCCCAAAGCTAATGAATGGGATAATGGAGTGTACTTTCAATAACTTATATTGTATTTATATCTGTTATTTGTTATCAATTACATTTGAAAAGTATATTGTTAATATTTTTTAGAATTACTAGTTTTATTTAATGAAAAATATTTACGCAAAAAATTTTATATAGTAATTATGTGGTCAAATGTCAACAAAATATAATTATTTAAAAAATAAGTCATTTTCTAGTTGAATGTATTATAAAATAGTGCTTTTAATTTGCCGAGCAGCCACTCTGATAAAAATAATTGTTAAGCCACCATTTTCTGCTAAAATGAAACTAACATCTTCAACTAATTTTTTTTTACAAACGTCTTCAACTAAATGAGTATAACTATAAGTGTGTTTTTCAAGCTTAAAAGATAAATATAATTCCTAATGCAAAAATAAATGAACAAAAGTGCTCAATTCAGTTCAAAATATATGATCTATTCAACAAAGGTTGTTAAATATGTTAATGCGTATGGTTAAAACTAAGCTTAAAACTAACTTTTTTTTCGGCTAAAAAAAAGTTAATGAGTATGGTGTGTTTCTCCAAGAATACCATAATCATCTCTCCTCATTCTCTCCCTCATCTCTCATTTCACTATTGTTGGAGGCACCAATAGAGATTATTTAGGAAGAAGTTGTAAGAAATTAGAATTAGATTTCATATTTAAGACCAAAATCAACTTTTTAAACTAAAACTTATATTTAGGGGTGGAGGTGGTACACTTTAGTCAAATTTACAGGAAGTTATAATTTTTATTATATTTATTTCTTATTGTAGAAGATTTTTTTTTACTTTATCTTTAACAAGACTCAAAGAAATAAATAAAATATTGGATTAAATTAACTTTTAGTCCCTATAATTTCCTATGATTTAGGTTTTAGTCCCTATAGTTTGAAAGCTGTGGTTTTAAACCCTATAGTTTGCATTGTTTAATAGAATTAGTCCCTATAATTTTAAAAGGACATGATGGTGTTAGTTTGTGCTGATGTGTCGCTAACACTGTTAGTTTTAATAGAATTAGTCTCTATATTGCACCAATATTTTATTTAAATAATGTGGACCCCACACACTCAGAAAAATATTGTCACATAAGCATGCCACGTCAGCAAAAATTTTATTTTCCTCGCCACATCAGCTTTTAACGGTCAACGTTAGTCAACATAAACGACGTTCCCTATATTGCACCAATATTTATTCTTCAATCCCAGAATTGAACCCGAAAATACTTGTTACCCCTATGTGCTCTTGGCGTAATAGTTTGGACCCATTTTTGCACCTAATGAATTAAAAGCATATTGGCCCACGGCCCACTCCTAACCCACATGTTAAAGAGAGGGGCTTCATAATATAGATACTTTATACAAACCACATTTAGACGGGCTAGCTCGTGTTTGTTCGAGCTCGCGAAAGCAAATCATTTTGGCACAAAATCTCGACTCAAAATGAAATTGGGATTTCAAAAAAGTTATGACAAAATTTTGATTTTGTATTGATTGAAGTTAAGGTACAAGTACTAAAAAAAAATATATGTGTTCAAAAAAAAAAGAAAAAAAATACTGTTTTCAGTTTCATCGAAAACAAATACTGTTTTCAGTATTATAAATTTAATGTTTTAATAATCTAGAACATAAAATTACTATGAAAAATAATTACATGTGACATGTAAAACTTTGGTATATATGTAATACAAATTTCAAATGAATACAAATTTCATATGAACACAAATTTTATTTTATTTTATTTTGTATATATGTTTGACGCAATCATGATAAATATCCTAAAATATATTTAACAACAACAATATACTAAAATACACACACAGATATCATTTTGTTGAGCCAAAATGTATCTTTTTAATGAGAAATCGATATATACTTGTATTTAAAATTTAAACAAATACACTAAATCTCTAAAATATTGATTTTCGAAATCATTATAATATTCCATAAATTAAAAAAATATCTTGCATTTTTATCGAAAAATTATCTTGAAATAAATTAAGTTAGCTTTGGGATGAAATATTGTTTGTCTGATTTCTGAATAAATCTTCAAGAGCATGATTTTGAATGAAGAGTAGTTGAAAGAGATAGAATTACAGAGAAAGAAACAACATAAGAGGAATTAATCTCTGCACCACGTATTTTCTCCCTTAACTTTAATTATTTTTTCTATTGACGATCAGGGTGATGAGAGATTAATCCTCCGTTGATTTGTAGTCATGTCAAAGGGTGGGACAAAGATCGATGCCCATTTACTCCAAAATTTAGACAAAAATGGAACTGTGAGACTGAGATCTTGGGTAATATGACGATGATGAATGTGATTATAAGAGTGATATCATACATGACTTTATATTAAATGAAGGTTGTGATCCGAGAGTTTTCCTCATTCTATTTTATGGAGAACTTTTTTTAAATTTCAAATTTCAACATATAGATGATCTACGTGTTAAGTGTTAATGTTAAGCTACACTATATTATTTATGAGAGAAATTCTTGTTTGAAAAGGTCCACCAAATTATTTGTGTTCTTTTTTTAGTCTACATGGTTTTGATAGGATACATAATACTGCCTCTGTTCTTAAATATAAGATCACTTTTAAATTTCAATTTGTTACTAAATACTCCCTCCGTTCCTAAATACTATAAAATCACTTTAGCAAAATTTGAAGAGATTAAGGAAGACATTCCAATTAGTTAGGATTACATGAAATTTCCAAAATACCTCTCACTTAAGTTTTAAAAATATCACATTCTTCAAAACATTATTTTTTGAGTGAAGGGAGTATAGGGGTAATTTGGGGGAACTTGATTCAAATTAGAAAGTGATATTATATTTAGGAAAAAGCTCTCCTCCCTAAAGTGATCTTATATTTAGGAACGGAGGGAGTATAAAATCATTTTCTAATATTTCCTATTATTTTTCTAAATTAACCCTAATAATGTTTCTATTATAATGAGGGAGTATAAAGATATAAAATTAGGATGAATTGGCAATATCATGTGTAAGTAACTAACATAACTAATATACTTAATCTAATCAAATTAAGAAAAGTAATTTCATATTTAGAAACAGAGGAAGTACATGGCTTTGATATCATAAAATATTATTATTTGTCAAAATTTAATAAAATTCAATAAAATTTAGGGTTAACATAACTTTTGGTCCCTAGAGTTTGATCTCATTTTGTTTTTAGTCCCTGTAGTTTCAAATAGGAGGTTTTGGTCCCTCAAGTTTCCTCAGTTAATAACATTAGTCCCTGGAGTTTGAAAAAGACCTGACGGTGTTAAGTTTTGCCGATGTGTCAACTAAAACTGTTTGTTTTGCTTAGGTGACATCTGATTAGACTTATAATTTTAATTTTAAATTTTTAAATAAAAAAAAGAACATATTCTCTTTCAGACTCCCCAATCCAACGCATCTTAGTCTGTGACTAAAACACCAATCCTCCTTTGACACCAACGGAGGCGGGTTCAGATTCACATTCGAATAGTAATAATTTGTATACGCTAGATCATCGCGAAGCTCCTCCTCACTCGAAAAGCTCCTCTCTCCGCCGCTGCCAGCAAACAAGGCGCCATCCGCCGTCAGGTCCTTTTCAAACTCTAGGGATAAATGTTATTAACTGAGGAAACTTGAGGGACCAAAACCTCCTATTTGAAACTACAGGGACTAAAACCAAAATGAGATCAAACTATAAGAACAAAAGTTATATTAACCCTAAAATTTATCTTTCACCTTTTTTATATTTGTTAAAATTTATAAATCTACTATTATTTCTTTTTTATCTCATAATAACTTAATGATATAAAATAGGAAATATTAACATTATTTCCATAACAACACTTCAACGAGGAATATGAAAACAAAATGTGCAGGGTGGTCTTTTCTTTATCTTCCCCTATTCTCTCTTGACATTTTCGCTTGATTTCCTGTCTTGGCAGCAGCCTTCTCCAAGAGGTTTTTCAAGATGCGGGCCTAACAACAGAAGGAGATTGACTAGGCCTAACAAGAACAACTTTGTTATCTTCAACAATAGAAGATTGACAAGGCTAACAATAACTTCATTATCTTCAACAATAAGAGATTGAATCGGTATCACTGATAACCTTCAATGTCTCATCCCTCATATACCAATAGAAATTGAACAAATTTGGCAGAATAATCAGCATCCAAATAGTTGACCTCACAATAAAGCCTTTAATTCCATAAATTTAAATTTAAACTACAAAGAAACACTCCCTCCAAATCTCCCAGATTAGTTTAATTAGTTACATTAAAATACCTATTTTCATTCATTCCTTTTTTATTTTGATAACTAACATCATATTTTAGTTTCTTAATTTTTTTGTTCTTTTACTCTTTGTTTCTTTTTTTGATTTCTCAAGGGTATCCCACCCGCGTGTCAAGTGAGACTAATCCTTCGCTGTTCTGAAGTCCCATGTAGGGGGTAGACAGCTGGCCTGTGAATTTGCTCCATTCGCAAGGGCTGGGGATCGAACCCCCAACCACTTGTTTAAGGGACGAGAGTACTTACCACTCACGCCAACCCGCCAGGTTCTTTTACTCTTTGTTTCCTCCTTAGTAAAAACTGTCCAAATCGTGGAAAATAAGCAAAATATAATTTTATAGTTAATTGATTTTTGAAACTACAGTGGTTGATTTAAATTGCTGTAATGAGAGAATCATCAAGACACCATGTAGCATCAGAATTCGGTATTTCATTAGATGATAACTTGTAGAAACTTTCTGGAATAATGGAAAATAGGCAAAATATAATTTGTTAAACATGATTAAACCTTTTTATCACAAAACAATTGAAATTATGGTGGACATAATGATAATTCATGACGATTCTAGATGGACATGCATGGTCATTTATTATGGTGGGAGAGTTGAAATTCATGAAGATTCTAGGTGGCATGTTAGTCTTGCGATGTTAAAGAAAGAAGATTTTGAATGGATTTGAGACATAAAAGTACCTAATCCTCTCTCTCAACTTGAATAAGAAATTTCGGAAGATTCTGATTGTTCTGTTTTATCCTCCAATGACCATGGGTAGAGAGAAGCTATAAAACCAACGATATTCTTCACGCCAATTTGTGATTTTACATTATATAATGACCTTTTGGAGCAAGTTGGACGCCTCATCTGTTGAGTAACATTGTCTTGCTTGGGGTAGGTTAAAGTTTTCATATGACAATGATTAGACACGAGTTTTAACTGCTAAAAAATTTACACATGACTTCTTAGTCAAGCATGATCATTATGATGCTTTCGAAGTAAGTTGGCAATTTGTTAGCCCAGTTGTGCAGAAAAAAGGATGTTGACGGAGAAAAAGCATTATTTGTAAAAGTGATCAGATAGGAAAAAACTTATGCCCAATTAGTTATGTTCATTGCCTCCAGTTCCCAATTAAAATTTGACACATGTGAAACCTTTTACACCCTTCACACCATATCTCTCTCTGTACCTTCTCTCCTCTCACGTCCACACCATCACTCACGCATCGGCTTCACTCTCCTCAAACTTCATCTCCTTCTTTCTTGGCTAACCAAATTCATCCCTCACCCATCATCATCTCTGTGAATGAGATGGTGGAAGTTGTATATGTGTCAAATTTTAATTAGAAATTAGAGGAAATGGACATGAGGAACTGGACCTAAGTTTTTTCAGATAAGATATATGGTAAAACTTGAGTGTTCTAAATTTTATCTTGTTATTAGAGAAAAACTATAGAGTCCACCAATTTCTGAGTTACTACTCCCTCCAGTCCGTGATATAAGAGTCCAGCACAAAAAAGTGCTTCTTAAGAAAATATATAAATATTAGTTTAGGTCTAGAGTTAATGTTTATTTTCCAATTCTGCCCATATTTATTATGATAGTATTGAGAGAGAGAAATACATAAAAATTAGTAAATATAAAAGAGATTTAGGGGCAAAAAGGAAAATGCATTAATTGATGAGGAAAGTGTGATATGAGCTCTTATAGTTTGTATTAAAACCAAGATTTTGGTTCTTATATTATGGACCGGAGGGAGTACTACGTAAGATTTCGGAGAGTCAAAGATAAAAATTGTAATCTATATGATATTAGTCAGTTGATGAAAGAAGAATTCGAATGGATTAATAACATGGAGCGATATTATCTTAGGAGAATTAATTAGAAGTCCCATGGAAAAAATAATTAAAATGAAGTCTCACGAGTTATAAATTATAACTTTTAAAGCTAACAATAACAATTTATTGGTCTCACATAACAACTCATGTGACCTCATTAATTTTAATTATGTTTCTTTCACGGGACCTCTAATTGATTCTTCCTAATGTCTCTAAAAAAGTGAATGTCGTGTTTTGAAAAGTCTTGGTTGTTTTTTATTGTCAAGGTCATTACTTGGGAAAGCCTTGCAACCTACCATGTTTTTCTTGCAAGATTGTCCTCCGGAGTTTTACAACATGATCCTAGAAGATAACTGGGAGTCCAATCTATTGGGCAACATGGTTGTTTTATGCGGAAAGGAATTTGATGAATGTACGTGGTATTCTGTACATTCTTCTGACTCTATCATTAACGAGCCAAACATACAGGAGTATTTTTTTGGGAAAATGACATATAAAGTCTTCCCAATGTGTAATAGGACAATTTGGGTTGCTAAATATCAAAAAGGACAACTTGGGTCGTTGACACTTATTTCACATTACCACATTTGGGTAAAAGACTAAAATGCCCCTGAAACCCATTTGCTAAAAAATCTGACCCATTTGCGAAATCCCTAGCCTCCATTTGCGAAATCCTTAGCCTCCATTTGCGAAAACCCTAGCCTCCATTTGCGAAATCCGTGAAACCCTAACCCACTGTGAAGGCCACCGTGAATCCGTGAAGGCCGCCGTGAAGCCGAAGTTGAAGCCCGCCGTGAAGTCGAAGGCGAAGCCCACCGTGAAGTCGAAGGCGAAGCCCACCGTGAAGTCGAAGGAGGCCACCGTTCAGCTTCAGCTCGTGAAGTCGAATCCGTGTAGACGAAATCGAGCCATCTTCTTGAGTTGAGGTTTGGTTTGCGGTTTTGGCGAGTTTGGTTTAGGTGAATATGCTTTCCTCTTAGCTTGTCACTTTGATTTAGGTGATTCTTACTCTACTCTTGCATTTTTTTTTCTGGATTTTCTGTATTTTGTGGAGTTTCATAATATTTCAACCATCTTCATCCTTTAATCTAGGTTTGCTATTCAAGTTTGCTTTTTTAATCTTTATGCCCTTTTGCTGTAATATTTGTATGCTATATTGTTGATTCTTCTGTTGCTGAAAATTTTGAACTTTCCTTTGTATAATGTTGGTGTTTTGGTGTTAGATTGTATCCTCTGTGGTTTCTGAATAGTATGAGAGTGATTACTTCATTTGGGATTAGATGGAATCTGACTGGGCTAACTGGACTAATTTATTTGCAGAAAATGGAGGGTGACGAAACAGGAGAGAGCACTTCTTCGAAGGAGTTGAGTCCAAATCCTAGGCTAACTGGTCTCAAATTATTCACAAAGAAGTGGTACCGTAATCGAAAAGGAAAGACTGGGCAAGCAGCCGTAGAGCTGAATAGGGAGGCTGTTAAAGCATGGAGAGCCCTGCCAGATGCTGAAATATTGGAATATAAGGAAAAAGCTGAGAAGGCAAGACCTTCAAAAAGGGTGGTGAAGAGCACAAAATATTTCTGCACTCGATGCTCACCACAGAAGTTCAAAGATTTGGCTGAGTTAATAGGGAGAAAGGCAATGTTAAAGGAACGGGTTGAAAGACTTGGGTTTTCGCATCTTCTTAGCTTGCAGAGGTCTAAACTTCCACATGACCTTCTTGCTGTCATCCTTCAACGTTATGACCCACCCACCAAAGAATTTTTAATTAGGGGTATAACGAAGAAGATCGATTTGAATGATGTGAAAGCCATTTTAAAATTGCCTTGTACTGGGAAAAAAGTTAGGTGGGATATTAAGGAGGATGAACCAGCGTACAGGAGGTTGAAGTCCAAGTTTCATCGAATGAAGTTTGCAGATGTCTTTGGTTTGATAAAAGAAGTAAAGGATGAGAAAGAGTTTGACATGCTCTTTATGATTTACACTCTTGGGACTTTTTTATGTCCATCTGCAAGCCCAAATGTTAGTGAGCACCTGCTGAGGGTAGTACATCACACAAGTGGAGGTTTCAATCAATTTGATTGGGCCTCATACATATTGGAAGACCTTCATCAAGGGATGACTCACTACGTAAACCATATAAAGAAGAAGAGCGGAACTTGTTATGTCGGGGAATGTTTATATCTGTTGCTGGTATGTTCTTTATTTTGTAAGTTGTGGCTTCAAAATTTTGATTTATTTATTCCAACTTTGAATGTTTATATTTTGTGCTGGTATGGTTTTCATTTATCCAGATTTTTTTTTTGTGAGCACTTTCCTTTGAACAATGTTGAACAACATGTCAACCCCATTGTGTTTTGGACTGCCTCCAGCATAAAGAAAGTGGTGGATTGTGAGAGAGACAGCTACAAAGGCATTCTTCACGGAGGGATGGAGGCCACGACTGTTACCATGGATGTTACTAGATTGGACCCGGTAAGTGCAGATGTTTTGTGCTGGTATGTTTTTCATTTATCCAGATTTATTACTATGATTAACCTACAATGTTCATGACATGCAGGACCTCAGGGAGCATCTTAAAGGTCTTGTGGCTGATGCCAAATCCAGGGTATTCAAGATGCAGATGGAGCGAGATGCATCAAAAAAGGAGGGAGATGATACAATGAGTGATGGTAGTGACAAGGCGGGAGATGATGACTCATACAACACACTTGAAGATGTTGGTCTGGAGGAACACCATGCTGATGATGTTGAGCAGGAGGAACACCATGCTGATGATGTTGAGCAGGAGGAACACCATGCTGATGATGTTGAGCAGGAGGAACACCATGTTGATGATGTTGAGCAGGAGGAACACCATGCTGATGATGTTGAGCAGGATGAACAACCCAGGAGATCGCAAAGAACTCGGATGCCAGCAGTCTCTTCTCCTTGGGTCTTGACGGTTTATAGTAGGAAGAAATTTAGAAAGGGATGAATTATGTAATTGACAGGTTTAGAACTGAATTATGTGATGTAACTTTACAGGTTTAGAACTGAATTATGTGTTGTAACTTGACAGGTTTAGAACTGAATTTAGCATTGATATCTCAATTTAACATCTCTTTTAAGCAATTGAATCACATAGGTTAACAAATCCAGGATGGTAGGTCAATACCACAATTGGAGCACACGAAATAACAACTGGATCACGTATATTAACGACTGTGTCTCAAAACTTAACAAGTGGATCACACATATTAACGACTGGATCACACATATTAACAATTGGATGGTAGGTCAATTTAACATCTCAATTTAGCAATTGAATCACACAAGTTAACAATTGGAGCACACGAAATAACAACTGGATCACGTATATTAACGACTGTGTCTCAAAACTTAACAAGTGGATCACACATATTAACGACGGGATCACACATATTAACAATTGGATGGTAGGTCAATTTAACATCTCAATTTAGCAATTGAATCACACAAGTTAACAATTGGAGCACACGAAATAAAAACTGGATCACGTATATTGACGACTGTGTCTCAAAACTTAACAAGTGGATCACACATATTAACGACGGGATCACACATATTAACAATTGGATGGTAGGTCAATTTAACATCTCAATTTAGCAATTGAATCACACAAGTTAACAATTGGAGCACACGAAATAACAATGGGATCACACATATTAACCACTGAATCACACACATTAACAAGTGGATCACACGAAATAACGACTCGATCACAGTGAGTGATTTAACTCTTTTTCGTCGTCTAAAAAGAGCTAAAGCAAATAAAACTAGAATTAAACTACAGTAGTTAGCAGCAAGTCCTAGGTCAATTCACAGTTCGGTTTTATCTCTTGCTTAGGTCAAATAATCACAAGTTAAGCAAATTATCAAACAGGTTGTGTGCAGGTTTTATATCTAAGACTAATTAAAACTAATTGAAACTACAACTAACAGAATTAGGTGAATGAGTGAAAGTATGGATGAGATGTACCTCCTTCTCCAAGTACTCCGTGCTTACGTTTAATCGGACTTCATATACTTGTTCTTCTTAATATAAACTAGTTAAATTCTCAAGATCTCTTTAATCAAAGAAGTCTACAAGAGTTTAACTAATTTAATTAAGGCTTAAGCTCTTTCAAGCCAAGAGCATACCAAAAGCAACTCTAAACACTAAATCTAGCATTTAGGAAACAAATTCATTCCACAAATGTAAGAGGAGCTAATCGCACACACATACATGTATGAAACTACAAGAATTAAGCCTCGGTTTTCATGTTCTCAACAATCAAGAGAGATTTCAAGCTAACATAAAGTAGAACACCTAAAATTCAGATGATCTAACCTATATAAGCCTAAATCTAGACATACATAGGCAAAAATTTACATATAGCCTGAAACCTAAAAGAGAAAATTACAAGCATATGAAGCCATAGGTTGATTCTACAAGCACATTTCCTTGGAGAAGAAGGCTAGGCGATCTAGCCGGACATGGAGATGAAGGCGGATGAAGGTAGGTGTGAAGTTCTGGACATGGCGGAGATGAAGAAGATGAAGATGGAGTTGAGAGAGTTTGTTAGAGGAGAGAGAAAGTGAAAGTGAAGTGAGAGATCAGATGTGTGAAAGTTAGTTACATTTGGGCTTTTATAGTGGTGAGTAACTTTGGAATTAACGCCCAAAGGGTATTTTTGGTATTTGGTAAAAGGTGAGAATGAATGTGGACTAGATCTCATCTCCATGCATTTCTAAAGGTTCCTCCTTTTTCCCCAAGTGATTGTGCTTCCCTTTTTGCCCTTAATGAGGCCTCCAGACTTGAATTTGGCCTTGGCGCCAATTTTGCCTCATTTGGAAAGCTCCCCAAGTACTTTCAAGCTGCAGGGCTGACTTTGCCTTAAATTAACTCTGCACCTGAGACTTCTGAAAAGTAGTTGACATTTCTGATCATTGTGCAGTTTGGTTCTTGTACATGCTGGCTGATGGACTTCAGCTTCCGGATGCAAGACTTCATATCGCAAGCGCGAGCATATTCACTTCCGGATGAGAATCCACTGGATGAGAATCCACTCCCTGATGTAACTCTTTGTCCGCCAGCGCCAGCATGTTCACTTCCGGATGTAAATCCACTTCCGGATGTAAGTTCCCTTCTTCAAGTAGCCCAGCTTCCGGATGTGAACTTGCATCCTGATGTAAACTTGCATTCTGATGTGAGTACTTTTCCAGGTGTGACTTTGCTTCCGGATGTGAACCTGCATCCGGATGTGACTTTGAGTACTCTTCATCTAGCCTTCTTTCTTGCCAAGTTATCTCCACTGAAGCTCCACCAAGGGTGTGTGGGGCCCACTTGGGACCCCCCTACATGAAAAACACATCTCATAGTCAAAATGACCAAAATACCCTTAGTTCCATAAAATGCAAATAATAAGGCTATTATTCTTCAAATATTTATACATAAGCATGTGCATGAAAATATACCAATAATGATCAAATATAACAGATAAACCACACTAATTAAGCTCAAATGCACATGCTTAAAGGTATGAAATTTGGTCCAATCAGTGAGTAACAAAAGTAAAAACTGGATAAACAAATAACGATTGGTTCACACAGTTTAACAAAAGGTTCACGCCATTTAACAACTGGAGCCCACAGTTTAACAACTGGATCTCTCCGATATACATTTGGATAATCAAAACAACAACCTAGTGAGGAATACTTGACCAACTTTAGCTTGGGTTTAGATTCCTACAGGTCCTTCTTGTGTGACCAACTTCATGGCATCTTGCACAACGATAAATCTTCTTGTCTTGAAATTGTGACTCAATCCTTTTACTTCTAGGCCTTCCAGAACCTCGGGTAGTTATAGGTGGGTGTAGCAAAGGAAGTGACTCCATGTTGGGCAACATGACGCTACTTAGGTCTGGCATGTCTAAAGTGACAACTGGAATCATGCAGTGACTATAGATCTTCTGTTGGGATGTGACTTTGTAGCATTCATCGACATAATCATAAACATTTGCATGAAAATGCTTGATTGCCATACAGGCATGTGGGCAAGGAATTCCTGATTGTTGCCACGCTGCACAACTACACCGTTGAGACCTTAGATCTACATCCAATGTACGACCATATCTATTACGGACTGCAAACATGTCATCTCCATAAGCTTGCACAGTCATATGCTCAGATGTCCCAACATTCACATGCTCCTTTATCTTGGCTTCTATTCTTGGGCCGATCCCATTTTTCCACTTGACCATTGCTAAACGTGCAGCATGCATCTTATTGGCAAGCTTTTCACGGTGCTCATGGATTAGTTGACAAACATTGTGCTTTCGCTCCGTCTTCATCCACGCATTAAAAGATTCAGCAAGATTTGTAGTTATATTGTCCCACCGTTTGAATGGAAACCTGCTTAAAGCCCACTTTTCAATATCCCCATTACTGATCAACCACTCATGCATCTCTGGATATGCATTTTCCATGTTTGTCATTGCTCTGTTAAACTTGTGCTCAATCCTTGCATATGCAATATTGTCTAACAATGTCATTCCATCATTCTTCATTTGTTGGCTAATGCACTTACCATTTCGGTTAAGTTTATTCATTTCTGAGCTAAAATTCTCTTTAACATGCCTAAAACAATATGCATGTCTCTCACCTCCAAATATGTCTTCTACGGCCGCTTTGATTGCTTGGTGACGGTCTGAAACAATTGTCAACTCAATTGACCCAACTATCTCTTTTATTCTCTCCAAGAACCAAGCCCAGTCATCATATGTCTCTCCACCCACAATTGCCATTGCAAAAGGCAACAAGTCATTGTTGCATCGTATGCAGAGGCTGCTAGCAATGTTCCCTGGAATGGACCACTTAAGTGTGTTCCATCTATATATAAGACATATCTAGCACCGACTAAAAAACCTTCTATACAGCAGCCATATGCGATGAATACCAGCGTAAAAATGTGGTGCCCTGCAACAGGCTCAAAAGAATCCCATTTAGCAACTGTTCTATGATCAGTCTCTTGCAATCTATGACATATCCAAGGTATTAACATGTAAGACTCTTTAGGTTTGCCTTGTAATTCTTCAAGCGCCTTCTCTTTTGCGCGATAAGCTTGCTTGTATGTCAACTGCACACCGTAGTCTGTCAACAAAATCTTTCTAATTTCAGTTGGTTTCTTGTCAATGTGATTACTAATCTCATCCATTACAAGTGATGATGTCAGACTAGAAGTCGCACTGTTGGACACTTTCAGATGGTCTTGAGCACTATGATCATGTTCATCATTGAATGTTGTCACTCGCAGTAAACTAGATGTCTTTCCCACAGCATTTGCGGTTAACTTCCATTTGCAACCATGTACTTTACACCGCACAGACATCCTGCTGCTACTGTTTCTTTGATATTTATACTCAAACTTGTTTGCAACACTATACTTATACAATGCCTTCTTAAAATCATCTGCGTCAGCAAATATTTGCATTGGACCTCGGAACAAGTTCCTCCATTTCGTTGAGTTTAGCTCTATGGTTGGAGTCAATGACTGTGTCGGTGTGCCACATTCCAAACTAATGTGATTGCCAACAACATCTTGAGTTATGCCTTCTACGCCACCATCAATTGACACTGGTTCAGAGATAGTTTCCACAACTCTTTCAATCAAACTTGAGCTTGGTTGTGATGGTCCTGATAATCTGTTCATAATTCATTAACAACCTCAATTACCACATTAACAACAACAATGTTACAATTAACAACAACAGCACAACAAATAACAACTAGACCAGACAACATAAAGATAGAGGTCAATCTTACATATCTTTTTGTGCAATGTAGATATGCACAATCCTCTCATTATAAGCAAATAGGTTCACAACCTCATCATCATCATCTAGATTTATCAAAGTCTTCTCATCAAACATCACATTATATTTCATCTCACAAATATTACAATCCATTCCAAGCCACAATGCTATCATAGACTTCAAATCTTCAAGTGTCATCCCCTCTCTTATTACTTTAAACTTCACATCACCTCCATTGTATTGAACTACACCTTCACAATTAATTTCAAACTTGCCTCCAGTATGAAAATAACAACATAATTCTTTTACTGATATTGCCATTGTTTCCTTTTCTGCAAAACAAAATTAACAACAACACCACACAAATTAACAACTGAAGCACACAGTTTAACATTTTCGGAATAGTTCACGTGGAAGTATTATATATACGTCATATAATCATCTCTTTCATCATCTCCATTAAAGCTTCAACCAGTTAAATTTCCAGAAATGTCTTCTTGTTCCTCCCATGAACCCAAGGAGGAAGAATAAGGAAAAAGGTTGTAAAGTGTGATAAATACCTTCTTTGGACGTCACCCACAGTCAACCAACGTCACCACCGTCAACTTCACCGTCAAAGCCGTCACCGTTACCGTCACCGTCACCGTTAGGCTGGGGTGAAAACGTTGTGCTTATCCATGGAGATGGGTGAAAAATGATAAAGGGATTAGGGCATTTGAGGTGTAATTGTGTTGTTACTTGTCAAACTTTTTTAAGGGTATTTCAGTCTTTTCATATAATATGTTAATGTGAAATAAGTGTCAACGACCCAAGTTGTCCTTTTTGATATTTAGCAATCCAAATTGTCCTATTACACATTGGGAAGGCTTTATATGTCATTTTCCCTATTTTTTTTGATAAAAAACATACAGGAGTATTGTTTCAAGGGAAATGGGGCATATTATAGAAGCACAAACATTTACAGAAGAGTTCAAATTCAAAAACCTTTTTGTTGATTATCCTTCTTTTTAAAATTCAAGTTGTTGGGAGGAAGCATTTTATCATTCAACTTGTCAATTTTGGGCGCTGTGCAAGATACAACGCTACGATATATGAAAGATATGATACGGGAGGGAGGTTTATACATGTAGTGACTAGCGTTAAAAGTATTAGCAACATTTAAACTCACTATTTTTTAACATTCAACTCACAAGTAGATACTTTATTTTCTCTTTTCATTCCTGTTTTTTGCATTTCTGTCTTTCTCTTTCCCATTGTAATTCATCTTGGCATACAAGACCAAACTTAGATTACACTACATTTTCATTGTTACCATGAGCTCATATGTTTCAGTCTTTTAAATTTATACCATGCACATATAAAGTTTCTCAGTAAGTTTTCATTCTTAGTAGGATTTATCAAAACTATATACTCCCTCCGGTCTTAAATATAAGATCTAATTGACTTTTTCTCGAAAATCCATAAAAAAGCAAAATAAGTTAATTATAAATTGATTTACCTAATTTTTCCCTTAAATTAGTTTATTTTACCTTAAACTAATGAGTAATATAAAAATATATCAAATGTCATCATTTAATAACCTATTTCGCAACCTTAATCTCTCCAAAAA
Source organism: Mimosa pudica (assembly GCA_029929735.1). Classification (NCBI taxonomy): domain Eukaryota; kingdom Viridiplantae; phylum Streptophyta; class Magnoliopsida; order Fabales; family Fabaceae; genus Mimosa; species Mimosa pudica. The sequence continues at coordinate 6,525,933 of JAKELP010000003.1, read as the reverse complement.
AGTCAATTAGATCCTATATTTAGGACCAGAGGTAGTATAATGTTATGCTAGAAATTGTGGTCACATTTAACCAATGTTACATGTCAGATATGACCTAAAAATACCTTTCAAATTTAAAAAATTACTGGTAGGAGATATTAACTAGTTGAGTATGCGAATCAACTAGTTGGGTATGAGTATTAACAACTGCATAGATCACCTATTAAGGATTTTGAAATTCAAAATATGTTTTTCTATCATTTCTACCTGAAACATTGATTAAAAGAGTAAAATTTATTTTTGTATACTAACAGAATAATTTGATTTTGTAATCAAGTTTCAATTACTTTATTTTAACTTATATACTAGCTAGGAATGGAATTTTTTTTTGGTTACATGGAATGAAATTTGTTAAGTCAAATAAATCTTACTCCTATAATTTAAGATTTTATTACAATTAAGTGCATGTGAAATATGAAATATAATTTGAAGTTAAAAAGTTTAATGTTTAGAATCTTTCAGAATATTACTGACGGGTTATGTGTGTTTTTGAGGAGGTGTTAGTATAATTACGATAAAACTAAAAAGATGTCAACATTAATTTTAAAAGATGATATTAAGTGTCTTTTTGGCACATTGAAATCTAGGTTTGAGTTTAAATCTAAGTTTTGAAATTAGGGTATATATAAACATTCACAATTTTTTTAAAATAGTTTTTTTTTTGTTTAGACCTAGGGGCCTGCTTGGATGGGAGGAAAATGGGAGAGGAAGGAAAATGGGGAGGGAAAAAGGGGCAAGGGATAACATTTTCCCCTGCTTATTAGGAGAGAAAATGAGAGAGAAAAGAAAATGAGGAAGGAAAATAGTGTGGGCTTCATACCCCATTTCCCCTCCCCCAACTTTTTCCTCCCAAAATAGGGGGATTTTGGGACAAATTTTTTGTCCCACTCTCTAACCTTCTTCATTCCCGCCTCTCTCCTCGTTCTTCACTAAAAAAATCTCCGTTCCTCACTTCCTCTTCTGTTCTAATAAAAATAAATTCTTCACAAATAAACTCTCTTCCTCTTCTGTTCTTCTCTTCCTCTTGTTTCTTTTTGTTCGTGACTTGGGTTTTAGGTCCTTGCACGCTAGAGCTGTTCAGCATAGGATTGATTGCATTGCATTTTGCCATCTCTTTTTTACTTCAGTTGTATGGGGGTGATGTTTTTTATAATAATAATAATAATAATAATAATAATAATAATAATAATAATAATAATAATAATAAAAGATGTACTTGTATGGGGGTGATGTTTTTACTGGAGCTTTATGCCATCTCTTTTAATTTACATTCCATACGCTATAACGTAATCCTTTCTGCTAGCATATTTGGTTATAATATATTTGTTTTATGATTATACCAAAGGATAGCCTTATACTGATATATAAGAACATTGTAGATATGGTAATATACTCAGTTTGATTGTTGACTTTAGGCTTAATTTAATTTAATTTCAAGAGATATTTTACTTATTTACTTATTAGAAAAATAACTTTCTTTGTTAAAATATTTAGTTTTCTTTCTAAAGTGTTTACAATAATAGGGGTATTTTAGTTATTTTGATATTTACCTATTTTCTTTTCTCCTTGTTTTCCCTCCACCATCCAAGCAAGAGAGGGGATTATATTTTCTTCCTAGTTTTCTTTCCTCCCTGTTTTCTTTCCTCTCACTTTCTTTCCTCTCTCATTTTCCTCTCATCCAAACATACCCTAGGTTTCATTTAAATAAGACAAACACTTAGCTTTTTTAGAATAGTTTTGTTAAATGAAAATCTAAGTTCGAGGCTAAAAACCTAGGTTAAGTAAGAAACTATTTTTCTCAACTTTTTCATAAGCTATTTTCGAGAAACTATTCTTTTTTTATATAAAAGGAAAATAAGACTAAAAAACATTAAGAATCTAACTCTCCCAAGTGATTATATTATACTCCCTTCGGTCCCTAATGTAAGAGCCCAAAATTTGAATGGTTTTGGTCCCTAATGTAAGAGCTCGCCCCACATTATCTCCTCATTTAATGCATTTTTTCCTACTTTACCCCTAACTCTCTTTCATATTTATTAATGCTTATGTATTTCTCTCTCTTAAAAGTACCATAATAAATATGGGCAATTTTGGAAAAGAAGCATTAACTCCAAACATCCAACTAACATTCACATGTTTTCTTAAGAAGCGTTTTTTTGGCGGCTAGCTCTTATATTAGGGACCGGAGGGAGTAGCTAAAAAGATTAACTATTTTTCATAAGAGCTTTTTCAGAATATATATTTCTTGTCATTAAAGTGATTATATTATAGCTCTTGTAATACTTATGCCCCATGATCCACATCCAGTTGCTAATCCCAAAGTAAAGAGGGAGATGTAATTCCACCTCTAAATCACCAAACTACGTCATTACCGGGGACCTCTGGTGATGGGCAATGACGAATTGTCGATGGTAATGGCCAACAGAGAGACAAATAATGAGAGCTTCTCATAGCTTTGGGGAGTTTTGGAAAATCATAAAAAATAAAAATAAGTTAATTATAAATTGATATACCTAAGTTTTTACCTTAAACCTCTAAAATAACGAATAATATAAAACTATATTATTGGCCAAAAAAAAATATAAAATTATATTAAATATGTCATAATTTAATAACATATTTTACAACCTTAGTCACTAAAAAAAAGGTCAACTAGATCTTATATTAGGAGTAATAAGTATCCATTCAGGCATCACGGTAAGATTGGCGTCACGATCTTGTCTTTTTTGACAACACACAGGTGTTAATCTCACTGAACAGTTATGGGCTATATATAATTGCACAAAAAATTCTTTAATTTTCCAATCGATCAATGCAGTGCTGTTGTCTGATTGCAATGTGTCTTCTTAGTCAGACAGTCACTTTTATAAAATAATTAAAGCTCTAAAAAGGGCAGAACATAATGTCACGGGACTTAAACTGTTGATTGTCATCTTCCTCCGTATCATATGGTTTCATGTTTGTTTGTTTGCTGTAAGATATCACAAGCCTATGATAGTCACAGAAACCCATCTTTCACACTCTCATTGGGGAAGAGACAATGACAAAAATCTACCCCAACGAGTTCCACCCACAAAAAGAGAGCAGATAAGATGGCCTCCTAAAGTTTCTTTTTAAACTCTATTCTCGTGTTTTGTTTATAAGCATTATTTCAGAACTCAATACTCTCATATCTGCTTCCTCAATGGAGACTGTATCCAAGCCTTCTTCTTCTCCCTCTGTAACCCCAGAAGCTGAGGTGGCAGAACGCATCAACTTTGACAAGTCTCTTCAGGTCATATTTTTACTACTTGTATTTACATTATTATAATTTGTAAATAACTTAAGGCTTTTGTTCATACTGAATTTGCAGGAGCTAAGAGAGCTGAGGTCTCAGCTTCATAACGCAGCAGATTATTGTGAAACTGCGTTCTTGAAAGGAAAAGAGAAGACACAGTGAGTGACACAAACATGCATTATTATCTGCCTTCTGACTTCAGCTTTTACCTTTCATGGAATGTCTTCTCAATTTTTTTAATATACGGTTAGATTCAGTACCCTTTTACATCTGAAAAAAAAAGGTTACATTGAAGTAGGATACAAGGTTTTGGGCACACCAATAATTCCAATGGATTATTCGGTTTTTCCAAGGACTTATAACGACAATTTTATTTAAAATAAGCTAATTAAAAACGGCTATATGTTGCTCTCAAGGGAAGTGTATTATCATGTCAGGAAAGTTTTCTTTATGTTGGAGCTTTATAAAGTTTTGAACCCTCCAACTCTATTTGCTAGCATTTGGAGTGTAGTTCCGAAATTTATGGGTAGATCCATGAGCTGGGCTTTAGTCCTTAACCAATGTGTTTTGCTCACATGGGCCTAGCCCATGCTGAAAATGGCCCATTGTTAAATTCAGGTGATGTTCTTGAAAGTGATCAATTTAGATTCCTAACTAATGTTGATGCAGGGTGGTGGAGAACACAAGAGAGTACTTATGCAGTGCAGTGGTTACTGTGATAGATCATCTTGGTAACGTGTCTGCCAACATTGAATGTCTTATTTCTCAGACCAATGCATTTTCTGACACTGAATTACGCATCAATTCCCTCAAACAAGTCAGTGTTTTTTTAACATTATATAAAAAGAGCATTTTTGTGTTCTTGGCTACAAATACAACTTAGAATCAAATTAGTCTTTTCTTTCTTTGGCAGAGACTTCAATTGTGTGAACAATATGCTGATAAGCTTGCCCTCACTAATATGAGATGGGTTGAGAAATTACCACGTTTTCATTGCCGTTACCTATCATCATGTAAGTTTTTCAAGTCTTCCTTATAGATTTTCTCACAGGAATCACACAAATGTATGTACCTTTTTTACGATTGATATGTTTTCATGGATCATCAGCCACCAGTGGGAAATCAAACAGCGAAAAATCAAGGTACTTTAACTAGTAATGAAGAGAGTGTGGCCATTTGTTTATTAGACAGTCAAAAACAAAATTGATATGACAAAATCTTACATTTATGATTTTTCAACGCAGTGATTCTGAAGGCACAGTGCCTTGCAACATAAAAACGAGAAACGTAATTGATCAGAATATAAAGCTAGCCTCTGCTACAAGTAAGCCCATTTGAGAAATGACAATATATTCTCATGCATAATGGTGATGGACATTGACTAATATAACATCTCTGTTTTGTTTTTGTGTATACTATATACAGTGGTGCCTGTTCGAGATGGTTTATCCGTTTTAACTAAAGTCCCAAATCCAACATTTCATTTCCAAGTGAGTTTATCATATCCTAGATCTTTATATAATGATGACTATATTGAATTGGGTCGGCTTTTTTTTTAATTAACTGTGAATGGCTTTATGTTTGCAGTGTACTCAGAAAGTTGGACGTCATAGAAAATCGTTCCACGGGAGCGACATTTTATGGCTAATTCGACGTACCAAGCGTACTCAATGAGATTACTGGACTTCTTAAGCACATCATCAAATTAGTTTTTAATTTTTAAGTTAATTTTTTTTGCCAATCAGATTGTTATTTTCCATTTCACCTGTATCTTCAATCTCTCATTCCCTGTTTATATGTGGTACTACAATCTTATATTATGGAACAGAGGGATAAATAAAATTAATAATAGGTCACAGCAGACTTGAGGATGCAAAAAAAAGTTAGTTAAAATAATGGAGTATTAAATTAACTAAGTGATGGTTGAGAAACCCAAGTAATAGAAAGAAATTGAAAACACTGCATTTGATACAAGAGTTAGAATGATGTCTTGAATAATGCTTCTACATCTCCAATCATACAGGTCTGGTTGCTGACTTGTAATACTTGTGATGTGCAATCTGGAGTCTGATTCAAAAATGATCTTATCATGAGTCATGACCCATATCTGTGGCTAGTATCATGGCCCCTTTTAGAGAAGGGCTTCTGTCATGAAAGCCGAAATAGATTTTACTTTATTCACAAAGCTCCATTTAAGAAAGCCAGACTCATCTCTACAAATAATCCTGATCATATTCTGATATGCTGCTTTAGAGAATGCATCATCTAAATTAATTTTCAAAAAACCCGAAAGGTGCCAAATCCAATTAGAGGGAATTCTGATGAGTTTGGACATACATCAACTTCGGAAGAGATTAATATTCTTGGAAGTGGGAGAAGCTTATTCGATAGCTCGGCGGAAATGAGCCGAGCCGAGCCAGACGTAAATAGGTCTGGGCCTGTAATGAAAAAAGAAATCATAGGCCTAGGCCTGGGCCTGGATGTAGGCTTTTTTTCAGAAAAAAGCCTAGGCCTGCGAAAAATGTTTAATGCCTGAAAGCCTTTTTAAAGGCATACTTACAACGCAAGCCTTTAAAAGGCTTCAAACATTTTAAAAACCTATTTTGAATTTAGGCTTTCAAAAGGCCTAAAGCTTTTAAAGGCCTATATATCAAACTTAAAAGGTTATAAATAGACTCGAAGCCTTTAAACCAAACTTAACACTTATAATTTTATTTTTAATAAAATCAAAAATGATAATTGTCATTAAAACATGACCCAGATTCAACTCAACAAATAATAATTATTAAACGGGTCAAGCCTGAAGGCTTTTAGGCTGAGCTTTATTGAATTAGGCACCTTTTTACATAAAAAGGCTTTCCAATAAGCCTTAGCCTGACCTATTTAATAAATAGGCTAGACCAAACTAGGCCCTAAATAGGCCGAGCCGAAGGCCGCCTGTTAAGGGTCTGGCATGTTTTCACCCCTACTCTCATAGGATGTATTCTCAAATCTCAGCATATTCTAAAACACAATCATTCCTGCATTTCAATATGACCCATATAAAAACCAGCAATCATTCCTGCTCTCATAGGAGTTTAGTTCAATCAATTGACCACTTGCATTTAGCAAAACTCCACCACAAACAGCCTCATCATTATAAAAAGAGTAAGCGTCATCGTATAAACTCTGGTCCTAAATATAAGATCTAGTTGACTTTTTGGGAAAATCCTAAAAACGGAAAATAGGTCAATTATAAATTGATTTACCTAATTTTTCCCTTAAGCTAGTTTATTTAACCTATAAACTAATGGTTAATCTAAAATTATATCAAATATGTCATAATTTAATAACATATTTTGTGACCTAAACATCTCCAAAAAAAGTCAACTAGGTTTTATTAGGACCGGAGGTAGTATAAACTACACAGTCAAATGAAATTCCTAGAGCCAAATTTTGCTGACTAACACGGGAAACAATTTTTTTTGCTAAACACCTTAATCTTAATCATACAATTAACAATTACACCATTCTCCTCCACAGCCGCATGGTAAGAGGAAATGATATTGTGATGAACACCTTCATTCCTATTCCTCCATAAAATCCAACATGTCACGTCAAGAATTTCATTCCATCTCCCAAATCCATAAAATCAAGTAACATTACTATTTTTTTCACTTTAAAGGCGAAATTGAGAGAGAAAAGTTTCTGAACAACATTGAGACTTCATACATATCATGGAAGATTTATTACTTAATCTTATAAAAAAGGTCAGTATACTGAATTTTTTATATTTTCATTAGTTTGAGTTTTGGAACTTTAAATTTGAAAATTGCACTTTTAGTCAATTTATTTTAACAATATTGATTTTTATTTTCAGCATGTTTAGTGATAATGCTCACAAACACAATTGTTTACAATTAATTTATTGCTTGAAGAAGTCACATTGCATGAATTGTAAATATTCTCTTTTTTTTATTATAGCTCAATAATAGCTATTAGACTTAATTAACATTTATTAGATTAGAATGTATTAGCATTTCTTGTATGAAAAGACTCATCAGGTAAGGTTTAACCAAGGTTTTAAAACCCGAGCCGGACGTCGAGCCGGAAAACTGAGCGGGTCATGGTTGAAACGGTTGGACCGTTCGGTCGAACCGGTGACGTAATAATTTAATGAAAATTAAATATATAAATATTGTTAATACTTAATAACTTAATATAATTAGGATGAAATTAAGCAAAGTCACAAATTACAAAATATCATCCAACATAATATGACAAGTCCACTATCAACTTAAAGTCTTAAATATGTAGCAATAATTTTTAACAACTTCACAAAATATACTAATAAAAAGGATGATTTCATGACTTATGAAGCATCGGTGGATCTTGATTGAGCCAAGCATGAGTTTCCTGATAAGCATTTGCATCATCATCATCATCATCACTACTATCAGGTTCAGGATCAACATCTTCTTGAGAAAATGATTTTAAATCAGAACCTCCAACACCAATATCAGACCTTCCAATTTCATCCTTAGCTTGAAGCTGAACCTCATTGCCCTGTTCTTCATACAGATCTATATAAAACATGTAGCAAGCCATATTATTAAAAATAGTGGCATAAATTTTAAAAAAATTAACATATAAAATTAAAAACATCCCACCATCTTCAATGATAGAATCTTTTGGTATAGGTAGTGTGATATCATCATAAATGATGTCATCTTGTATCTCTTCAGCACTAAGTGTTACAAGTGGGGGAGAGTCAACTTCTTCCGCTATCCAATATTCAACTTTATCAATACTTTCAAAATCAATAGGATCAAAGGTCTTTCTCTTGTTGACAACTCTAAAAAACACATAACAATAATAAAATATAATTATATTGGTAATTGTTTGATTATTTTTTGAAACAATATAAAGTGCAACTACAAACTATATAGTGTAACATTAGAAAAATATACCTGTTCTTCAAACGAAAATTGTAATGAATAAAGACAAGATCATTCAATCTTTTATGTTCCATCCTATTTCTGTTCTTGGAGTGTATTCTTTCAAATACATTCCAATTCCTTTCACAACCAGACGAAGAAGAGGTTTGACTCAACAATTGAATAGCTAACTTTTTAACATTTGGAGTACTCCCTCCAAAATACCGCCACCATTCATCTGTCATATTAAATTGACACCATAAAAAGATAAACAATAAAGTCATATGCTTATATCATAAGAATTAAGCATGAAATTATACCTGGGCGCATTGCCTTTGCTGATTGAAGAGCTAGAGGATTAGCGAAGCTACTGTAACACCCTTTCAAAATCATATACAATTTATATAAAATTACGTTTACACTCCAAAAGTCTCAAGTCAGTGACAAATTTAAAAATTGATGATACACCTTTTTTAAAAAAAATAAACAAAAAGTAAAACATTAAAAGCTGAGGTCAATGACAAAATAAATATAAAATAAAAGTGTGCTTGCACCTCAAGTGCCTTCCCCGGCTTGCTATTAGATCCCTTCACCTAAAATTGTTAATAAAGGGGTGAGATCGACATCTCAGTAACTACCGAAATCTCCTAACATACACAAGCAAGTTACATATAATTACAATACAAAGTTCATTCACATATTCGTTCGTACAAATCGACTCTTTATCCATATCGATTGACCTCTTAATTCAAAAACGGTTCCTTTACATTAAGATTTAACTCATGCATAAATGCAGTATGCCTCCCTTATATCACCTCCAACCTTATACCGCTGACGGGAGCCATAGGCTAACATATAGTCCAAACAGAAATAAATCTAATCAAATAGATTATCTCAAGCTCACCAGTACATGAGATATACCCTGCCGAGGTATAGAGCTCAAGTATGGACTATGGCTCCCCTCCTTAAAGAACAAATATAAGGAGGTGTCACATGTCCCATAACTTCCATGTAATCCTGGCAAGGGAAGACATAGAAGAAAGGGCCCTGACAAGTACCACTACCACTGTGCACCGAGTGGTGGTATAAAATTCCATCATCACATAATCCTCCTCTAATCCCTATCCCATAACAGATGCTCATGCAATGACAGATATATATACGTTCACCAACAATTAAAATATCCTTGAATTTAAATTACCATTATACACTATCTAACACAATATAATATTATCATATAAGCAAGCATGCTTGAAAAGAATTAAACCACTTATCATTCACATATTACATCAAACATTGACAACAAGCATGCTTGAAAAGAATTAAACCACTTATCATTCACATATTATATAAAACATTGATAACAAGAATTGACAACAAGCGTGCTTGAAAAGGAACAAACTAATCAATCATTCATATTTTTAAATTAAGAGGTAATCAGTAATCAGTGAGATTATAATTATCCATAACTTACAAGCATACGAAAGAATCATTCAGAGTTACCTGTTGCTCCTTAACTCATAGGTAATCACACAATTAAGATCACTCCAAAGCTCCTAATGTAAGTCTACAATATCACCAATATAACTATTTATAAATATATGGTTCAGCACTACTTAGAGGTATTCAAATACAACTATAACTTAAACTACCCATAATATACACAATACTTTAGTTAATTCATTATACTAGTAAACTACATTCAAATCTTTAAATTGTGTGAAATCTTCCAATCTGTAAATTGTTTGTTTCTATATGTGTGTGTATATCTTAGTATTAAAACCTGTAAATTATAAAACAATTTCTCTAAAAATATTTTAAATCCTTAAAAAAATGTAATATAAATTTGTCTGCTGTATAGGTGTGTGGGTTATGTTTGCATAAAAGAAAAGGAATGTTTTATAATTATAACCACGATGCCAGGAAGAATTTGGGTGGCTTTATAAACATATATGAAAAGATTTGAATGTTATGTATCTTTGAGTAACAAATTCTTTTATTAGAAAACATTGAGAGGGACAAAACGTAAGGCTAGTAAGCATAAAGTTAAAATAGCAATTAAATTATAAATAATATGAAATAAACCCAAAATATATATATATATATATATATATATATATATATATATATATATATATATATATATATATATATATATATATATAAATGGTCAGGTCTTGCGGAATTTAAAATTAAAACCATTTAAACTGAATATATGTAATTATATATATGTGTGTGCACGTGGATGAGCTTGAGTGCATGGGTAAGATGCGATGAAAATCTTGAATATGCAGTACAAGGCAAACTACTTTGCAAAATATAATAAAGAAATAGATGAAGAAAGATAATTTGCTTTGAAATTATAACAAGGGATTTTAGTAAGAGACTATGCAGCAGAAAAATACCTAATAGTTGAAGATGGAGAGAGCACAGTGAAGAAAGGAGAGGTGTGACGGCAAAAATGAAAAAGAGAGTAGAAGTGTATAGGTGATATGTAGGGTTTCTAAAATTGGGCCTTATTTGGGCTTTTATTTATATTCCCCCTTTTTTTAAAAAAAAAACTATCTTATATAAATATGTATATTTTACATTTATGTTAATCTCAACTCTTAATATACAAAATAAATTTACCTATTCTTTTTATGTTTTTACCCAAATTTATTACTTCTTTAACACCCTACTCCTAAATAAAAATTTTAAATGTCACAAAGACCATTTATTTATCAATGTTAAAAATATGGGATGTTACAATTCTCCCCTCCTAAAAAGAATTTTGTCCTCAAAATTTCCTACATCATAGAACTCTAACAAGTAATTCGTAACACAATAACCCTAAATTGATTTACTCCCATGATAATTGATACCCATCCTTACTTTAAATAATCATCAAAATTTTTTTTTTAATTCTCTTCATTTTTTTCAGCCACTATTTACAAGTCTTAAAGCCACTTAAGTCCATCCTAACTCAAAAACATCCAAGTACTATAATTCATAAGCTCACACTTTCCATTGAAATCATATTTTACTATCTCACTAATTTCTAATTTCCTTGATTTCAATAGAGAAAAGACATACTATAAAAAAAAATTTCAAAACTACTCAATGCCTTTAACACATACCTCCTAGGAACTTCAAGTTTTTTTTTAATCATCATAAAAATATTCCAATAAATATTCACACAAAAGTTTAAACTCTATATCCTTAGTCTTATGTTTAGACCATAATACCGAGAATTCTATATTAGATTAATACTATCAATCTCAAACTTTATTTCCTATTTCAATTCTTCCTTAGAATTCAGTCTCAATATCACCAAAAACTTCCTATTTGCATAGCAAATCAATTTAAGCAACTTTATTCACCGTAGTAATATTTTACCTAACTATATTGATCCCACTATGAGTCTAATCAATCATTTATCCTTAATTTCCTAACCAATATGGTACATCCAGTCATTAATAAATCCTCATTAAAATCTCAATTCTAAACAAATTATCCCAATATAATCTACAACTCAACCGTTATAATATATTCTTTTCATTTTAGTTGAAAAGGAACAAACTAATTATATCTTATAACATATACTTCCTAGGAACCTCAACCATAAAATATTAAATTTAACTAGCATTATCATTTATTAACTCAACTATAATTGTAACCAAATTGTAACACTAAATCAAAATTTCTCCATCATACCAAGAAAATCTAAATAAATTTCAAAATCTCAAATTATATACCCCTAATCTATCCATTATTCATCACATTAGAATTCTACATTCTATTTATGATATCAGCCTTAATCTCTATTTGTCCTTAAACAATTCCATAAAACAATTTCCTTATCTCCAAATACTCTACAAATGAATACAAGATTTATTTAAGTACCTTTATCCACAGATTCTTTATCACTCCCCTATATAGCTTACTCTAGTCAAGTATTCTTGTCCAATAATCCTCAATTTCTTGATCAACATAGTACATTCACTCATTAAAACCACAATAAAATCTCAATTCTAAAAAAAATATCCTAATACAATTCTCAATTCATAACCAATATGATATATCTTATTTCCCAAAGTCTCATCAATATATATCCAATCAATCAAGCTCAATCATTTTAGTCTAAATGACCTCACTTTAATTATGTAACTTTATTCATTTTCATCCTCAACAATTTAAACCGAAAGGAATTTTTTATTAGGGCAATCATGTTTAACGGATGGGAAAACTCAACAACTACTTTTTATCATCAATTTTTTTTCCCGGAATCCATACCAAACTCTAACTTCCTCTGTTCCAGTTCTAAAAAATTCATCCCAAACAACTATTTATTCGTGTCAAAAAGCCTACAAATATCAAGAAACCCTGAATTCCTTTCCATTCTCAAAATCCATATGAAATCATGAAATTCACAACCCTGAATCTCTCACAATTAACAAAAATCAATAATTCAAATGAAATAAAATGCTCCTTAAGCACCATGAACAAGAAGATAATCAAATTACTTAAAGTCCATAAAAACTTATAATTTTCTCAATGTCCTCAATATAAACATATTACCGTCATATTAAGAGCATATTGTCCCACTTGACTATCATATTAACATTACTAAGAATTTAAAAATCCTTATAAATCAAATTTGGTAGTCCCTCTAAATATAGTCATCGGTCCCTTAAGACATTAAATCAATGATCACAAATCATCATTTCATTACAAAAATTATATCTGACATTATACTCTAAAAAAAACTTACAAAGAAACTTAATCTTAATAAAATCCTTTAAATACCTATAATATACTTATTTCACCTTCAAATTTGTCCTTCCATTTCAACTCAATCTTCATTGCTTCTCAAGATATACTACCTCAACATTTTAAGCTATCTACAAGAACTCAATCAGATCTTAACCCAATATTACTTGTTTCTCCAATCCGTTCTACACATCCACGATTATATACAATCACTCTAAGTTAGCTCTCAAACTCAATCTAAACATCGCAAAATAAGCTACAAAGTGTACTAATAAACTTAATTCACTTTAAACTTCAAATATCTATACCCATTTTTATAACCAACACACAAAACTTAATTTGATGGACTAACTATATATATCAATCCACATCCTAATGAAGCAGATAAGTCATAACAATCTAACTTAATTCTCCAAAATATCAGATTTGAATCCCTATTATGCTTACTTTCTTCTCCTATTTCGACAATCATATCTATAATCCCTCACACAATCTTCCTCTATAATATTTTCTTTTTCCTTTTCCTTTTCCAGCAACATCCTTATTTTAACTATGTCATAGTGCATAACATTGATATTTAAATACTTCTACTCAAAAATACAAAATTCTAAAATAATTGTTTCTATTTAGAAATCAAAACTTAGTGTCACACGTGACCCATTTTTTTGGTTAACCCTTCCCATGCTCTCTTTCACACACTACCTCTAGCCTTCCAAAACAATCATTGTTCACCCATAAAATTAGTCAATCTCAGTATTTAATCATATCACCCTTGATAATTAAAGGAAGCTCTAAAATGTCCTAGTTACTTGAAGCTTTCAACACCACTATCCTTTAACCATATTTTCCATATATTACCAATCAAAACTTAAGTGATTGTAGCTATAACTCTTTAAAGGTCAAAAGCTAGGGAACAATACAATAAAGCATAATAAATGCTGATAACTTCTAACAAAGGCTATACAGTTATTTACAATAATTACATAATATTCCCATTTTTTTTAAAAGTCTTCTTTATGGAATGTTCCCCCACGTCACAAACATATGTAGTAGTCACTAATATTTTCTTAAATGACAAACACGTACACAATTCATTCTCTTACTAGTTTATATTACTTATTTTTTTAATACCCATACTTAGTTATATCCCTTTGTTATCATTCAAATCTTTCATTCTAGTCATTATTCCCATAAACACTACACCTTCCACGAGAATTTAGACAACATCCACTATTTTTGATATATCATTTTCCTATTGTTTTTCTTTAACTTCCTTTCTCCAATCACAAATATGATACCATCAGCTAAAGAAAACACAAATATATATGTTAAGCAATATACTACATCAAATAATAAGAATAACTAATAAGGGAAGAGCACAAATTATATTTAAATTGTCATGACCTCCAAAAGTTCAAAACACATTTTCTTTTTGAAAATACCCTTCCAAATCATAAGACAGACGGTCACAAAATCGTATTGCTCTGATACCAAATTATAACACCCTTTCAAAATCATATACAATTTATATAAAATTACGTTTACACTCCAAAAGTCTCAAGTCAGTGACAAATTTAAAAATTGATGATACACCTTTTTTTTAAAAAATAAACAAAAAGTAAAACATTAAAAGCTGAGGTCAATGACAAAATAAATATAAAATAAAAGTGTGCTTGCACCTCAAGTGCCTTCCCCGGCTTGCTATTAGATCCCTTCACCTAAAATTGTTAATAAAGGGGTGAGATCGACATCTCAGTAACTACCGAAATCTCCTAACATACACAAGCAAGTTACATATAATTACAATACAAAGTTCATTCACATATTCGTTCGTACAAATCGACTCTTTATCCATATCGATTGACCTCTTAATTCAAAAACGGTTCCTTTACATTAAGATTTAACTCATGCATAAATGCAGTATGCCTCCCTTATATCACCTCCAACCTTATACCGCTGACGGGAGCCATAGGCTAACATATAGTCCAAACAGAAATAAATCTAATCAAATAGATTATCTCAAGCTCACCAGTACATGAGATATACCCTGCCGAGGTATAGAGCTCAAGTATGGACTATGGCTCCCCTCCTTAAAGAACAAATATAAGGAGGTGTCACATGTCCCATAACTTCCATGTAATCCTGGCAAGGGAAGACATAGAAGAAAGGGCCCTGACAAGTACCACTACCACTGTGCACCGAGTGGTGGTATAAAATTCCATCATCACATAATCCTCCTCTAATCCCTATCCCATAACAGATGCTCATGCAATGACAGATATATATACGTTCACCAACAATTAAAATATCCTTGAATTTAAATTACCATTATACACTATCTAACACAATATAATATTATCATATAAGCAAGCATGCTTGAAAAGAATTAAACCACTTATCATTCACATATTACATCAAACATTGACAACAAGCATGCTTGAAAAGAATTAAACCACTTATCATTCACATATTATATAAAACATTGATAACAAGAATTGACAACAAGCGTGCTTGAAAAGGAACAAACTAATCAATCATTCATATTTTTAAATTAAGAGGTAATCAGTAATCAGTGAGATTATAATTATCCATAACTTACAAGCATACGAAAGAATCATTCAGAGTTACCTGTTGCTCCTTAACTCATAGGTAATCACACAATTAAGATCACTCCAAAGCTCCTAATGTAAGTCTACAATATCACCAATATAACTATTTATAAATATATGGTTCAGCACTACTTAGAGGTATTCAAATACAACTATAACTTAAACTACCCATAATATACACAATACTTTAGTTAATTCATTATACTAGTAAACTACATTCAAATCTTTAAATTGTGTGAAATCTTCCAATCTGTAAATTGTTTGTTTCTATATGTGTGTGTATATCTTAGTATTAAAACCTGTAAATTATAAAACAATTTCTCTAAAAATATTTTAAATCCTTAAAAAAATGTAATATAAATTTGTCTGCTGTATAGGTGTGTGGGTTATGTTTGCATAAAAGAAAAGGAATGTTTTATAATTATAACCACGATGCCAGGAAGAATTTGGGTGGCTTTATAAACATATATGAAAAGATTTGAATGTTATGTATCTTTGAGTAACAAATTCTTTTATTAGAAAACATTGAGAGGGACAAAACGTAAGGCTAGTAAGCATAAAGTTAAAATAGCAATTAAATTATAAATAATATGAAATAAACCCAAAATATATATATATATATATATATATATATATATATATATATAAATGGTCAGGTCTTGCGGAATTTAAAATTAAAACCATTTAAACTGAATATATGTAATTATATATATGTGTGTGCACGTGGATGAGCTTGAGTGCATGGGTAAGATGCGATGAAAATCTTGAATATGCAGTACAAGGCAAACTACTTTGCAAAATATAATAAAGAAATAGATGAAGAAAGATAATTTGCTTTGAAATTATAACAAGGGATTTTAGTAAGAGACTATGCAGCAGAAAAATACCTAATAGTTGAAGATGGAGAGAGCACATTGAAGAAAGGAGAGGTGTGACGGCAAAAATGAAAAAGAGAGTAGAAGTGTATAGGTGATATGTAGGGTTTCTAAAATTGGGCCTTATTTGGGCTTTTATTTATATTCCCCCTTTTTTTAAAAAAAAAACTATCTTATATAAATATGTATATTTTACATTTATGTTAATCTCAACTCTTAATATACAAAATAAATTTACCTATTCTTTTTATGTTTTTACCCAAATTTATTACTTCTTTAACACCCTACTCCTAAATAAAAATTTTAAATGTCACAAAGACCATTTATTTATCAATGTTAAAAATATGGGATGTTACAGCTACCACTTTTCCCTGTGTAAAGTGAGCCTTCTTGTAAGAACTTTGTCTTATTAGAAGTTACTTTCCTATTTATAACTGATAAATATCCTTCTGTAACCTCTGGCTTTTGAGAGAAGTTATCTGTATCATATAAAAAAGCAGGATTCAAGAAATAAGCAGCTGCATGAATCTCTTTGCGAAGTTGGTTTTCCCACCTCTTCTTGAGAATTTTTGTGTAAGGGCTGTACAAGTTTTTGTTATGCATGAAAGTAGCTTTGTTAGCTCCCCTTTGTCCCTTCATAAATATACCCAAGTGAAGGTCTATCATCAGAATCAACAATTCTCAAAAGTTTTATAAGTGGTTTGACAATTTCCACAATGATCTTACAATCCCTCCAAAATCTTGTATCCAATATAATCTCAGTTGCATCTTTCCCCTTTTGATCTCTTGCATACTTAGAATCAACGAAAGTCTTGCTGGTTACCAAAGCCTGTAAATCATGCTTATGGTCAAGAATGCTTTTTAAAGCTATAAAAGTAGTAGCAAAACGTGTTTCCCCTGGTCGGATGATTTCTGTCCATCCATCTCTCTTTCTCAGCCAAGCCAACAAAAATGCATGATTGTAGATGAATTTTGTTATAGAAGATGCACGTTTAGATAAACTGATGACAATAGGCCTTTTGCCAATATCTTTCAAAATCAAATTTAAGCAATGTGCAGCACAAGGAGATCAATAAATAGATAGATACCTATCGTTCAATAAATTCCCAGCAGCTTTATAGTTAGCTGCATTGTCAGTAACCATGTGGACAACATTATCTACTCCAGCAAAGTCAACCATTTCCATGAATAAGTTGCACAGAGTTTGAGCATCCTTAACAAAGCCTGAGACATCAACAGATTTGAGGAAAACAATTTCTTTAGGACAATAAACCAGAAAATTAATCAGCTGCCTATTTCGTTGATCTTGCCAACCATCTGCCATTATTGTGCAACCAGTTTCAGCCCAAACCGTTTAACTACATCTATTATTAAAATAACTTTAATAAAATGAAGCGGTACAGTAAAAAATATGATAATTATGTTTTGATGACACTCAACGGGTTTAGCTCTGATATCATTTATAACATTTAAGTTTCATCCTTAAAATTAATTGATGTAAAACCTTCTCACATCATTCTAGAGTTCCACATCAAAGTTGGTGAGGAATTAAAGACATCTTATAAAGGTCTGCTACCTCATCTCAAATAAATAAAAACCTCATCTCAAATAAATAAAAACGTAAAATGATACCAAAATATCAGCGTAAAAATATTCTATAAATTGTCATCTTCAATAGAACATAGCAAAGATCTTTCCCAATACAAATTTCCAATCAATTTCATGTACCACCTAAAACTTTTTCATTTAATGCAACGCTTCTTGTAGCAAATCAAATATGCTGGAAGTTGAAAACATAAAAAACAGATTGGTTGTGAAAGCCTGATATAGCTTGTATTAAACTGATGATGAGCTTATAAAATCGCTAGGATCAACCTAGCTCATACTCTATATATCCACAATAACTTGCAACTACATGTGCAAGTGTAGTTTTTTCGAGACCAGTAGAACGACAAAGTAAAAAGATCCAGGTTATTATGTACATGAAAGATTGGTAAGCACACCTCTAATTCACATAAAAGCTTGTGCACAGAATTCATATAAAAGGTTTGAATGTGAGAAAAAATAATTTATCTTAAGATTTTGGGCACAATTAATTTCTCACAAGATGTAAAAAATGATGGGAAAATTAATTATAGGTCCCTTGTAAGGGACTTAATACTAAAAAAGTCCCAAAAACTTGAAAAATTAAAGTAGAGTCCCAAGGGACTCTACTTTAATTATTTCTGAATGCATAGGCACCACAAATAATATTAAAATATTCCTCCCTCCCTCCCTCCTCTCTCCTCTCCTCCTCCCATCTACATCTGCATCGCCGCCCCCCCCCCCCCCCGACACACAAAAATTTTACCAACCTTCCCACCCTCCACCCCTACTGCCTCCACAAAAAAAAACTCACCACCCTCGGCCTCCACCGGCCAGATCCACACCGGAAAACTAATTCGGTCAACAACCTCCTCTTATGAATTGAAACGTTCAGATCTAAAGAAGAAGAAGATGATGGCGGCGAAGCTATTGAGGAGGGAGATCTGACGTGGTTGCCTCCACGCTGGCTGTCTCCGGCGTCGTGCAGGAGTTCCAGGCCGACGGGGGCGGCTCTGGCATCACCATGTTCGTCCCCGTCTCTGCCGCCGGATCTGCCACCACCGGCCTTGTTGAAGACGAAAAGAGAGAGAAGTAAGATACGGATCTGGCCGGTGGAGGCCGAGGGTGGTGAGTTTTTTTGGTGGAGGCAGTAGGGGTGGAGGGTGGGAGGGTTGGTGAAATTTTTGTGTGTGGGGGGGGGGGGTGGGGCGCCGGCAATGCAGATGTAGAGGGGAGGAGGAGAGGAGAGGAGAGGAGAGGAGGGAGGGAGGAATATTTTAATATTATTTGTGGGGCCCATGCATTCAGAAATAATTAAAGTAGAGTCCATTGAGACTTTACTTTAATTGTTCAAGTTTTTAGGACTTTTTTAGTATTAAGTCCCTTACAAGGGACCTATAATTAATTTTCCCAAAAATGATTACATTTTATAGAAGAAAAAAATATTTCCCTAATATTTTTTCTCCCAATAATTGGTTATTATTCGCTAACAAGTTAATTATCTGAGAAGAAATAAATGTACAATAAATTGTTTTTACTTAAAAAAATCAAGAAATTAATTTTTATTTGGATTTGTTTATAAATTATTGCTTAACATTTAATAAAAAAATCATGAAAATTTTATTTCATAACAATTTAATCAACCAAAAGATTGTACTCCCTCCTAATTTAGGACTAGAGGTAGTAATATAATTAGTTATTATGTCTAGTTTAATTTTACTCCACTCTGATGTAAACATTATGGTTTTATTAAAAGTAAAGGCATAATAATAAGAACAACTTTAGGCACACTTCCTAATTTCTTAAACCCGCAAAAAAATATGTGGACAAAATTAATTATTAGAAACATGAAGAAAAGTTGTTTTTGAGAAGCTTGCTTTGGCTAGCACTAGCGATAGCATTTTCAGACATAAAGCGAATTGACTGGACGCAACATAACTACCAGATATACGAGCGAAGATGGGGTTAAATATCATATCTTCGTTAATTAACATTTAACTCCGTTTAAAATTATGTTTTGCTTGATGAGGGACATTTTTTTATAGTTTATTGGTAAAAATAAAATGATACCATTTATTGTTCTATTTGTTCGTTATGAAATTTGATACTTGAAATTAATTGTTGGTTGTAAAACATGCTATTTAATCCTATATAAATTATTGTGCATCACTCAATGAGCTTTTTGTCACTTGTTTCATATACACTCATTTTCATTCCCTTTCTCTCTTATCCACTTCCTCTTCTTCCTCCTTAAGCTCTTGCAAATTCCATCTTCATTTCCTTTCTTCTTCGTCTCGCTTCTCTTTCCTCTGCTTCTTTGATACTTCCTCATTTCTATATGCTTCTTCATACATTGCTTGATGCATACTTCCGTGGGGGGTTTACTACTTAACTACTAAAGTATATTTTTAATTCTTTATAGGGTGAATGTGTAATTTTAACAAAGTTTTGTGCCAAAAGTTTCTAGCACCATAAAGTTTTTTAAGGAGAAAAATACTCTTGACTTTTATAAAATGAAGCAGTTTTAGTACCAACTCTAACACGGTAAAACTCCAGTTATGTGAGTCCCATGTAAATTTTAGTCTATAATTTTAAAAAATTTGAGAATGCAATTTTTTACTATTGAAAGTGCAATTTTGAAACGTTTTGTGCGAGATTCTCATAACACAACACTTTGTTGCTAAAAATAACACTTTGTTGCTAAAAATTGCACTTTTCCTTTTTTGAAATAATTATTTAAAACCAAAGCAAGACCCACAAAGAATAATAGAAATTTAACATGTTAGGTTTATTGTTAAAATCACTCCATTTCCTAAAGTTTCTATGTAATTTTGCTCCTAAGAAAATCCTTTAGGATATGAGATGCTCTATTGCTCTTGACAAAAGAACTTTGTTGCTAAAATTGTAGTTTAACCCTTCTTTATATTTTCATTAGTTTGACTTTTAGTATATTAATTTGAAAATATCACTTTTGATCCATTTCATATTAATCACTGATAGATTTTATTGATACAATATTCAGTAGGACTACACAAAATCGATATGGTAGTTGGCCCGACATGAAGCTAATTTGATATTAAGAAAAATTGACTTGGAACCAAAATAATTAGGGTAAGACTAAACTTAATACATGTATCCAATTCCCATCACAACCTGGAAGTATAATTATGTTTTAATTTCCTCTAATTCAAAAATATACTATATGATAAATAATTTTTTTACTATATATAAAAGTATTTTATTAATTCTTTTCCCAATTTCTTTTATTTTATATATTTATTTCATTATTTTTTCTTATGTTCTAAAGGTTCTAGTTTAGTACAAAAAAAAGGTTCTAAGACCAACAATACATATTGTGCTGTTCGAATGACATATCCTATCCAGTCTTGTTTCGGCTACATATGACCGAGCCATGTATTGAGAAAAAAAGTTAGCACAACAATTTTTATGACAGGACTTAAGGGCATATATGTGGACCTGTTCTGCTCGGGTTTTATGTAATCCTATTCAACCTCTAAATATAAATAATGTTTTTAAAGTTAAACAATTAATAAAATATCAATGAATTTCAAAATATAAAATAAATATAATAAATAATTAAAATCTAAATTTCAATTGACTTTTATTTGATATTATAGAAACAAAAGGTACCACTAACATATATATATTTTAATTTCTGGTCCCATTAATATTTTAGATAGATAATGTTTTATACGATAATACGACACTCTTTTCGTTCCTAAATATAAGATCACTTTTACATTTCAATTTGTTTCTAAATATAAGATTACTTTCTAATTTTCCCAACTTTTTTCCAAATTAATCTCATAATACTTGTCAATAATAAACAAGTAAGAGATGGAAAGTGGGGATGTATATGGTAAGGATGAACTGTTAATATCTTGTGATAATAAATCTTACATTTAGGAATGAAGGAATGAAGGTAGTTTTATATAAAAGTCATGCCCATAAATTTTGTGAGTAAATATACAAGTTTACCTTTTAATTATCACCTGTTGATTCTATTCTCAAGTGGGTTAAAGTTAAGCCCTCCAAGTTAAAATTAGACACAGTCACACACACACAGAAAAAACTTGTCCAAAAACAAAGCACCAAATTTCTAACAAAAGACTAGATCATAGCTTGTAGATCCATTTGATAATCCCAAAGCAAAAAGGGAGGCTGATTAAGAGTCGACGACGAGGACGACTATGATTAATTATTTATTATCCTCCTCGTTTGGAATATTAATATTGTCATTACACAATCTCCATCTTTGACTCACATTCATACATTTACACATACATTCATACATACACATACATACAGTTTCAGTTTCAGAGAGTGAAGCAATTAATTGTCATTCTGTTGGTAAAAAAAAGCAATTAATTGTAATTGGACCTCGGAATCACGAAACGGCGTCGTTTGTGGGGAGCTCCGGTGATGGGCGATGAGCAATCGTCGATCATAATGGCCAACAACAACAGAGACAAAGATCGCGAGCTTCTCATCCCTGTGGCCGATGAAGACGCATCTTCCAAACCTTCCTCTTCTTCTTCCTCTTCCTCTTCGCACCATGCTGGCCGTGAGGTCATCATCTCTTCATACCTAATTCTAGGGTTTATTGCATTCCATACGCGCTTCCACGTATCTTGCTTTTTCGATAATCAATTTGGCCATACTTGAATTTTTCTGCCTAATTTTTTGTATCTCCTTTTAATTTCTGAAATTAGTTTCATATTAACCTCAATTCTTCTTCCTCTAAGGCTTTCGTTTCAAATATCCACTTTTCATTTTTTTTGTATTGTAGTGAAATTAGTTTAGAAGGAGTGCCTCTGTATCTAATACCTTACACTTCAATTTAATGTCGTTATTGAAATTGACAAGCATAGGCTTTATTATAATTAAAATGCTGGCTGTGCCTCCTTGATTGAGATAAAGTCTTTAACTGGAAAATGTTAAACCTGTGGTGGAGTAACCATCATTATGAAGTGAATGTCTCTGTTCTAGCCAAGGATGTTACTGGAATGGATGTTTAGTAATTGAGGAAGTTTTTCAATGTTCTATAAGCCTTCATCATTAACTGAAATGGAAAAGGCAGGTTATGCATTAACTTGGTATAAATAGTTTTTTTTAGTGAACTGTTTCTGTTACATTATGTCTTTAGCACATGTATGACTAAATAATGAATTGATGAATTTTAACTTTGTACCATTGTCTAGTATCATTCTATGTTTTCTAAGTTATAAGTACCAAATTTAACTGGTCAGTTTATAGATTTCAGATGCTTGATGTATTATGCAGTATGCTGTGGACATCCTCAAGCTACAAATATTCAACTGATATATTATAGTCATTTATCTCATTACTGCTAGACCTGTCCTAGCAAATTGAACTTTTTTTCATTGCACAAAAATTCAATAAATGATGAAACATTACATATATTGTATTTGCTCACATATGAACTCTTAGAAGTAATTGTTTGACTGATTGCTTTTCATTTTGTAGACTTTTTACAAAGTTGTTAGGAGCTGGGCATCGAAAAAATTCATGACTGGCTGGTGCGCAATTCTTTCATCAATCTAATATCTTGCTGCTTATGCCATGTATGCTATGTTATTGCTGAAATATGTGCTCAACTCTTATATACCTACCTTTACCCATTATGTTGTTGCCTCCTTAAGAAACATGTCATCTGCAAGCTTTGCGTTCCCTGAAATCTCAGTTTAGCATTAATTCTTGAGCCCTAACATAGCTCTTAAGACATCTTGTTGCTGAAGTTTTTTGTGTTAGTATGGTAAAAACTGCTTGTTATAGTACATAATAATCACACTCATTTTATGCTTGTATTTATAATAACCTATTCCAATTGATATTCATTCTTTAATGCAAATCCCAAATGAATTGAAGCCTGGTGTGTGGCATGTATTTCCAAATGACTTGTTGAGATCTACTAATTTCATTTTAGGCCTATATGCTAATTTGCAAAATAACTGCGCTGTATGTGTTGTATTATTGCTTGAATTGAGTGCACATTTAAAAGCCAAGTTGACATAAATCAAGATGTTGGAATTAGAATAATTTTGTCAGGAATCTCGCTTCTTTTGCACCCTTCACTGTTCAAGTTTCTACTCTAATAGAATTGTAATTTGTGAATAACTGCCTTATGATTACTTGTCCTTTCATTTCTCTCCAGTCTACATACTGCTTTAGCCTTTTAGAATTCATGAAGTAATTGTCTTTACTTCAATTTCCTTCTTTTGCATCTCAAAATCTTGATTATTTGGAGCTTTGGACTATTGTTGTTTATAAAATTGCAGTGCAGTGTCAACCAACTGCCTCATGGTTACTTGTCCTTTCATTTCTGTCCAGTCTACATAATGCTTTAGCCTTTTAGAATTCATGAAATAATTGTCTTTGCCTCAGTTTCCTTATTTTGTATCTCAAAAATCTTGATTGTTTGGAGCTTTGGACCATGATTGTTTAATAACTTGCAAATTGCAATGCAATGTCAACCAATTCCTTGTGACAAATAGTAGCATGGGCAACTTAATGATTATATTTTGCATATACATGCCTCGTGGTCATAACTTGTAGTTGGTTGTTTTGCAGTGTCATTCTATTTCCAATCGCGATTACTTTCTATATCACATGGTGGTTTATTCATTTTGTGGATGGATTCTTTTCTCCAATTTACGCTCAACTTGGAATAAATATTTTTGGTAAGTGTGCCCTACATTAGTGAAGGGCCAAATCATTTGGAGTTTTGTAGGCCGTAGATTATGTTGTTTTTTGTTCTGTAAGAAATTTTTTTGTTAGGGTTGTTAAAAAATTGCTAGTTAGTAATCTCTGGTTGACGTTAGGATGAATATGAATTCAAAATTTTTAATAATCATTTTTTTTATGTTTTACTATATTCAGCCCCCTTGTCCTTGACTTGCTCCATTTTCTAAAGTAAAAATGTGCAAGTGGAGAACAAACTGGTGGGAGTGATTGTTTGCAAATTACAACCATAGTCGAGTTTGTCTTTATTACTCCCCAGATGGGTTGAAGATGATGTTGATATTATTACTGATTCTTATTAGGTCTTGGATTTGTAACTTCCATAAGTTTCATCTTCTTGGTCGGGGTTTTCATGTCATCATGGTTGGGTGCATCTGTCCTGGGCCTTGGGGAGTGGTTTATTAAGAGAATGCCTCTTGTTCGTCACATTTATAATGCCTCTAAGCAGATTAGTGCTGCTATCTCACCAGGTGTGTCACTGCGCATGTTAACACACTACTCTTTTGTAAGGTACTAGTGCAAAGATTTTGATTGAGAATGTTCATATTAATAACTGTCACAGATCAAAACACACAAGCATTCAAGGAAGTAGCCATCATTCGGCATCCACGTGTTGGTGAATATGCATTTGGATTTATCACCTCATCCGTTACTCTCCAGGTAACTAAGGAGAATTTTATTTGATGTTTTTTACGTTTGGAAAATATTATTGCAGCATTGGTATGAGTTTATTAACACATGGCATGATATTGCTTTTTGTCTTGAATGATGCCATATACCCATCCATACAGCACATATATTTAACTTTAAGTTTACAATTTATAGATGCTTAATCAGTGAAACTATCAAATTTTTTGTATGAGTATGAAAAATATGGTTGTATAGTGATAGCTAGAATTCAATTCATTGGTTGGCAAAAAAAAAACATTCAATTCAGGGAATGGCTGCTGCAAAAAATTTGTTACATGGGATTAATTAACGGTTTGTAGACTCATCCTGTTCACATTTCTTTCATTTTTCTCAATTTTCATGCTTTTGGTTGCTGTATAGGTTTTGAAGTTATTTAACTTATGCAATGTATGATGTACCTCAAATTTCAAATCACATATGACTGTTTGAGTTAATTACAAATTCTAAATATGTCTATTAATGTTAAAGTTAGTGCTTATTATAAGCGCCTTTTGAATGTTGACTTGTGAGTTATCCAAGTTGAAAGTTTGGAAATTTTCGATATAGTTTGATTCAATTCTGTTGAGGTCAGCTAGATTGGTTTCATGTCAATTATTATAATTTATATCTGTTTAGATTTTAAACAATTGTTCTTGTTGAGACTGAGTTTTACATATGCAGAACTATTCTGGAGAGGAGGAGCTATGCTGCGTCTATGTTCCAACTAACCATCTGTATATTGGTGACATATTTCTTGTCAACACTAATGATGTCATTAGACCAAACTTGTCAGTCCGTGAAGGAATTGGTGAGTGATTCTAGATTCCAAATTGCCTCTTTAACTTTGCTCGCAGCTATATTATCTCTGAATTAGACCTTTATTTATTTGAGCCTCTTAATGCCCCTCCTTTTCAAAATTAGAACGAAGAGGTTCCTTGTCTAAAAGTTTCCGGTTAAGTAATAACTTACTGAATGAGGAATTGAAAAATGTAGTTAGGGACCAACTTGAATATTTCAAGTTTCATATGTCGATTGTCTTGCTCAGTGCTGACAGGACAAAATCATAGAAAATGTATTTGTATTTATTCATATCTCACAATCCTAGGAAGTAGCTAATTTTTTTTTTCCAAATTGCAGAAATTGTTGTTTCTGGAGGCATGTCAATGCCCCAGATCCTATCAACGCTGTATCCTCGCATCATGCCAACGGATAGAATTAGACCTGCCACCTGACAGAAGCAGAGGGTGAAGAAAATAGGAGTTGTCATTTTTTTATATAAATTTTAAACCTTTTTCCTAGTATCTTGGTTTGATATGGGGCAAAGAGCAATGCAATACTTGAATCTAAATTAGTTATTGTTGAGGAATATAGATATCGGATATTGATGGTATTATAGAGGAGATATTTGTTTCTGTGTCATAGAAATTAGAATTTGGGCGTTCTGTTTGGAAATGTAATTTGGGTGGTGACAGAGGCATTATCAATAGTTCACCATCTTTTCACAAGTTTTGTGGATAGCTGTTTGTTGAGACAATTCGGTAGTGCCCATTTGTGGCTTACCCTATCTAATGCTTATGAATATCATAAGCATATATTTAAAGGTATCAGGTAGTTTTTTTTATTAAAAGGCGAGTGTATAACATATTAAAAGGATGATTACAATATAACTTGTAAATAAAGCTAAAAGGAAAGTAAAAAGGATATAAGACATCCACAGCTTGCACCATCGAGTTGTATTGTAGCTGTGACTTATATTCTGCAAGTAAAGGACCTTTCAAGTGGAGCAACGTAGGATTGTAGGATACTCAAATAGAATTTTCTTCAGACATGCCTCCAAGCGGCTCTTGTATGGATCACAACCACTGACATCTATTACAGCTTCCATAACTTGGCACTCCTCACAAACAAGCAACCTTCCTTCCTCTTAGGAATGGGTCACACGGAAGAAGTTCTCTTGCAAGATATAAAATCAACGCTTTCATCTTTCAATTAATGCTCTTGCAAGAACCACACAAGTTTCAAATAAGACAATGAATCACATGAAAAGACCAAGCAATAATCAAATTACATTGAAGGGCAAATGAACTTGGATGATATTAAATGACTTGTATAATTGAGTTGTCAATGCTTCGTGAGCTGTCAATGCAGTTTTGTGAGTTGTCAATGCATTCATTGACAGCTCATGAGGCAAGTATTAAAAACTCAATGATAACTCATTGACAATATGACCCATGTCCCTTGATCTTTCAATGTAATTTCATCAACGTTTGGTCTTTTCATGTATTTAATTGCCTTATGTGGGAACTATTTGTAATTCTCCCCAATTTTTACCCATTTGTTGTTTTTTAATGAAAACTTTTGTGCAGGAATAGGTATTCAAGGTCAATGTCACATCAGACAAGTGATAAAAGATATCGTAACTTGGAATGCCCTATCTTAACAAGTGTAAATGAATTTTAACCTGGTGCTTGATCATTCCCAACAATGTTTGATTATCTTAGTGTAATAAAAGTATGGGCAGCAAATGCTATATAAGAAGTTTAGTAGGCAAAATAAAATGAAGGAGTTAAAAATCAAATATGCCCCTTAAGTATTTTTGGTCCAACTTTACCCCAAAAATGTGCATAAAAAATCATATTTGTCCTTGAAGTACATATGAATGGTCATATATGCCCCAAAAGTATGCATGAAGAGTCATATTTACCCCTAAAGTATGCACACAAATCAACTTTGACAACTAAAATTTTAACTGTAAAGGGCGAATATGATCCACATGCATACTTTAGGGGTAAATATGCCCAAAAAATATTGAAGAGCAAATATAATCCTTCATGTATACTTCAAGGGCATATATGACCCTTAACCCTAAAATCAAGGGAAAATGTCATCCGAATGTATTAACTTTTAATCAATAAAAAGTTGACAAAATACGAAATTTTGAGAATTCTTCCCATTTTGATTATAGTATAGTTTTTTATTTGCAGGCAGTGTTGTAAAAGATAAACGGGAAGACAAGTCAGAGAAGGTTTGGAATCACAGTTCAACACGGTTAGATCATTTAGACTGACGATCGAAGTAATAACTGTCAAACCGACATGTGAAGCGGTCTACGGTTGGATCAGTTCGACCGTTTGAATAGCTTAGATTAAAAATTATATTATCATTTTTAGATGAACTTTTTAGAATTTGTTAGCCTTACTTCATATATTTTTGTTTAGGTAACAAATATAGTAGAAACATTAATAATATTAATATAGGATTTATTTGTAAAAAAATGAATAAAATATAAAAATGTAATGGAAAACAAAAACCGTAAATATGTAGCTTACTATTTTTCTCTATTTTTCTAAAACTTCTCAAGAGATAATACACCTAATTAGTTTACATCTATTTCATTATTTTCGCCACAAACTTCCATTTTTTTTCCTTATTTCAAAATTATGATGAAAGTAACAACAAGCTATAAGGAATGATTAAACTTTGATTTGGCATCTTTGAGATTCAAAATAATAACAAGGTTAATCATAACTAAAAAATTAAAAATTGAAAAAGAACAATGCAATTCACCAGTACTAATTTTGTAGAAAAAAATAAAAATAATTAAACTCTTGGGGCTCAAGTTAGGTGGCCCGTTTCATACTTCTTATTGTGTTCGTAAACCCTAGCAGCTTCCACACCTTTATAAACGGCGCTACATGTGCCTCTTCTCTTCATATGTTCATATGTTCCGCCTCCAACTCTCCCTTTCGTCCCTCTAGCTAGGGTTTTAGCTTCCCTTCGCAAAATACCATCCTTTTCCTCCGATCTCATTGTATTCGTCGATATGAGTCCTTTGTTGTTTGATTTGTTAGCGGAAAGCTAAGGGGACTGTGACGATTGATATGTTAAGGTCTCGTTCGTCGTAATTGGCCTCTCAGGCCTTGCCGACCATCCTGCTATATCACCACCCATATTCTGAGTCCCCTCATTTTCTCAACAAATTCTTTTCCTCTTTTTAGGGTTCTCATTTGTTTTTTAAAGCCTTTTTAATTCTTTTTTCTTGTTTTTGTATGCTCTACCCTGAGGTTTATCGCCCAATGATTAGACTATTTAAAATAGACAAGCATATGTCTGAACAATCATGTGGAATAATCTAATCTTCTCTATGAGGCCGATAAACACCTTTTTTTTTACTTTGTTTTCACATTTTTTTGTTTTTCTTTTTATTTATTTTACCTGAAGAATAGGTTGTCTCTTGCCAATGATGAAAGTTATGGTATTGTGTATTGTATGAGTTTCATGATTACTATACCAACTACTGCCTTCCTTCTGAGGCTTATTATTCTATTTTATCATATTTATAAGTCAAAAGGTTAATTGTTTTTGTTGTAATAAATTATTTTTCCCTAAAGTCAGTTTTTTTTTCTGATTTGAAGTTAGGTGCGTGAGTTTTGATAGCAGGGTCGTGTGATGATCTGTAGCATAGTTCAAATGATATAATTTTGTGATTATTTCAATATATAGTCTTTCACCCCTATCTGATGACCCTTTCAAACTCACGTGTTAGTGTGTTATCTCCAATGGGTTCATAGGTTTTGATTTCTTTGACATATTGATAGAATGTCATGTTCTCCCTATGCATTTTGTTGCTATTTGGGACTGTCTGCCCCTTTAGCAGTTACTGAGTGCTTTAGGGATGAACAAGTCCCATATAAGTATCCATCTGATCACTTTGTCAGCTTTTATTGTTGATTTTTTGCTGATCATTATAGGATGGAATATTTATAACAACTGTATTTATTTTCTCTGCATTATTGTTTGATGTCTTGGTCATTTTGAAGTTGTATTTGATTGTTTATGTGAATTAAGTTTTCGATGATGATAAATCCGAAGGCTTGTTTCTCCTAACATTCGCAGTGGCCGCCTAAGAGCTTTCGCCTTCGCCAGGCTTGAGAGCTAATGCTGCTTTTATCCTTCCTTGGATGTCTGAGAAACTTTTAACAATTTCATAACTAATTGTACCTTTTTTAACTAAATGGTATGTTTTTTAGCATTGTATTTATGTCAATAGTTTTTTTTTGTTCAAAGAGTCTAATTTAGCTTTATGTCATTTTTTGTTGAACTTTCAATGCACCTGACCGAAATGTTTACGTTGGTGGAAATATCATGAGATGTGATGGTATTTTTCTTGTAATATAGGATCATATTTGATGCTATTTTAGGAGGGAAATTTGGAGCGATGATGATAATCCAAAGGCTTGTTTCTCAAAACATTCGCAGTGGCCGCCTAAGAGCTTTCGCCTTCGCCAGGCTTGAGAGCTTATGCTGCTCTATCCTTCCTTGGATGTCTGATGCTTTTAATAAAAATCCCCTCGTAAAATTTGATTTTTTTTACAAATCAAACAAGAATTACCATGCCTTTAAATCTATGTTTTTTTTATTAAGTTTTCTTATTTCGTCCGAAAGGTTACAGTATATAATAAATTCTGTTCTATTCTTAATGTCAGTGAGTTGGTTGGATAGTTGATTCGCTAAAGTTTGTGGAATGCCAAGTCTTGTATCTTAACATTTCTCGCGGCCACTCAAGAGCTTGTGCTTTGACCTGAGTGCTTGTGCTTTGACAACCCTGTAATGTACTCACTCTCCCCAAAGCTGACGGCCTATTTTCCTGGCATGAGGAGAGCCTGTTATGGAGGCCAATTGTGATGCCTGTAAAACAATATTGTTGTTATTGAAAATATAAATCTAAATGATACACAAAATTGATTGCAGAATTATTTTCTTCGTGCAAGAGGACAATGGCTAGCATATGACCTGAGAGTTGAGATAAGAATATTGTAAAAGCAAAAGATGGTAAGCTACATTACGCCTGTTATCTCCAATGAATCAATTTTTTTGAACTAGTAGATGTGTGGAAAAATTTCATAGATACGAATGACCAAAATGAATGCTTCTATTTTCTGACATTGTTCGTAAGGGTTAAAGATCAAATTTACTCCGGAAGTTTTAGACAAGGATCATATTTGCCCCTAAAATTTTTTTTATCATATTTGCCCCTGGAGTATACAGAATGGATCAAATTTGCCCACATGTCCTACATGTATACCATATCATCTTATATGTCACATAATATGCCAACCCATCATCTTCTCCCACCCTCTCTCTCTTCACCTCCTCCTCCTCTCTCCCCCTCCACCACCCCTTCTCTCCCTACTTACCTCCCGCCCCTCACTTCTATATGGAATATTTTAGTTTCATCTTTTCTTTATAAACCACTGCAAATCAGATCTCATTATGAACAATGGATTTCTACAATATTAACTTTTAAGTTCTTGCCACCATCCCCTTCATCCTCTGCCACTGTCTTTCTCACCCATCATCAGTCGTCGGTAACCTCCCACCACCGACTACTTGCCCACCACTTATTGACTCCAAACCGAAATAGCGACCTCGAATTTTCATAGATCGGCGGCGACGACCGCCATGAAAGACGACGGTGAATTGCAGTTGCTTCTTTAGATCTAATTTTCTTGTCTTCGATTTTGATTGTGACAAAGTTCGTGGCCTAAAGCTGCCGGAATTTGATGTTGATGGCAGAGATCATCGTGGGTTGTTTTAGTTGGGATAGAGAATGTAAGGTGAGGTTGGGGTCTTGAGATGTGTAATGAGGCTGGAGATGAGATTTGGATTCACAGTGGTGATAGCATATACAAGGTCGTGATTTTAAAGACAAGGTGAAACTATATATATGAAAGTGAGGGGGCAGGAGGTAAGGAAGGAGAGAAGGGGTGGTGGAGGGGGAGGGAGAGGAAGAGGAGGTGAAGAGAGAGAGGGTGGGAGAAGATGATGAGTTGGCATATTACGTGACATGTAAGATGACATGGCATACATGTAAGACATGTGGGCAAATTTGATCCATCTTGTATACTCCAGGGGCAAATATGATCCCAAAAAAACTTTAGGGGTAAATATGATCCTTGTCTAAAACTTCCGGGGCAAATTTGATCTTTAACCCTTGTTGGTAAAGTGAGAAAAAAATATCGTAACCCTGACGTACATTTGGATTGCAAAAGATATGAATATATATGTAAAATAATTTTTTTTGAAATTAACCTGGAGACTAACTTAATAGGGAAAATGCCATTTAAATCCCTCCGAATATACAAAAGGACAATTCAAACTTCCAAAAGGACCATGAAGGAACTAGAACTTAGTTGACATTTTAAAATTGTGTGAAAAGACAAAATTGCCCTAATCATAAAACAGAAATTACCCTAATCATAAAACAGAAATTACTAACCACCCTATTGAAAATGGTGGGTGTAAGGGTGGTTAGTAATTTCTGTTTTATGATTAGGGCAATTTTGTCTTTTCACACAATTTTAAAATGTCAATTAGGTTCTAATTCCTTCATGGTCCTTTTGGAAGTTTGAGTTCCTGAATTGTCCTTTTGTATATTCGGAGGTATTTAAATGACATTTTATCAACTTATTTTAATAAGCTACAAAAGCTAACAATATTCTTGCTACCAAGTCAGGTCTAAAAAATAAAGGAAGTAAAAAATAAAGGAAGTTGGCTTCCCTTGGGATATGGCATCAATGTTTTTTAATGTTTTAGCCAAGACCGATTTCGAACTTCATTTCTGCGATAATGCGTGCAACTGAGTGAGTGAAGTGGAAATCCTTCGAATGGTAGTTCAATTTCTAGTTCTACAATTTCTTTGTGGCTCCTAGTTTGAGTTCAAGGATGAGTCTGAATGTTAGGGTTCCTTCGTGGTAAGACGACTCATATAAT
Organism: Mimosa pudica; assembly: GCA_029929735.1. Taxonomy (NCBI): domain Eukaryota; kingdom Viridiplantae; phylum Streptophyta; class Magnoliopsida; order Fabales; family Fabaceae; genus Mimosa; species Mimosa pudica. Next base: position 6,492,656 of record JAKELP010000003.1, on the reverse strand, counting down.
TAGGGAATCCTCTTTAAAATTTAGGACAACAAAAAAAATTTGGGAAAATTAATTTCTAATCCTTCACAAGGGACTTAACAGTAGAAAAGTTTCATAAACTCCACATATTAAAGTAGCCCCTATGAACCTAACTTTAATATATTTCAAATACAAAAAAGACTAGATTGCCCCTCCTATGAGTCTGGGACAAGGTCATGGGTAGGGAATGACGAGGTCATGCGCACGTATAACAAGATTATGGACAACTCTAACAAGGTCATAGTCCACCTCATAGTCCACCCTGACAAGTTAATGGACAAGCATTGACAAGGTCATGAGCAGGAATGACAAAGTCATGCGAAGGGACAATCTGGTCTTTTTGTATTTAAAGTATATTAATGTAAGGTCTTTAGGGACCCTACTTTAATATATAGAGTTTATGAGACTTTCTACTAGGTTTCTTATGAGAGACTACAAATTAATTTTCCCAAAAAATTTCAATTTTTGAGAGGATTTGCAAATTCTGAAACGCTCATGAATTTTGAACTTACCTTGTGTTTTTTCTCGATTGGTATCCAATTTTGTTCGTGACCCCACAAAATAAAATAAACTGTAGTTGACTTAACGCGGAAATTGATGCGCTTCTGTAAGTATACGAGGTCGTTAAAAGTAGTATAGTAAAAAGTGTCGTTCCACAGATATTGTTGTTTAAACAAAGTGATTAACGCTAATTATATCATTAATAAATTTAAGTAATAACATATTGGAATTTTAAATACCATTTGGGACTGAACAATGTACCCCATTCTGATTTTTCTGTGTTTTCTATTTGCTTTAAACCTACAGGGTATGGTTTACATCCACACTGCTCCAAGGTTATTCCCCTAAAGAGTTGAAGCCTCAAAATGTACACTGGTCTGCTTCTATATCATTATTGAATAAACATTGAATTTAGTTCTTCTTTGGGTTTGATCTAATGTCATTTTATGTATACTACAGGTTGATACTCACGCGCATCAGGTCAAGCTATCTGATTTTGGAAGCACACAAATGCTAACATGTTGACCTTATTATGAGGTTGATCAATTAAAACGTTGACTACTCTGTTACCGTCAACATAAACAGAAACAGGGTTTAAGAACAATGGTAAGATTTCACATATTGGAATTGAATTTATTGTTTAATAGCTTATGGTACAATTTTCTGTGTTATTGATTGTTCAATCATCAATTAAATTCATGTGTGATGGTAATTGTGTTTTGCTGTATGTTTTGTACCCTGGGTTTTTTCTTTATGTTTTGTACGGTGGGTTTTAACAATGGTGAGAACATAGTGGTGCTTGCTTTATGTTTTGTGCAATGGGTTTTTTATATTACATGGCTGAAATTATGAAGTATAATAAAACATAAGAGACTAAGTTATATTTTAGCTTCTTGAACCACTGATTAACTTTGGGTGTCCAACATATATATTCATAGGATACACAACCCATTGGATTTTGCATGCTTGCTGATTACTTGCAGGGGTAGTTGCTTTGGATGTTACATAGGGACATGATGAACTTTTGTTTTTGGTTTTTATGTATTTTATGAAAGGTGTTTATGATATTTTTTAAGGTGTTTATGATGATGAGAAGGACATAAGATTGGTTGCTGAAAAATTTGGGAAACTTTCTGCCTCTGAATTGAAGGAGAAAAGAAACTTTATTGAAAATCTTATTGAAAATGATGTGTGCATGAGGTTTGCACTACAAATAGTCTTTGGTAAATTTACCATCCCCTCTGTACGCAGTGCATTTGAAGTGCATTTGAACATACCACAAAAATTTGGAGGATCAAAGGTAATTGATTATGTACTTGGAAATAAATCTGATAAGTTCATATGTCTATTTTTTTTCCTTTCTTCTCATTCATTATATTATCTCTTTCGCTGGTGTATTGAGTGAAAGCATTAATTAGTTAGTTACTGACCTGGATTAAATTTAAAATTGATTGTTAGTTTCCCATAGAAGTGGTTTTCTGCGTAGGAAACTATCACTGCAATTGTTCCAATAAGTTCCATCTTATTCATTAATAATTGACCATTGACAAATTAACCAATTGACCAATTGATATTAATCAATTGATATGATTGCAAAACAAATACCTCTTTATCTTGCCAGTGTGAATGGGGTTATATACTGATATTAACAAATTAACCTTTAAGCAATTGATATGATTTCAAAGTGGTCACTTTTCTCTTGGTCATGTGAAAGGTAGCAGAAACTGAATAACTGATAATTTCATCGCAACAGTGTACCATTGGCGCAATCAAATAATTTATGGGTTGCTCTTGCTTAAGTCAACTTAGACATGCCTGCTGTAGTCTATTGATAATTTCTAATGTATGTTGAGTTTTTTCCTTATTTTGCCACGAGTGTATATTTTAAGAGTCTTTCATCATTCACCTATTCAAGGTAAATGCTGTTGAGATTTCAAGTGTTTTTTTTCTATTTCTACATAAAAGGATTTTGATATCTGATATGTAGTATAGGTGGTTGTGGTCCTGTTATATAGCAACTTAGATAGCTTTTGTTTCCAATTGATTGCTTTACACCTTCATGAAGAGAGTCATCCTTTGGGTATATAACAAAAGGCAATGTGAAAGCAACAATCTAAAAAGTCAAACCTCTTTGGGTAGCTAAGTGAAGCTGAGAGTAACCTACCTGTGTGGACAGATAGAAATGGTTTGTTGGTCTTGCTCCAGACCACAGGGATAGGCCCCAGTGGATCATGAGTTAGGTGTCATACCCTTGGATTGGGTTGAACTCAAACCCCTTCCTAAAATTTAGTTATAAAAAAAAGTTAAACCTCTGATTAGGAAAGATGTGATAAAAACAGAAAGTAAGTGACCAAGTTTTCAAGAATCATTACATATGATTTGTAAATATATGATTTGCAAATGAGAATGAAGACATCTTAATGGCTCACTTGCTATTTTATTTGCATACAAGTATTTTCCTACATTACATATGATTTGTAAATGAGAATGAAGACATCTTTCATGGGTTTCAGGTGACCTACTGTGTGGAATGTAATGAAAGGACAAGAGTTATTCAAGGAACAAACTAGAGCCCAAAATCATGAACTATACAGTAGTAGGAAAAAACATGATGTTTCTTTATTGTTTGATTTGTTATGCATTGTTGATTGGGAAATCAAGGGTGTATGAGGTACCTATTATAAGGATCATATGTTGACCATGGAAGACTTATAGAATTTACAAAAATCATCCACTTTTAATTCACGGCATCATACATACTGAAATTTTTACCATTTCAATTTTTTTGACCTTGGCAATAAAAGAATTAAAAAGAGAAATCTTCCTAATCAACAATATTTCTCTCTCTTTAATACAAACGTGATGATATACTCAAATTGTTTCCATTTCAACTTTTTTTTACTTTGGAAGGAAAAGGATCAAAGAGAAATCGTTTTAATCAGCAATATTTCTTTCCCTCTTTGATTCATGTTTGTCTTAAGCAATGTATAGTACTATAGAAGCACACATATCATACATGAAGCAAAAAGACGTGGCTTTATGTTGTGTTAGGAAATATACAAAGTTTTCCCATTTAAATTCAATTGTGAAGGTTTCCATTTTTAGGATCTTAAAAATTGTGTTATTTTTCCTAAACATATCACCCTATTGAAAGATAGTAGTGAGTGAGAGAACTGTAGGAAAAAATATTCATATCATGAAGAAAATTGAATTTCCTTTCATTGATCATTATTAAAAATTTGAATGACCTTTATCAATGGAACACGTAATCATAGGGATTTTTTGCTGAAATTAATGTCAGGTAACAACAAACTATGGTTAATTCAGGTTCATATGTACACAGTCACAAAAATTTTCTTCGTATAAAAAAAATCACAAAAAATGTCTATTTTTCCAAGTGAACCTTTGGGCAGGTGCTCCAAGGATATTTGTTTTTTAAAGGGGGTTTGTATGGACAAGTTTTGAGATAGAGTTTGACTATTCTTTTGTTTTTATAAACGAGTGAATCTAATTATTGGTCAAGTTTAAAATATTATATATAATCTATATTAAAACCATTTTGAAAGATTAACTACTAAAAAAATTTAGATTAAGTAAACTATTACATAGGGAGGTGCCCAAGGAAAATTTGGTTTATTTTGGAGGGGTTGGATGGGGACGTGCGTGATGGGTTGACTCTTCTTTTATTTTTATATGCAATCAAATTTCATTCTTGGTCAAGTTAAAAATAACCTATATACTTTCAAATAGGGAGGTGCTCGGTTTATTCAGGGGTTCGGATGAGGGAGGTTGGTAATGGAGTTAGATTCTCTTTTTGTTTTTATACACAAGTGAATCTGTTTCTTTACCAAATTAAAAATAACCCATTTAAAGTAAATTGAAATTATTTTAAAAAATCGCTTGCAAAAAAAAAGTATAACAAGTGAACTTTTATGAATGGTCTTGATTCTCAGGTAAATTAAAAGATATTACATGTAATCTAATTTTTTTAAGACAATTCATTGGTAGTAATAATAAATATCACTTTCGAGTTCTGATTTACATAATAATGGTTGGATAACAATTTAAATATCACATACAAGCCTCTAACTCACTTAAAACATCCAAATACCTTTATATTATGACAATATGTGATACTCCCTCCAAGTCATAATATAAGAGTCCAGTCACCAAAACATGGTTCTTGAAAACATAATTTATTTTGGTCTACTATGTTAATATAGATTTTCAATAAATAGGATAATTTTTTATTGTTTGTTGTTCAACCTGATACCAATTCAAAAATATTATTTGATAAGCATAACAATAACTATAGTTTTTTATTGTTTATTGTTCAATCTGATACCAATTCAGAAATATTATTTGATAAATATAACAATAACAACTAGTTATTAACAATAACAACTAATTGTTATTTGGTAAACATAACATTTTTTAGTCTGAATAAACATAACAATAACAACGTTTTAGGTTTTCCTTTCTTATTGAAAAAGAAAAAATATAGACGAATAAAATAATAGTTGATCATTATGTGTAATAAATGATACTCCCACTGATCCTAAATATAAGACCTAATTGACTTTTTTAGAAAATCTTATAAAAATGCAAAATAAGTTAATTATAAATTGATTTACCTAAATTTTTCCCTTATATTAGTTTATTTTAACTATAAACTAATGTATAATCTAAAAATATATCAAATATGTTATGATTTAATAGCCTATTTCGCAACCTTAACCTCTCCAACAAAAAAGTCAATTAGGTATTATATTTAGGACCGGGTAGTATAAAAATAAAATTTAGAAATAATTATTGTTATGCATAATAAAATGGCTCCACTATCTTATAACATTGAAAGTGGAGTGAAAAGGCTTATAGATTGATTGGCCGGATTACTTTTAAGCTAACTTATTTGATTTATATTTATTCATAATCTAATATAGCATATGTATTACTTCCTCTGTTTAGTTAAAATATGATATTACCAATATAACATAATCATTTACCTTTACCCTTCTTCCTCTCTTATTTATCTATTATTAGGAGCATTGGTGGATACTTTGGGGAAAAGTTCGTAATAATTAGAAATAGATTTTCTATTTATGAGCAAATCTATCTCCTCAAATAAATCATATATTTAGGAGCCGATAGAGTATTTGATTTCCTAAATCTCTTATGAAAACCCAACTAAATCATCCAGAGGTAAGGAAAGGAGGGAGGAGTATATTGTTCTGTCAATTGGGATCTCTTACATTGCCCTTGACAATTCTGCAAGTGCAGTTTACAGCAGCATTCTGCCATAATTGTATGTGTATATTGAAAAAAAACCATGAATGATATCTACATATTTTCCCACTAAAACTTATCAGCCTAGTCTGCCACCATTGAGGCAAATTCAATCTATTCACAGGAGTTTGACCGGCATGATATCATCCCACAGCTGCAAGTTTCCTTGTTAGCATATAGCCATTACCCCGCTTAAACCAATGAAAGGCTTAACAAGTTTCTTTTGAACTTGTCTCCCACTTACACTCAGTGGCTGTATTCTGAATGAACATGTACGAGTAAGAGCCATTGAAATGGTGGCACGCTGTGAGCTGATTGATGAAAACTCATTTCCGTTGACTTTCATTTGACTTTTTATGCTGCCATTGGAAGACCTTTCTGGATGAGATGCCACAGCTTCTGGTAATGGCAATACATTAGGCTGAAAAGTAACAAACTTTTGTTTCTCAAGAATCCTCCCCGAACTCTGCGCCAGTAGTTCGTCGCCTCCTAAATATTGATCAACCAATTCAGACTCTTCTGAACCATTTAGAACTCTCTTGGCTTCTTTAAACAGACCAATGGCACGCCATGCATCAGCAACTAAGTTCTTGGTAGTCATTTCAGGAGACACACCCCTCTCTTGCATAATGTTTAGCAAGTCTTCTGCTTTCCCTGGTTGTTTTGCTTCTCCATATCCCCAGATCAAAGTCTCATAAGTTTTCAGGTTTGAGGGAATCCCCATTTCAAGCATTTTATCATGAACTTGAGAGGCTCGATCCATTTTGCCGGCAGCACACCATCCACTAATGATGGTGGTGAAAAGAACAACGTTCGGGTGCACACTGTATTTGCTCATTGAAGTCAGTAAAGCCTCCGCTTTTGCCGGCAGTCCAGCACGCACATAGCCTTTGGCGAGGATGCTAAATGAATGGATATCAGGTTCTATGCCATTCTTCACCATGTCATTGAATATCTCCTCACAATTGTTCATAAGCCCTGCTGAGCTCCATGCATTCATAATGGTGCTAAATGTAATTACATCTGGTTTGACCCCAAATTCTTCCATCAGTGTCAGTGCCTGACCAATTCGCAAGTGTAACTTTATTGTTCTCCATATTAATGGATTCGGAAAAAAAGTGCAAGGCATAAAATACAGGCTAACAAACATAAAAACATCATAGAGGAAGAAGTTAGGATTATATAGCTTCAGGGAATTCATCTTTGTCACCATAGTTAAAAACAGAAAATTCCCTGGGCCATAATTATCTTATTTTCTGGAAGTTCCAGAGGACTGAACAAAATGAACAATAGGAAAAACTATCTCATGATGAGTATCAAATTTGAATTTTACCTCATTTACTCCATTTGTGTCCATAATGTCCAAATATCCTTTGATAAGAGAATTGAAAACTACTAGATTTGGATGCACTCCAAGCTCCTTCATTCTGAATAGAAACCTCAAGGCTTCTGCCATATTCCCTTCTTTGCAATAACCACTTATTATGATACCACAAGTTCGTTCATTAGGCAACACTTTGTTGTACTGCATTTTCAATATCAACCTCTCAGCTTTCTCTGTCTCTCCACTCTGAGCATAAGCCCTTGCCAGAGTGTTGTAAGTCACAGCATCAGGCTGCAGGCCAGAAGCCACCATCTTGTGCACAACATTCCATGCCTCCTCTACTTTCTTCTTGGTACACCAGGCTTGGATGAGAATATTATATGTTCTCTCATTTGGTTTCACATTTTCATCTATTGTCATCATTTCCAGCAATTTCATAGATTTTTCGGGCCTTCCAGCAATTCCAAATCCTTTGATAAGAGTGTTAAAAGTACTTGTTGTAGGTTTACATCCATACTGCTTCATTTTCCGAAAGGCTTTCATGGCTTGGTCAACATTGCCAGAATCAGAAAACGCATTGATCATGGCGTTAAAAAGTATTGAATCAGGCTTTAAGCCATTCTCTTCAACTTTAGAAAGAATTGAAGGAATCGACTTGAATCTCTTCTGGCGGGTCAGGGCGGCAACAAGAGTAGTGTATGTTATAAGAGTTGGCCTATGCCCTCCCTCTATTAAGCCATTGAATATGGCCTGGACTTCATGAGACTTGCCTCTCCCAATCAAAGCATTCATCAGTTTTGTTCTTGAATGAACTGTTTTACAACTGTTGTTGTCTATGCAAATGAGACAACGCGATTCTTTACATGGCTCTTCAGGAGTAGAGCTTAATTTCGTTTGACTGTACTGCTTCATCAGTCCCTGATTCCAAAAAAGTATGTATCCTGTCAATTAATTTGTGGAGAATATAAGTAATTAACTAGGTCACTCAATCAATCATCAAACATCGTTCAGATCCCATCTTAGAGGGTTGAATGATTTTGCCTGATTTTCTATTTCAAGGCTTTAAATATTGAACGATGTTGATGCATGGGTAATATCTATGATAGCTATGGCATTTATTACAGTCATTAGAATGATGTGGTTCAAGTGAAGTCAGCATTAGTGTGAAATACTATAATTTTTGCCAACCGCGTTAGTTGGTTTTGCTGTTGTGTTTGGTCCGAAAATGTGTTCAAAAAAAAAAAAGAAATACTATAATTTTCGCCTACCGCGCAACACACAGGTATGAAGTCTACTTGAATGGAATTCAGAGCAAGACACTGAGTTAAGATCAATAAATGAGTCAAGTCATCAGTCCTACTGTTTCCTGTCCATCAGTTTCAATACTACATAGCATTAACCAGAAAACTGAAAATCCCGACCAAAAAGAAAATCGATAAATTACTACAACTAATGACAATCAGTGATGTGAATCAATCTAGTAAGACATAGTTCTTAGTCGTCGGTGAATATAGTTTGCATGACACAGCAGTTCATTCAGTTGAGAATGGAATTTGACTGTAATGGTGGAGTTGACAAAAATCAATTTCTATAGTTTAGGAATACAAGAACTTTTTTGTATCTTGCACATGTTGAACGGCCACTATCTGGTGCTAGAGATGTCACATAATTGAAGAATAATTAGGAAGTATTGACATGGAATGAATCCACATATTTAGAGCTTTTTTATCAGAAATTTAGAGTTTTGTTTTGAACTGGACGTAATTAGAGTTTTAATGCTTAACATGCTTGGGCAGATTATAACTCATTCAACTAATAGCTAAAATAACATGTGAAATGTAACAGATTATGTTACCACGACTGGTACTTCGTTAACTTTCTCATTGGTCATGAGAGTTCCCTTCTTGCTTCCATCCATGATGCTGAAATGATTCGATCAGATTTTCCCACCTGTTCCACGCTTACTTTTCAAAGCCTGATTGAAGCACCTTGCCACCCAGGCAAAAATTATATTCTGGAGAGCAGGTGCAGGTTGATTTGTACTACAATTCCATCATTATAAAGGGTTTGTCCTTTGAAGATCCTAGGGACAAGTCAATCAGAGAAAGTTGCGATTATTAAGTTTGAAAGCTGAAAAGAGAGACAAATAAGCAAGTACTATATAGCTAAAAGTTTAAAAATAATCAGTCCTCAAAATAAACAATTGGCTCATGTAAAAAAAAGAATAAGGCCGTTAAATGAATACAGAATTCAGAAATAAATAAAATATATAATAACCCGGCATTGAAAAGCATAGAGATAAAGAGAACACTGATGAAGATACAATAATAAAAGTTCACTAATTGATCACATGAAGCAGCAGCATCATTTCCTAATCCAGGAAAGAATGCCAGCTAATATTGAAGACAAACTAAGAATGAAAATACAAAGCCCACATCACATATAATTTTCTAAGCATGATCACTCTTCTAAAACAAAAGTGACGTGCATATTCAAGGAGCATAAGCAAAACCATATTATGGGAAACATAGTACGTATAGTGTTGTAGAATGGAGCATAGCTAGTAAAGAAAGAAAAGGAAGGTAGCAAAGAAAGTTACCTCATGAGCTGAACTGAGGAGGAGGAGAGAGAAGAAGAAGTGGTGCATGTACAATGTAGTAATGTAGTAATAAACAAATGGCAGAGAGAGAGAGAGAGAGAGGTATTAGTGTGAGTGGCATCCATTGGAGATTCTTATCCACTAGTTATTATCACTATGAGATTTTCTTGTAGAAGCTCATTCATTCATTTTTTTCATTTTTTGAGGCCATTGTCACAATAATACAAATGCATTCGCAGATTTTCCATGGGATTGCTTTCGCCACGCCAGCTTCACTATTGGCATCTCCACTTTTACCACGTGTCTCCCTCCCTCTCTTTCCCTACAAATTTGATTTAATTTATTTTTTCAAAAGAAAAACTGAACATCCTGTTTATACTCCCTCCTGTTCTAGTTATAACTCACTCACTACCTTTAATTTTTTGTCCTTAATACTCCCTCTGGTCCCTAATGTAAGAGCCCAAAATTTGAATGGTTTTGGTCCCTAATGTAAGAGCTCACCCCACATTCTCTCCTCATTTAATGCATTTTTTCCTATTTTACCCCTAACTCTCTTTCATATTTATTAATGTTTATGTATTTATCTCTCTTAAAAGTACCATAATAAATATGGGCAATTTTGGAAAAGAAGCATTAACTCCAGACATTCAACTAACATTCACATGTTTTCTTAAGAAGCGTTTTTTTGGCGGCTAGCTCTTACATTAGGGACCGGAGGGAGTATAATTCACTAACCATCACATTAATTGTTTTTCCCCACTTAACCCCGGTTATTAATGGAGATTCGAAAATTGAAAATGTGAAATACATCATTTAATGAAGGGTGAAATTGAAAAAGTGGAAAATTTATCATGAATTTTAATACTCAACTACCATTCATTCGTATGTGAAAAATGGGTAATTGATGATAAGGATTGGAAATATCTGTTTAAAAATTATTTCAGTGCAAAAAAAAATCTGTATAAAAGTTACAATACGGATGTGACTATAAGTATATAAGTGTATAACTGTATAAGTGCATGCATTAAATGCATGGATTCCATTCAATCTTTGATGCATATTTGGCATCGTTTGCTGTTGATAAATGAAAGTAAGGAAATGGAAATGAAAGGTTATATGACAATTTACATATATCTCTGGCTCACAAGCCCACAAACTTTATTTTTCCATCATTTCCTCTACTTTCCATCCTCAACTTTTTTCTTTTCATTTTTCCACTTTCCTTTTTCAACACCAAACTAGCCCATAATAATCCTTTGAAGGTTAAAAAAACTAATAATTCTGGAGTTGATGTTAATTATAAAATGCGACATTTACATTTTGTGTCAAGTCTTTTAAGTTATATGTTTATGGTGTATGAATTAAAATCAAGTAAAAGACAGAGTGATAGATTGAACGAAATGATTAACGCGTTTTATTTTATAAAAATGTCTGGTATTAAATATTTTAACTTATGTAGTAAAAAACTAACATCTTTAATGAAATCAAGCTAATTAAAAAATTTATTTATGATAGAGAGAAGATTTATTAATTATAATTGCATTAGAGTAAGTATTTTTGTCGAAATAGTACAATATGATAGTACACTTTGGAAAAAAAAAAGATTGGGAAAATCACAATAGGTCATAAATAAGAGAATTAATTACAAACCATATTCTAAATAATCATTCAAACGCAATTTAAGTTTAGCTCTCTCTGATTTGAAGTCCCAAATAAAGTTGGAAATGTGGAGTAAGCAAGGGTTTATTGGGACGCAATAAAACTAAATGTGGAGTAAGCAAGGGTTTATTGGGACGCAATAAAACTATCTGACATCTCTATTATTCAAAACTAGGCAATATTTTTTTATATGTAATTGACTCCACTTAAGAGGATAAGCTTTTATTCTGGTTGGATAAGATTATTTGACACTACAATTTGGTTGTTGTAAGACATGTCTGCTTTTCAATTCCATCTCTTTTATTTTGGTAACATAATCTACTTGTCGAACTTATTTATTTACACGAGTTGGTAATGATACATGCTCATTTAGGCATAGAATATTATGATGACAAGGGTCAAACATTTTAGGTAAAAAAGATATGCCTGCATTAAAAAAAGGCATTCGTTGGGATAGAGATAATTTTGGTGGTCAATCACAATAACAAATTAGTTAAGGTTGTAATTAAGTTTATGAATATGGTTTAGAAATAAAGACATAACAATGGTGCATAGAAAAACCAGAAAAGGAAAGGAAAAATAAGGAATAGTTTTAGAATTGGTCAAAACAAAAATGTGAAACCACTTCAACGTGGAGGGGAAAATGGAAAAAAAAATAACATCTTCGTTGTCAAAACTTGGACAATTACGCCCATCGTCCGTGGGTTCAGTGGCGAAGGGATTGAATAATGAGCGTCGGGTTGTCCACCACGTTACGAGTTCGATCCTGGGGAGTGACACTTTGTTGTGTCTCCATCGCGGCGTTTGGGGAGGCATCTCCGTAGCTAAGTGAAGTTGGGAGTAACCTACCTGTGTGGACAGACATAAAGGGTTTGCTGGTCATACTCCAGAGCCCACAGGGACAGGCCCCAGTGGATCATGAGTTAGGTACTCTGCCCTTGGATTGGGTTGAACTCAAACCCCTTCCTAAAATTTTTATATCAAAAAAGAACTTGGACAGTTACTAGGACTTTGAACTTTGGGAAAATCCCAAATAAGTCCCTCTGAATACCCAAAAGGACAAGTGAGGAACTTAAACTTCCAAAAGGACCATGAAGGAACCAGCACCTATCTGTAATTTTAAAATTTTGCGAAAAAACAAAATTGTCCTCATCCTAAAACACAAATTGCGAGAAGAGGGTGAGTGTTAGAGTGGGTTTTGGGGTAAGAATTTGTGTTTTAGGATGATGACAATTTTGTCTTTTCGCAAAATTTTAAAATGACAGATAGGTGTTTGTTCCTTCATGGTCCTTTTGGAAGTTTAGGTTCCTCACTTGTCCTTTTGGGTATTCAGAGGGACTTATTTGAGATTTTCCCTTTAACTTTTAGAGACATTTAATTAGAAGATAAAGTTAATCATTTCAGTTTATAATTATCATTTTCCCATAAAAATATACTCCTATTATACAATATAGTACTACTCATGAACCAACATAGGAGTATAATACTAATTACATGTGACATATATTACTCTATCTAGTCCTAGATATAAGATCTATCTATAATTTATGCTGATCTTTCTCTAAATTATCCTTATCAATGCCCCCAATAATATAGAAATAAGAGAAAGATGACCACCTTAAATGTAGATACTTAGATTATATTAGTAATATCATGATATGTTAACTAACTTAACTAAAATACTTAATCTAATCAAATTAAATTAGGTAATTAAGTTGTTAATTTTTAAAAAAATAGTAAAACAAAAGGGTGTTATTAACAGATAAAATCTGAAGTTCCCTCTTGCGTCACCTTCACCAATGCATTGTGGTGGCAAAATAGAGTGAAGGATGATGAAACTATGGAATTGGTATACAAATTGCCTTTCTGTCCATCCAGTGAAGACGCAGGTTATGAGCTCCGGCGTCCTCTGGGCCGTCGGCGACATCACCGCTCAGTACATCACTCACTCTTCAACCATCAAGCGTCTTCGACTCTCCGTAACAACTATTCCTATTTCATTTCCTTCATCTAAATTTGCTCTTCATGTCTCTCAACATGTCTTATCTATACTTTTGGATGAAATATAATAATCATATTCCTCATAAATTAAAATTATAATCTAAACCTAACGAGTGTTGTTTTGTTTTCTCTCACCTTTGTGGTATATTGTAATTCCTTTTAACTTTGGTTTCCTTGGATATTAGTGTGTTAGCTACTGATGAGTTTCTAATGAATGTGAAATTATGTATGTGTAGGGTGAAGATGCTAAATTTAGGATTGACTGGAGGCGTGTGGCTGTCACAAGTGGCTTTGGTATTGGTTTTGTTGGTCCAGTTGGCCACTTCTGGTATATTTTCCCATCTTGTTTTGTTTTGTTTTTTTTTTTTTTTTTTGGCAACTGTTTTTTAGTTATAAATCATGCTCAAATAACACCAAGGAAATTTCTGAGTCTCATAATTCACTAGTGAGAGAAAATTCTCATTTTTTTGTGAGGACTATAGATATTACTTTGCAATTATGTTGACAAGAATGACTATCTGTTGTATGTTTAGTTTAGTTACAAGATGATAAAACATCCAGGTTTAGAAGCGCGAAGGACGAGTGTGTTTATTATATCAGATTAGATTGTTATCAAGTGTAGGACATTTCCGGAGCTAAGTAGATAAAACCAAATAGGTGTTCTCTGTATATGGCTGAGTTTATGCCGTTTCCTTCGATAGTTGGATCATCTTAGCTTAGAATTTAGTATTCATATCAGTTATCAAGCTTAGATTTTGGTTCGTCCCCAACATAGTTTGCATATTTCCTGTGTGAAGACCTGGTAAGTGGATAACTTACAGCATAGAAGGTATGTAAATGGAGAGATTTATTTTGAATCACTAGGATAAGATTTATGAGTAAACTTTTAATTTTTGTAGCCTCTAACTGATATAGTAAATCACACATGACGTGTCAACAAGGATGAGATAATTAGGCTTGAAACATGCTTTTTGGTTAATTTTATGGTGGATTGATTTGATTTTTTTAGCACATTCTATTATTTTGGTAATTTAACATGCAACAATATTATAGTTTTCATTCTACTGGAAACCATTAAAAGAAGTGGTCGTGCAAAAATACTTATTAGTTACCTTGAATTAGAAAGATTTGAGTCAGATAGTGTCAAAGAATTTGTACTTATCTGATCCAGATGCCTTGTAGGTATGAAGGAATGGACAAGTTTATTACGACAAAGCTTCATCTGCAGCCGAAGTCTGTGCGATTTGTAGCTACTAAAGTGGCAATGGATGGGCTCCTATTTGGCCCCATCCATTTATTTGTTTTCTTTACCTATATGGGATTGTCTTCAGGCAAAACTATTCCACAGGTGAAGGAAGATCTGAAAAGGAATTTCATCCCAGCCTTCCTTTTAGAAGGGGGTGTATGGCCGATTGTCCAAGTTGTGAATTTTCGGTACATCCCTGTGAAGTACCAGCTTCTCTATGTAAACCTTTTCTGCTTGCTGGATAGTGCTTTCCTGTCATGGTTGGAGCAACAGAAGGATGCACCTTGGAAGCAGCGATTAATGACACTTGGCCCTTTTAAGGAAAAGAAATCAACATAGTTGAGCAGAATATGATTATATCTCAGCAATACTTACCCATTCAATCTATAGGTCAATTTTGTATTCAATTTTGATTACAAAGCCACGTTTTCCCTGGTAGAAAAAAAGGAGCTCGTACATCATGTGCTAAAATTGAAGCTTTACATTTGTATGATTCTTTTGGATGTTCTGATGCATGGGAGGAAGTCATTGTTACAGTTTTGCTTTTCAACAGCAATACAGCATCATAGATTAATTATATATTATTGAGCCATGTGGGATGTGAAAGAACAAAATTTTACCTACTTAGTTTGCTTTTTTTTTCTATCCATCTTCCTTCTCTATCTCGCCTAAATATGATCGAGTTTACTTCCTGAGAGGGTCATGCCTAAACCAGATCAAGTGACACAATTTACAATGGCCAAGAAGTTCTTCATTTCAAATAAAGCAGCGTCAGAAAATTCTCATTTTTTTACACAGCTTAATAATATTCCATGTCATTAGGCAGATAAGATTAATATTTCTTTCTGCAACATTCGTGGGACTTGCCCTAAGTAAGAATATCAGATTCTCTCATGGGAACCACCTAATGCGTATCCATGCTTCTCACAGGTCCCATGAACTGTCATGGGGGTTGAAAAGATTTTGCTTCGATTTGAGATTCAACCTTGACCTGCGTGAGTTTTTAAGACGGAATAAAAGCTTAACAGCTACAATAGCACTGAAATTTCAGCCTGCATTGTCAACCTGTTAGCCAAGTTCCATTCTCTTTTTGCATCAGGATTGCCACAACATAAATCTTAGTCAACTCGGAGGCAGCTTGTAAATCTTTGACCCGAGCACCGCCATGTATTGCACCTCCAAGACACATTCATGGCCATCACTCCCCAACATCCCTCTGACAAGAGAATATCAGGAGGCTTTAATGTGGAAGTAAGATTGCTGAGAAGCAGATTATGGCTTTTCAGCATCCACCACATGAATGCGGTTTCATCTCCATTATGTCTGCCTTGATATCCCAGAAGTTGCCAAGATTCAGTGAAATAGAGAAGGGAAATTACAAGAGCTATTGTACTATATGAATGAACTATAGCCTCCTCCATGGGGTATTTTTGGCTTGAATTCTGCATGTATAACCAAGCGTGGACAATGGTTGAAATCAACAGTCTGGAAAAAATATGCATAATGTTAGGTCGGGATACAAGGAAGTGCCAAACACAAAGCAAAGATTAAATGGGACTAATTTAGATCTCCAAAAGAATTCCTTTTTAACAAATTGAAACTATTTCACCAAGTGATAGATATTTGAGCACATTCACCATGGTATTAAGTAAACTTTGGGTGTAAAATGGGATTCAGGATTATCACACAACAAGAAGAAAAGAAAGAAAAAGAAAGAGGATTAAACGCAAGTTGTAACTTGTCCCTTCCTAACTGAATTTAGACAAAAATGTTATTAGAAAGTAGAAAAACAACTAAACTTGTCACTGCAATAATAAAAAGTATCTTGACTTACTGGAATGCTTATCAACTGTCCATGCTGATTGACCAGGACTGGTAGACTTCTTCTTGCAGCAACTGGGATAGATTTTAATAACGGGAGAGCTTTCGATGCTGATGCACAAACATAATGGAAACAAGAAGTTTTCTTCTCCATTGTTTGTTCTATTTCATTAGATTTTGTAACCCCCTTCTGTTCATAATCGTTGGGAGGTGGGTGCTTCGACAACTTCCCAAGATACAGCCAGTCAGATTCAATCATGTTACGCAATTCAAGTCCGGCACTATGATCAACAACACATGACAAGCAAGAACAGTTCCAGCTTTCGCCAACAAAATCCATGCCACATGTAAACAATCCAGATAATGCACTCTCATCAATTCTTTCTTTCAATCCCCATGTAACAATAAATCTATACATGAAGTAGCATAATTGCCCAGGCTTCAATGTAGTAACATTATCAACTTCATGGTTTGGTATAGAGTAAGTCTTGTCCTCAGCTTTAGATCTGAAGCGATCAGTCTCTTCCCTCTGCAGTTCCATAATATTCCTATAGGTTGACTCACTGATGATGTTTAGCCTTTTTGCTTCAGTCAGAACTAACTCAGAAGTCACATCCATAAAATGAACATCTGAAACATCTACAACTGACTGACTAGCATATGATTTTTGGTGTTCTATAATTTTCTCCACCTCATTCAAAACACAACATTGCTGTTTCTGATTGGTGAATGACTCGAAAATTTCCGTCTTTAAAGGCAGAGGACAGTCAACTGAACAGCAAACCAATACTCTGGATCCTCTGGAACCAGGATCCGGGCAGAGGTAACAGCCAGCAGCTGTAAGAGAATTCTATGGGACAATTTTAAAAGTAATAGTCAGGGGAGAGGTACTCAATAAACTTAATCATCAATATAACCAGAAGCTAAAGAAATTATACACCGTACTGATCAAATAGAAGCCACTGAATCACTTTGTGTGTTTTGATTAATTTTCAATCTCTTCTACCTTTTTTTCCCATCCAGTTCGATTAAAACTTGCAATAATAATTATAATGCACAAATTTTTTTATCAGTTTAACAATAAGTTATGCTCCATCAACATAATAACAATTCAATGCATGCTATAGTTTTTTTAAAAAAATGTAAAATTGAATATATATATATATATACACACACACACACACATGCGTGTGTGTGTGTGTGTGTGTACATACATGCTATAGTTAATCATACACACCACACACACACACGTGTGTGTGTGTGTGCATATGTGTGTATACACACACACACGTGTGTGTATGTATGTACTCCCTCCGTTCCTAAATATAAGAGCACTTTGACTTTTTTGGAGAATCCTAAGAAAGCAAAATATGGTAATTAAAAATTGATTTTCCCAAATTTTTTCACTAAACTAGTTTATTTGACTTATGAACTTACATATGATCTAATAATATTTAAAATATGTTATGATTAAATTGTTCATTTTGCTTTCTTAGGATTCTCCAAAAAAAGTCAAAGTGCTCTTATATTTAGGAACGGAGGGAGTATATGATTAACAGGATTACTTAAAATTCAACAATTGGATAAATGAAATTTCCCTCACACAGAACTCGGTGCATGTGTGTCCCAAAAGGCCAGTGGGCTATGAATAATAAACGAACGGGTCAGAACATCTAAGTGATGACAACATATCTACCTTGCATGGGAAAGTACGAATATAATCCAACAGCAATCTTAACGCACTACCTCTGATTGGCCTTTGCCTTTGAGATATGAACTGAAAAAACAAGACCACTGTTACAATAATGTGCACACTAAAAATGTTTTAAGGCATATAACAACCTATGAGATGTCAAGTACCTGCAAAACCAAGGACATGAACTTTGAGAGGCACGTATCCACAATTTTTGAGGGATTAAGAATCTTTAAATCAATAATAGCATATCCATGCTGCCAACAAAATTCAAATCCCAACAGTCATAAAGTAAATATTGGAAAGATATTTCTTAAGCAAGGAGATTTTATTTATAGACCATTTCTAATATAACATCACAAATTCACAATACAGTACTATAATATTAGTGCTCAGGTATAATCTAACAATAAATAAAAAAAATTACCTCCACGATGACCACAGCTTCATTTATCAAGCTATAACAAAATCGATCAACATATAATCGGGTCATTTGACATGCAGAAATGAGTGCTTTTAGCTCAGACTTGAAAGTGGCTGGAAATGTACAAATAATATCCTAAAAGATCAGTGAAAAGGAAGTCATAGCAATACCATCTGATCTTGAATTAAATATATGTGCCAAAAAAATTCTTAAAAATAGAAACATATCATGCTCTTGTGTATATCAATTCTGTTGATTTTAAAATGGAGTAAAATCTACTTCTGTTTAAGCATAATGATATGTCAATATATCATAAATCAAGAAAAACAAGACACATTTCCTGATGTACTCCATTGTGTTTTAGGTAAATTGTAATGTTCAAGGCTTATGAAAAGTGCAGCTTGCTATAGATTTATAATCACATAGTGACTTTATAATCTTTCCCATTTCATCTTCCTTGCTTGAACTAACCAATTAAAATCACTTCTGCTTTTTTATTTGTAGACAAAATGAGAGAAAAGCGATCTGAAGATTTATTCATGATGATAGAATATGAAGATACATTCTTCTTATAGGCCAAGAGCAAAGGGACAATACAATAATGCCTAATAAATACTAATAAAGACTATATAATCAAAACTTATTTACAATAATCACACAATATTCCCACACTATTCTTCAATACAGATATTGATTCACACCTTCAGTTAGAAAAGCTCTGCATTGAACAAGAATCAAAGCACATGAAAAGAATACCAGAAAGTGACTTTAACACAAAGGAAATGTTGATAAAAAGAATTTGATAAAATGATAGCTATCTGAGAAAAAAGAAAAGCAGGTAACTGAATTGCATCAATCATCACAACCTACATGATGACAAATCATTCAAGGACATCCGTATCCTATTCCGTGCAAATAATGGACTTTGATTTGTTGGGTCTTCTACCCAATCTTTGCATCCCCCTTGACATATCTGTAAAGTTATTGCAATTACTTATTCACATGATCAAAAATACATTCAGATGTAAGGAAGAAAAAGTAGACATTTTCAATGCATAAACATATAATCTGTTAGACCAACCTTGTACATATCTTCTTTTGAAAATTCTAAAAGAGGTCGCACAAGAAGAATGTGATAATTCAGTGGAACTTCACTGCAGGAATGTATTTGTGTGGAGAAAATTAGGGAGGTAAAAGGCATGCCTGCAAGTCCAAGCACACCACTATTTCGAGAAAGCCTTAGGATAAATAACTCAGCCTGCATTGTGTCTCAACAATCAACTACATGTCTAATATGTATGACAAACCTTTCATGATACAACTAACTTGTCAACAAAGTGCTGCATTAGACACTAGCAATCCAATTATTATTTTTAAATTTGAACATGAAAGAGTGTTAAAAAACCAACTCCCTCAAGGACCAAACAGCTTATGTTCAAGATCTCCTATAAGGACCAAAGCACCAACATCTCCTAATGAGAATTAGAGAACACAAAAAGTTACAACGGAAATGCAGAAACAAATGGCATTGCCAACCAAACCTGATCATCAGCATGATGTGCAATGAGCAATACACCAATCTGGTGCTGGGCACAAACTTTTTGAAGCATGTGATACCTAAAGTTCAAATCAAAAACAAAAAAAAAAAACTTCAATAAGCATATTCTTCTCAAATCCACAGGCAAACTCAAAACATTTATCTATAAGTTAAGACACAATGACCTCATTTCACGAGCTGCTTCTTGCAAATGACCCAGTTTAGGCCTATCATTAGGCCAATCACAGTGAGCAATCTCACATTTAATTCCTACAAAAAGTTTGTGTTGCCAATGAGTATAACCAAAAAATAGCTAAGCAGAGAATTTACAATACAAATACAGCACTCAGATATGCATGTACCCATTTCAGAAACCCGGTGGCTAACAACATCAGCCTCATATTTGCTCTCTGCTCGTAACCCATGATCAACAACTATTGCCAGCAACCCATCAATAAAACCACCACTGTCAACCTTCAGAGCAGCCTTTTTCCACCAAGCAATTAATACACAGAGTGCAATACTATCAGGTCCACCAGAAACTCCTAAAGCTGACAGAAAAATAGAGAGCACGTTATAAAATAATAATCACCCAGATACAGCATATAACCAAAAAGTGGGAAAAGATTGAAACTTTATTCACATTCCTAGGAAAGAAGTAGAATTTGGTGTTGGAAAGATGATGAAGTGAAACAAACTAAGTAACCAACCAAATGGGAAAATAGACAACTAGTGCTACCTCTCTTATGCAGAGTAGTCCTATAAAATAATGAAGACCCAGAAACAGAATATAACCAAAAAGTGGGAAAAGATTTAAACTTTGTGCACATTCCTAGGAAGCAAGTGATGAAGTGAAAGTAAGTGAGAAACTAACCAATGGGATGGTGAGGTTGAAGGCCTGCCATGGCCATACGGCGGGAGAAGGCTTGTTTGTAGCTGCACATGTCAATGGGGCATTGGGAAGAAGAAGAAGAAGAAGAAGAGTTGGATATAGTGATAGAGGGAGTTTGAGTATGAGAGTGAAGGCATATTGATATAGGAAAAGGTTTGTATTTTTTGTGGGGTTGTTTAGAGAGAGAGGAGAATAGAAAATTGAGAGAGTTTGGTCTGCTGTGGGTTGATACTGATAGGAGCAAACCTCGGGCCATTAGCTCTGCCTTTCTCAACTGTGCTAGTGTTGGCGAGTTTCCAAAATGTAAAATGACTGTTACAAGAATGCTTACTTGGTCTAATACTCTAATGTTAAGTATAAGAGGGGCAAGCTACTTGCAAAATACTTCCAAGCTTCCTAAATTATAATACTCTCTCGGCTCCTAAATATAAAGGGGGGAAATTTATTTGGGGGTTGCATGACAGCAAGAGCAGATATTGATATTGAAGAAGCATTGATGAAAACTGAAAAGAACAACTGAGTGGAATGCGGAAGATTTTCGGTTAGGTTCATAGGAATGTGAAAATCATTACAGGGAATATCTTGGAAGTGGTAAAGAAGTGTAGGATTGTATTCCATTTAGTTACAAGAAAGGAAGAAAGGAAATGAAGTGGATAAAATAGAAAGTAATGAGATGGTTGGAATTGACTCAAAAGTAAAGTAAATGAAGGTTGACTTGTTTGGTTCGCACATGAAAGAAATGAAAAGCGTGATTTTTGGGTTGAGAAAAATGTTTAATTTTTTATGAAATATAAATTGAAATGTCCAAATTGCCCTCAACTTAAGAAAATGAAAAGAAATGAACTGCACTGTTATTGTTTGCACTTTGCAAAGCCTTTGACAGGTCTGAGGTGGAGCTTGGTCATTTTACGTAGTGACGAGGTCAAAATATGGCCGCCAGAAACACAGGGATCTATCTATGGAAGATGGAAATGGGTAACTCTCAATGAATATGGTACCCAGAAACTTGAGTATTGCTCTATGGGAAACGAAAATGGGTAACTCTCTTTGAATATGGCCGCCAGAAATGGGATCAAATATGGGTGCCGGAAACATGGAGATCAATATATGGGTCGATCTATGAGAGACGGAAATGTGTATTTTTTTCATTAATTATTTTGAATGAAGCGTTTTTATAACTCTTTTGTGTTGGCATTTGGATTTAAGTATAACCATCTTCTTAATATCAATTGTTCATCTGCTAGTGACGTTGATGGTTAGGGAATTGAGGAATTTCAGGAGATGAGACATGGAATATATTGCATTATCTCTTTCTGTAATTAACTAAAATCAAATGTAAGCTGTTAAAATCGATTGTAACACTCTAAAATACTACCTCCGGTCCTAAATATAGGACCTAGATAACTTTTTTTTGGAGAGGTTAAGGTTGCAAAATAGTCTATTAAATGATGACATATTTGATATATTTTTAGATTACCCATTAGTTTACAAGTAAAATAAACTAGTTTAAGGGAAAACATTAGATAAATCAATTTATAATTTACTTATTTTGCTGTTTTTTAGGATTTTTCAAAAAAGTCAATTAGGTCTTATATTTAGGACCGGAGGGAGTATAATGTAAGCTATTAAAATCGATTATAACTATCTAAAATCAAATGCAAGGAGGTAAATGATCCTGATGAAAATAAATATTTAAAAAGGAACATAGAAAAATCAGAATGAAAGTCCCTTATTTCTGTTTCCAAGGCAACATTTCAGAACACCCAAACTGGAAAAAGACGGAAATGGTAGTCAAGAGAGCATTAAGGGATAGAATGTAGGAGGTATCTTTTCTTCGTAAAGAACGCCGCAGCTCCATATACAGAAGGCATAGGTAGGAAACAAGCAGTGAAGTGAAGGGCATTTGGATACTCTGATTGTTTCAGTCAGTGCCTGAATGGAGCTTCCCTCCATTTTTGTTTTCGTGAAGCTACTTTCCCAATTTTAAAGGAAAACTTGTAGGCATAGGGAAATGAAATATTGAAGATTTTGTGCTCCAAACAGCCACTCACCGATGGAAATGTCATAGTTTCCTTTTCTGAGGCTTCCTTTTCTGAAACCAAACATACACATAATTAAGAGGGGAAATGAGGAGTGATGTGTTAAAGAGTTAATGAAAAGCAACAAGAGTTTTATTTGTATGGGCCTAACACTACTATTGAAGATTAAAAAATTGATGCTAATACACTACCAAGCCCAACAAATCTTGTATTAACCTCATAAAATTCATGTCATTTTAACACATTTCACTTAGTTCTCACACGTTTTGAGTAAAACCATACATATTTTGATGTATATACGATAGGAATATGTGCTAAATGAATATTGGGTTGAGGACTTAAAAAATCTTGATTTAAATGTTAATATATCACTTGTTTTCTATCAACTCTGTTTTTGGTAGACTTATTTGCTTTGTAGGTTGTTAAAATTGCTAGAGTGAGTCATAATTGAGTTGTATTTAAAGCTAAAGTCAAGAGGTGACATGTTATGAATTGTAGCTTGTTTAAACTCACTCCGTTTCCTGATGATATGATATTGAATCGTTACAAGTTTAGAGGTAAAAGTGCATGTGTCCTTGTTGTTTACCTCACCAATCACCTCGTAAAGCTTCTAAATAGGGTCGGGAGACCAATATGACAATTGGAACTCTAACTTTGATTTGGAATAAGATGAAAAAAAGACTCTATCTCCCATTACTTAACCAGCCACCCAAACATCATGATTGCTTTAATGTGTTACTGTTCCAAACCAAATTATTAGTCATTACTTTTCAATTCTACTTGCTTCGAGAGTCTAGTTAGTGTTATGTTTTGTTGTTTCTGTTTTTTTTTTTTCAATTGCAAGAGTTCATGTTATTAGTGTTCACTTTTGAATTTTGCTTGATTTGAATCTTATTACCACACTCTTCTGAGTTCTCAACAGTGTTGTAAATGCCGAACCGGAAGGCAAGCCGAACAAGGCTTCGAGTCATGGTTCAACATAATCGGATAACTCAAACCGATGGTTGAACCAACGATCAAACTGATAACTACTGAGCCGAAACATGAAGCATTCGACAGTTAGACCTGCCCGACCATCCACTCTAATCCTTACAACACTGCTTCTCAATGTATTTTTTTTGCTTTATGTGTTTAAATATTTTCCTTACACATGGACATAAGATGTAGATCCTCCTAGTACAGGAGAAGCTCATTTGAGTCCTTGTCATCATCCCTACTACAAGAGACTACTATTATTCTCAGATATAACGTAGCTCCGCCCAATCACAAGAGAAGAGAAGAGAAGAGAAGAAAATGTAAAAGCCCCATGCGACGGATTGATCCCACAAAGCCTAAGAATCACCATCTCAGACATCACACATCACACATGTGGCAGCTCAGCTTTGCCGCCAAATCCCGCCGCCGCCTTCCCTGACGGCCACGGCCATGGCCATCCCTCCCATCTTCCTCCTCCTCTTGGCACTCCTCGCCCTCTTCCCCTTCCCTTCTCCAACCCCACCTCCCTCCAAAAGTCCCACCCCCCAAAACTACATCGTCCGCTTCCTTCAATACAACACCGCCCACCTCCACCGAACCTATCTTCAATCCCATCTTCCTTCCCACGGCTGGCATTGGATCCACCGCCATAACCCTGCTGCCAAATTCCCCACTGATTTCGCCTTGATTTCTGTTCACCATTCTGTCAAGGAGCCTTTGCTTCAGCAGATTGCTAGATTGGGTCTGGTCAAGGATGTCAATGTGGATAACACTTATAGCAGGGGCTTGCTTGTGGAGGATTCTCATCAAGTTGGTGACTTTTTCCATGAAAAGAAACGGCCTGGCAAGATTTTCACTACCATGTCTTTCTCTGAGGGGCACCAACGTCACTCTTTTAATGCTTCTTCTCTTCATTTGGGGAGGCAGCTCTTGTTGCAGGTGAGAAAGATTCGTTTTTTGTGATGGGGTTTTCTTCATTCTTGTTTTTTGTTTTGAAATTGTGTGCTTTTTACTGTGGCAGAGATCCCAAGTTACCTCTATGTTTGGAGCCCAGGATCTTTGGGCAAAAGGGTACACTGGTGCCAAAGTCAAAATGGCTATATTTGATACTGGCATTCGTCTCAATCATCCTCATTTTCGAAATATTAAGGTAGTTATTTGTTTGGATTGTATGGAGACCTTTGCTTGGTTTGGAAGTTTTTGGTGGATGTTAGTTGGATTGATTTTTGAGGGTTTTTATAGGAGCGTACAAATTGGACCAATGAAGATACATTGAACGATAATCTTGGGCATGGAACTTTTGTTGCTGGTGTAATTGCTGGGGTGGATTCAGAGTGTCTTGGTTTTGCACCAGATACTGAGATTTATGCCTTTCGGGTGTTCACCGATGCACAGGTAATGCACTTGGATGTTGTCACTAGTTTTCTTTTAAAATGTAAATAAGTGGCATTTCAGTATATCCAATGATCTTATTGTTTCTTTGGGGCTCATCCAGTATCTTATTTCCATTGATATGTGAGTTTATTGTATCGATGTGGTCCTCATTTGTCATAAGTTTATTCATTGAATTTTACTACTTCTAAACTGGGAAAACACAGATGCATTCGCAATTTCACAACTCACTGACCATCATATAAAATTGTGTTAAGCTGTAATCTTTTTTTTGGCTGATATTTTTATTTTATGAAGTTTTGCTAGAATTTGAGAAAAATTCATTCAGCTCATTGCAGGTGTCTTATACATCATGGTTTCTTGATGCCTTCAACTATGCCATTGCAACCAAAATGGATGTGCTAAATTTGAGCATTGGTGGACCTGATTATTTGGATCTCCCATTTGTAGAGAAGGTAAGTTTATGTTGTTACATTTTGATAGTTGGATAGGATTAAGGGGCACCTTGGTAAATAGGCACAGATGCTGTAGGTTCATGAAGTTAAAGCTAATGAGTAGTTAAATAATTTAAATTTCTTGCAGTAAATACAGAAGCGTCCCTTTGAGTTTTTTGTTGCTAATTTGTTAATCAGGTTTGGGAGATCACTGCAAACAATATTATTATGGTTTCTGCAATTGGAAATGATGGTCCACTCTATGGAACATTGAACAATCCAGCAGATCAAAGTGACGTGATCGGTGTTGGGGGAATTGACTATAGTGACCATATAGCCTCCTTTTCCTCACGTGGTATGAGTACCTGGGAGCTCCCTCATGGGTATGATCCTTTTTTCTTTTCTTTTCTTTTTTCTCTGGTTTTGCTTTCGTTGATTACACTTCTATGGGTATCTAATGAATGCAAGTAATAATTAGAATTGTCATATTTTATTAATTTCATAAAAAGTTAAATGCCATTGTGATGAAATAAAATGCGTTCAAACTGAAAGATCCTAGAGTTAAAGCAATTACCGAAAAAAGTGAACTTATTCCTGCTTTATATCATATTTTCACATTAATATTATGTGAGGCTTATTAGTTAACCCTTGTCATGCTACATCGCCCTCTATGTTATACTCACACATGTGTATATATATTCTCTTCATGCTTCTATAACTTCTTAGACAATGCCATTATTTCCTTGCATCTAATTCTCTTATTTCTTTTTTGTTATTCTCTTCATTTTTATGCATATGGATTCTTGAGGATAATAGATGCACTTATTAAATATATTGACATCTTAAATATTGCAGTTATGGCCGTGTTAAGCCAGACATAGTTGCATATGGACGTGACATAATGGGATCCAAGATTAGTACAGGTTGCAAAAGTTTGTCAGGAACTAGTGTTGCCAGTCCTGTGGTTGCCGGTATTGTCTGCTTGCTCGTTAGCGTCATCCCTGAATCGGATCGGAAAACTATTTTAAATCCAGCAAGTATGAAGCAAGCATTGGTTGAGGGTGCAGCAAAACTTGCTGGTCCAAATATGTATGAGCAGGGTGCCGGCAGAGTTGATTTGTAAGTTTCCATTTCAAGATGCTGTTTTGGAATGTATATATAAGCTTTTTAGTGTACGCAATCTTACCTGGAAGTAATTGTTGTCCTGATTATAATTGTCCTTCATACATATTTATGTGTACTGATTTGTTAACTTTACTGTCAGGTTAGAGTCGTATGAGATTCTTAAGAATTATCGGCCCAGGGCGAGTATCTTCCCCAGTGTTCTTGACTACAATGATTGTCCTTACTCTTGGCCTTTTTGTCGTCAGCCCCTATATGCAGGTGCCATGCCTGTCATATTCAATACCACTATTTTAAATGGGATGGGCGTTGTTGGTTATGTTGACGGTCCACCAATGTGGCATCCTTCTGATGAAGAAGGGAACCTTTTAAGCATTCATTTTACGTATTCAGAGGTTATCTGGCCTTGGACTGGTTTCCTGGCACTTCACATTCAAATCAAGGAAGAAGGTGCACAGTTTTCTGGAGAGATTGAAGGTAATGTGACTCTCAGGGTTTCCAGTCCTCCAGCTCCTGGAGAGAAGACCCCTCAAGTTAGCACATGTGTACTTCAATTGAAGTTAAAAGTAGTGCCAACACCGCCACGGTCAAAACGAATTTTGTGGGATCAATTTCACAGCATCAAATACCCTCCTGGTTATATTCCAAGGGACTCCCTGGATGTTCGTAATGATATTCTTGACTGGCATGGGGACCATCTGCATACAAATTTCCATATCATGTTCAACAATTTAAGAGATGGTGGATATTATGTTGAAACACTCGGTTCTCCTCTTACATGCTTTGATGCCCACAACTATGGAACACTTTTGTTGGTAGATCTTGAAGATGAGTACTTTCCTGAGGAGATTGAGAAGCTTAGAGATGATGTCATTTATACTGGATTAGGACTTGCTGTTTTTGCTGAATGGTATAATGTGGATACAATGGTTAAGATGAGATTCTTTGATGATAATACACGGAGCTGGTGGACCCCTGTTACTGGAGGAGCAAATATTCCTGCCCTTAATGATCTGTTGGCTCCATTTGGGATTGCTTTTGGAGATAAGATTCTAAATGGTGACTTTTCCCTCTTGGGTGAGCAGAGTAGATATGCGTCTGGAACGGACATAGTGAGATTTCCAATGGGTGGCTATGTACATGGATTTCCCTTCTTGGATAGTTCAGAAAGTGGGGCAACACAGAATGTGCTTCTGACTTCTGGCATGAACAAGGTAAGCTGGGAGGAAAGCATCCAATTCATTAACGAGTATTAAGTGGGTGTAATAGGGATGGTAGTTTTTGAAGATAAATTGAAGAATTTTCAGTTATCATCGAAATCATCCATTTGGCTCCCATGTTATTCTAATCATCTGATGTATACATG
Organism: Mimosa pudica; assembly: GCA_029929735.1. Taxonomy (NCBI): domain Eukaryota; kingdom Viridiplantae; phylum Streptophyta; class Magnoliopsida; order Fabales; family Fabaceae; genus Mimosa; species Mimosa pudica. The sequence continues at coordinate 6,464,327 of JAKELP010000003.1, read as the reverse complement.
ATATCATTTGAAAGTTTAAAGTGAATGGTGATCTTTGACTTCATAAATGATATTACATGGATTCATGATATTTCATCAGATTTTTGTAATACCAAAATTGTTAAGCAAAGCTTTCCACGATATAAAATGGTATTGTTCTTGCGTTATACTGAAATTGATCATTATCTCTTATGGTGAAACAGGCAGATTCTCCTATTCTTGGCTTTACAGTGATGGGTGAAGGCCGTATAACCGTGTATGGGGATTCTAATTGTCTTGACAGTAGCCACATGGTTACCAATTGTTATTGGCTTCTCCGAAAAATGCTAGATTTCACTAGCGGAGACATCAGGGATCCAGTGCTTTTCTCCGGTTCAGCGAAACTAGTCTCCGCACTGTATGAAGACGACAATCAATTGCCATCACGCAGGACTGACGTGAATTTCTCTTCATATTCTGCTGTTGTGGGAAAAGAATTGATCTGCAGGACCGACACAAAGTTTGAAGTATGGGGAACAAAAGGCTATGTGCACGTTAGAGGAAGAAACAGAAAATTGCCTGGATATCCTGTGATTGATTTGGGTAGAGGTTTCAATTCTTCAACTCATAGCTATAACATCCCTTGGCGTCCCAAGTCTTATGCAAGAAGTAGGATTGACTCTCTAGGGAACAGGTTTCCTGGCTTGGGCCTATTCTATGGTGATGAGGTAAGAAACTATTGAAAAGCCAATACATTGGTTCTTTAAAGATGAAATTTCCTTTATCATCTAGTTTCCTATGTTTAGGGAAAGGGTTAAGGGTCATATCTGTCCGTAAAGTATGCACAGAGGATTATATATGCCCGGAAGTATTTTTTTGGCCCATTCTGCCCCTGAAATATGCAGGAGGATCATATATGATCTTCGTGCATACTTTAGGGGCAAATATGACCCTTCATATATATATATATATATATATATATATATATATATATATATATATATATATATATATTTCAAGGACAGATATAATCTTTCATGCACATTTCCTCGGGGCAAATTTGCGCAAAGAAATACTTCAGGGGCAGATATGATCTTTTATGCATACTTCAGTGGCAAATAGGACCTTTAACCCTTTGGGGAAATAAATACCAGAACCAGCATAATGATATTATGAATTTTTGTGATATGTTGTGCAGCCTGATGCCCCTCTTTTGGCTAGGAGTTACTGGCTTGCTCCTGCAGTTGTTACGGCTTCTGGTTAGTAAAATTAAAATTTGCATATATTTAGTGTGTTTGGCTCGGCTTATTTTGAGAAATAAGCCAGCTTATTTTGGGTTTTTGGCCTTGAAAAAATCCAAAATAAGCTGGCTTATTTCTCAAAATAAGTCAAACACGCTGATTATTTTCATTTCATGTTTGCTTTCTTTTAATTATACTTATCTGCCTGCAGGTATATTGTTATGTTTCTGGCGCATTCGCCAAAAGCGACGCAGGCGAAGGAAAGGTTCAGGCTCTGGTAGAGTGGCCATTTTATAGTTTAGCATTTAGTCCCCAAATTATTGTAACACTAGTCAGTCCCTTGCCCCTTAAAGAAGTAAGAAATTTTGCTGTAGCATAGTGAAAAAATTAGGATATTTTACGCCAGCATCATTGTAGGAAGTTGCTTACCCTAGAGTTACAACTTTTGTAGACTTGGAGATGCTTATAAATGTCACAATTTTTCGGTTAATAAATCAATCATGTATTTCTAGTAATTTGTGATTTTCGTTTGTAGGTTAAATAGATATAACATGCTATATTTATTGGGGAATAAAAATAAATATACTCCCCCTTCTTAAGGGCCTATTTATTATAAGAGGAAATTTTTGTGAAATGAATTTACAAGAATTTGGGAAATGAGGTTAAAAATTCTGAATTAATATGTATGACTCATGTATTTTACATCTTATTTTTCTTAAAATATTACAATTTCATTTCTTCAATATTTAAAAATTCATCTTATCTTTCTATCACCTCCCTTCCAAATCGCTTAAACCAAATAGATCCTAAAATTAGGACATATTTAGAAAGGTGCATTTTTTCCCCCCAAATATAAGATATCTTTATAATTTTTCTTAACATTTTTCATATCTCTATTGTTACTCCTCAATAACAAATAATCAAGAGAGGTTGGGTAAGAATAACAGTAGGTTGTTGGGATATTTTGGTAATGTCATATCGTTTTAACTAATTTAATCATCACTCTCAATTTAATCAAAATGTTGGCAACATATTTCTTATATTTAAAATATATTGAACTTTTGTAATGAATTTCAAATCAGGTTCCTTCTTTAAAAGCATGGCTTCTCCCGAGTATAGTGATTGATAACTGGTTAAAGAAATCTAGCCAAGAAAAAAAGATGACTCATTAAAGATAAAGATGGGCATTATATTTTGAACTCGCTCCTCTTCCCTAAGTCCGTGTTCTTCGTTATAAATTAATCAACGTCAATGACGGGGTGTCATTTTCTTAAATTAACAAGTTACCCTGCCGGCATCTACAATATTTCAAACTTAGAGCTGTAGATGACAACTACACCCATGTGCTGTTTACAGGCTACAAGCACTTGTGCCTGGTCCACCTACTCTTTCCACCAAACGTGATGAACATCTTGTTAGTGATTGAATGCAACGATGATGGCTCTCAAAGGTGGTTGACTAGAGGAGACATTCTCAAACGTATACCTTGTTTTGTTTTCTTAATAATAAGTCTAAGTATTGTATAAAAAAACAAGAAGTTTAAGTAAGTTGAATCATGGAGGCCTATCAGGTTCCTGAAAATACTTACCGATCTTACAATAAAAAGTTTTTCATGTAAATTAGTTTTGTACTCACAACATTAAGTTAAAGAACCAACGTTTTTATTGATAGAACCAAAGGTATAACTTATAAAAATTGGTTTGAACATGTGATTAAAAAGTCTTATATAATTATATATATATATATATATATATATATATATATATATATATATATAAAGTCTTATACAATTTAGCCAGGACTTTCTATTTCCAGCTTTTTTGTCTTTTACCAGATTTTCCAAGTCTAACATGCTGAAATTTAAATATCAAACACTGCTCCGACTTTTCAAGAACTTAAAATTCGACCTGTCGTGAAAGACGGCTCTCATCTTAACCCAACTGCTGTCATACATGGTGGATGAATAAAAAATTACAAAGACTCAATGTTTTGACCACAAGCAAGTTGAAAAACAAACGTTGATGCATTCCAAATATGTAATGAACAAATGAAAGAATGGAACTAAATGTTTACTTTGTTATAAGTATGTGTATATATATACCTTGATCAACGGAATTTTAAAGCTGACAATATGTGAAAAATACTCCCACCACTTGCTATAAATGTTATAAAAAAAAGGATATAAATGTTATAAAAAAGAAGGAGGATATATATAAATTTATGCATGGTAAAAGTAAAGACTTGTCAATAGCTTCCACTGTAACCTTGGTGGTTATTCATCTTCCTCATTTCCATTTCTTGGGTGGTCTGGCGACTCTGGGCTTCACTGCTTGAGCCAGATGGGTATAAGCTGTTGTCACTTGCATGTGCACTACTCACTGCTCATGCCTAGCTCCTGGGTTCCCAAAGCCATTTTCCTGAATTTTTTCATGTCTTCCTTGTATTGTGCACTGTCATAGTCAGAGCTCCCTCGGAAACTGTAGGCAGAGCTGTGTCCAGGTTTAATTCCTTCATTCAGATCTGATAGGGACATGTCTCCTTCCAGTGCACGAACAACCTATGACAAGTTCAAATTGTGGAGTTGTTAGAACCATTGTTGCATATGTCAGCACACTGACAAGATTGCACGTAACATAATTTTATACTATACATATAAGGTGCTCCTTCTGGTAAGTAATATAAGAGTCTAAAATAATGATTCCAAATTATAAGAGTTCACCTTACATTATCTCTTCATTTAATGTTTTTTTATGCTTACCCCTATCCGTCTTTCATATTTATTAATGTTTATGTATTTATACTTTTTAATAGTATCATAATATATATGAGCAATATTTGGAAAAAAAACATTAGTTACAGACACTCAACTAACAATTACATGTTTTATTAATAAGCGTGTTTTGACGGCTCAACTCTTATATTACGAACTAGAGGGAGTATCAAATATAGACCATAAGAATTAAAGTCTGAGCCTGGAAACATTGATTTACCTGGCTCACTTTTGGCCTATGACGTGCTGAATGGCGGGTGCAGGCAGCAGCACATGCAACCATGCGAGTCACTTGATTGGGGTCATATTCATCTTTGAGCCTTGGATCAACCACAGAATCAAAATCATGGTCTTCCAAAGCACGGATTAGCAAAGGCCTTGCCTGTGATAACAAGAGATGAACATTCAATTCGGAGGTTACTTCAAAGTGCAGTTCTCTTTTCAAGGGAAGAGAACGCAGAAACTTAGTCCATTTTAAAGCCATGAAGTACAACAGATAAAGTTGGATCATCACAATACTGACCCATTCTACTAGACTGTCCTCCATGAAAGTATGAGTTGTGTCAACTGGTCGACGTCCAGTAATTAGCTCCAGGAGCATGACACCATAGGAGAAAACATCAGATTTGTCCGTGATTTTCCCACTGGATGCATATTCTGGAGCCAGATACCTATAGCAGCAATCAATGTGAGATCATGGTAAATATGTCAACATACTAAGCCAAATAATATAGCGCCTTTGACAAATATTGGTGATAACAGCTAATCGTAGGCCAAAAATTTTAAGTGGAAATGAAACGCGTCAAGCAGCTTTAAGGAAGGACTAAATTCATTGACAATAGAGTTTTTCAGGATAAGGTGGACAATTGAACAATGAGAGAACTTGGCCAATATATTGGATCCTGAAGAATTGTGAATATGGTACATCAAAATATCACAACTATGGGTATGGTCATGAACAAATTTTAATTTCCTAATTCATTCTCAAGTTCTTGAACAGTTTAAAGGTAGTTGGTCTCACCCAAAAGTTCCCATCACTCGAGTGGAAACATGAGTATTGACATCAGAAGAAATCTTTGCTAGTTCAAAATCAGCAACCTGACATCAGATAATAAGATGTGATTCCATAATAACATTCTAGCTGACGAAAATCTACAACATCTGATATCTTATGGCATTGAAAACAGAATAACCACCTCTGCCGTAGACAACATCAAAGCAACACTATAGAAATTCTTACCTTTGCTTCAAACTTGAAATCCAGAAGTATATTTGCAGCTTTGATATCACGATGGATGATCTTAGGATGACCTGAACATAAAGGCAGCCACATTAAGCACTTAAGATCAGGTAATTTAATCACATCTTCATAAAACACCCAGATTCATAGCACATACAATCCTCATGGAGATACGCCAGTCCTTTTGCTGATCCCAATGCAATTTTCACTCTTGTGGGCCAGTCCATAGTAGGTCGCCCTTTTCCTGCAGTAGAATCATCCATCAGATTCTTGTAACCAATCCCAAACATCTAATAAAGCCAAACAATAACTCCAATCACAAAAGCTACTTAGTTAAAAACTTGCCATGTAAGTGAAATTCCATAGTATTGTTTGGCACAAACTCATAAACAAGCAATCTCTGGTGTCCAGTGATGCAGTATCCAACCAGAGAAACAAGATGCCTGTGATGAACTCTACTAATGATCTCAACTTCAGCTTGAAACTCCCTTTCTCCCTGCCCACTTCCTGCCTTTAGCTGCTTGATAGCGACCTCCTTGCCATTAGGCAAAATTCCCTTGTGGACATATCCAAATCCACCTTGTCCTAGCAGGTTAGCATCAGAGAACCCATCTGTTGCACGTACCAACTCTTCATATGTGAATGTGCTCTTTGAGAAACCCAATGAGATACCAGGAGAAGGAGGGCGGTGTGGATTTTCGCCTCCTGAATAGTTGGAACCTGACCCTCCACTGCTGTTTATGAATAGTGGAGCTGGAGGAGGTTTAGAGGCATATGCTGGTGGCTTTTGCAACACAGCATTGTCTGATGGAGGGGCAGTATTAATATTATGTTGCCACTGATGTGGTGGTCCACCATATTGGTCACCTGGTCATCATGAAGAATTCATTATTAGTATCATATGAAAATTGATCATCACTAGTCCAATATCTCAGAACATCAAAACAAGTCCACCAAGACCCTTTTCTGTATCATAAGAAAAATTCATCTTCCAGAATTACAATTGCATATAAGCCTAATGTTACATGCCGCCCCCTAAAACATAGGCGTAACTATTTGTAGCTGTTTTTAGGGAAAAAAATATGGTTCCACTAGTAATTCCATAATCATTGGAAAGTCGCATGCATGAATATTATAACCGTGCAAAACTTTTCAAGTACAATGAAGAACAAAAAGGATATACATGTCCGATCAAACTGAGTTATGATTAGATTGAGAACAAGGAACAAACACTGTTGAATAAATGCATGTTAAAAACGCAAAGCAACAACTATATATTAATTCTAGACAAAGCCAAAAAATGCTACTATTTATTTGAAACGTGAGTTACATAAGAGTATGTTAAAAGGTTGAGTGAAAATAAAGGGGTGACCTTTAGGAGGCTCATAGTATGCGACATTGGTGGTCCTCTTCTTCTTCCTCCAACAGCAAAAGCAAAGAAGGCTTAGAATAACAAGAAGGGCAACACCACCAACGGCGATTCCAACAATAAGACCAGCAGAGGGAGAAGAAGAAGAAGAAGAAGAAGGCGTGGATGAAGTTGGCGGAGGAGGAGATGTAGTGTTAGTAGTTGACGGCGGAGGAGGAGGAGGAGGAGAAGTTGTGTCGGTAGACGGAGGAGAGGTAGGAGAGGGAGAAGCTCCGGGAGAGGGGGAGGTTGACATTATTGGTATGGTAATGGTAGGTAGGCAAATGAAAAGAAAGCGTGTGACTCAAGCGAGAGAGAGAGAGAGAGAGGGAATATAGTGAAGATGAAGTTACAATAATCTCTATCTCTCTCTCTCTCTCTCTCTCTCTCTCTCTCTCTCTCTCTGTGTGATGATAAGAAAGAGAGAGGTTAAAGTTGCAGAGAAGGAGAGGGAAGGTGAGGAAATGAAAGGAAGAAGAAAGCGTTTTGGTTTAGAAGAAGAAGAAGAAGAGGTTGATGATCATGATCATACGTTGAAGCTTTCCCATTTCCTTAAAAATAAAGTTCAACCAACCAAGTCAAGTCTAAGTAAGCCAACTGGGTTCCTCGACTGCCTGTGGGAGTGGGACCCTCTCAACCTCCTTCGTCCTCCCATTTGTCACCTCCCCAATTTCACATATACTCCACACGTAAATTGGATTTAATTTCTCTAATAATCCTAAATATTCCATTTCACTCTTCCTTATTGTATATTACGGGAAAATGACAAATTAATATATTCCAATTTTAAAATATCAAAAACAATTTTAGGATTGACATTAACAATTTAAGGAAAACTATTAAATAATCATTGAGAACTCTAAGTGACCAATTTCAGATTTTAAAATTAAATTGGAGGAGAATCATTTTTCATTTTCCCTAGTAGTCTTATTATTCTTTCAATATTCATCATCCTAACCTAAATAAAGGATATAGTCATAGTTAGTTTTTTTTGTAAGTTAATGTATAGATCAAGTTAGACAACTAAATTACAACATAATAAATTATCTTTGAGGAAAAGCGATAATTATAAACATTTTAAAGTGACTAATTTTGTATCATTAATTTCTTTAAAAAAGTTAAAGGGTCTTAAAAAGTTATAATTATTACAATCGGAGGGAGGAAGTAATATGTGTCACATGTATTTGTTTTTATGATAAAGTAATTTATAAGTATGGTAGATTAATTTTGAATAAAAATATGAGTATAGAAAATTTTAAATGATTAATTTATCCAAAAAAAAATAAAGTACTCTACCAGTAAAGTAAATTAAAGTAGTTTACATTCATATTTTATCCAAAAAAAGTTAATAGTAATTTTAAACTGGAAGGAGGATAAGATAGATATATTTAAAAAATTTATTTGTCTCTGCTAATCCCCTCAAATTAATCAATTAAACCTTATATTAAGTAAGGATTGGAAATCACATTATAGTAGTATTTCTTTCTAATGTTTTGATGTTAATATCGTTTTGTTATTTACTTATATCTGCATTATATTTGGTCAAGGTTCCTTGTGTCATGTGTTTTTGTTGGCGTGGCTCTGATTCTACTGCCATTGGTAATCAATGAGTAAATTATTCCCACCATCTTTTGTTTTTAAATTCTACTATTTCTTTGAGTGTAATGTTCATCCATCTTGCCATTCCATGCTGGCCCCATGTTCTTCTTATTAGTTCTTACTCTCCCATGAATATTGATCCCTATTATTTATTCCTCAATTATTTTTCTCGAAAAAATCAACTGTGTCTTAATGCGATCGGGAATTTTCATTTGTAATTTGGAACATTGTAGCAAATTCAAATATCTATCGTCCAGTGCCCATCAGTAGAAATGGCATGAACTTTACTTGGAGACTAGATTTTGGGACGATGTGCGTTGATTACGGAGGTGATTGTGAAGTCAAATGGACACAAATTTATTTATTTATTTATTTATTTTTATACAACAAATGGACACAAATTTATAATCCTAACAAATACCCTTCCGTGGTAAATGCTCTTTCTCATAAATCATAACACTAAAATGCGGCCCCAATCCTGAATTACATACCTGTATGGAGGACCATGGAGTCAATTGTTAGTAGAAACAAACACGATACAAATTAAGTACGTTTCGTTTTTTTCCCCATCGTTTTACTCCGCACAAAAACACTTATTACACTCAATTATGATGTACAAAATATTGAAATCTAAACTTCTCATTTAAACTAAAAAATTGAAAAAAAAAAAGCTGTTTGGTGTCAATTGAGCTATACGATTCTGACAACATATTTCAGGTTATTCCTATTACAATTTTCCCGAGTCATTCTTAGAACTCCACCCTCCCGAAATCTTAAACATAATTTGATTAAAGATGCTGATTAAATTAAATTAAAGATGTTAGTTAAATTAGTCAAAATGATAAGATATTACCAAACCACCTTAACCACTACTTAACTTTATTCATATCTTCAATTTCTTACTTGTTTATTATTGAAGAGCATTAATCAAAATAATTCAATGAAAAATGGGGAAAAATAGAAAGGTCTTAAATTTTGGAACAAATTCACTCTGTAAATAGATTATATATTTAGAAACAAAGGAAGAAATAAACTTTACTTGAAGTATCAATCTTAAATCTAACACTCTGATTAAAAAAATCTTAAATCTAGTATATATTATTTATGATATTGCATCAAAAGATACCGATTTAACATAATTGAGTAGTTTTTTTTGTTCCTATTGAGAAGTTAATTAAACGTGTGTTGACTTGTGACAACTACAGTGCCAGGCTCGTTATTATGTCAATCTTTTGTTCGTTATCTTTTTGGTTCATCATCACCGAAAAAATGGCATGGCTAAGGGAAACCGCTTGAAAGATAGTAGCTGTTTAAAGTTTAAACCCTTTTCAAATGTCGTTCCATGGAGGCCTTTTTATGTATTTAAACGACATAACAGCTCTTGTTATTGCCAAATGCCAACACAAACTGAAACGGGTTTTTGTTTCTATGCTCATCTCATCACCCTTCTCATCACCTCAAATACACACAAATAAATTAGCACATGCATGGTGGGTCCCACTAGGGGAGAGGTTATGGGATTCACCATGTGCTTATATTTGTGTGTATTTATGGTGATGAGAAGGTGACGAGAAGGTGGGTGATGAGCATGGAATCACAACCCGAACTGAAACGCACCTTCGGTGGAATATTGAGGGGATGAAAGGAAAAAAAAAAGCATAATAATGTCTCAACTTGTAATATTCAATATTTATTATAGTTGTGAATTAAAGTGTATAGTACATAGGGCTAAGCAGAAAACCAAAACCTAGATGGTTTAGCTCACCACCCACATTTTTTACCCATTATAAGTCTGCCCATTTCAAGCCCATGATGGACGGGTAAAAACCCAACCCAATATAAGTTGAATGGATGGGTGATGGACACACTTTTGGACTGTGAAATTTGTCTAGATTTAAAAATTAGTAATTGTTATGTTTTTTTTAAGTTTGAACATTAAAGGTTGTTTTTATGATATTTGTCTACATGTAAGTTCTTTTTTATCCAATAAAATATGTAAACATTCACACAAAAGTGTGAATTTTGTGGTTGTCATAATGTGACACATAAATGTTTGACTTTGATTTAAAATTTAAAAATTTATAATAGTAACAAAAATAGGTCAAGACACTAATAAGTTTACTTATTATCTATTTAGTCCTCTCGTTTAACCAATACCCATTTAGTGTGGGCTTAAATGGTTTAAAGTTTGGGTATGGGCAAATTCACACCTATCAAATATTTAAATATGCATGGGTTTGGTTGGCATTATGTTATTTTATATTTAAATATTAAATAATTATTTTAATTTTATGAGTTGGTCATGTAGTCTTATTTCTTATGCCATTTTGTCTTTAAAAAGTAACCGTTTAACGTGAACTGAAGGAGGCTGTAGGCTCTTTAAAAAAACTCTACAATTCAGGTCAAGGATATCATGCTGTCCCCATAAACTTCATCTGGCTGCTCCATTCTTCATAAAAAGGCTAATTGCCAAAATAAAGGTTGACCAAACAATGTTCAGTTGAATACAAATCCCTACCATAAGTAACTTATTGTTGACAAGTAATATGTAAATACTTTTGAAAATGATATTTGAATCCAGCAGTTTATCCTGACTTTATTAATCATTAGGATGCAACTCACCTAAATTTTAGTATAAAAAGATTACAAATCTAATTGTCTCATTCGATAAAATTAAAGAAATAAGTTAAAATATTTAACTATAATATATGTTGTTATATAATATTTTTTAAAGATGTTTATGCATTATACTATCATTAAATTACAAACCCGTTTACGAAATTGATGTAGTAAACTTGAATGCTGAATTTGGGAGTGATGTTTTTTTTATTCTATTTGTGTTAATGGTAGATAATTAAACTGACGAGCTATCCTAAAATTGAATGCTGAATTTGAGAGTGAAACCAATAAGCAGTTGAATTAATGAGGCATCAAGGAAATGAGTGTTGAACATAGAGGCATTTTTAAAATTTTCTCGTGCTACTATAAAACATTTGATGCAAAGCATCTTCATCTAGTTGAATGAAAAAAAAAATTGATCATCTCGAACAAGCATGAAAAAGAATCAGCGTGTTAAGGAATAATTTAAGAAATTAGTAGCCATTGTGAATAACTAATTTTTGATATGAAATATAATATTATATAGTGAACTTTATCTTTCTATTCCTCCTAATAATCTTATTTCCCTTTAAATGTCATTGACGTACTTTGTAGCATCACAATGGGTTTCAAATAAAAACTTTCTAATATCATAAACTAAATCATAATTTTCTTGTAACTCCTTCCACTCCTTCCATGGTTTTCAACGGTTTATGGTTTATAAATAGAAGTCATGTACAAGGCATTTGATACCATTAAATCACAAGTGAAAGTGATAATTTCTTACTCTCATATCTTCTTATTCTTGTGTTCTTTTCATCTCCATCTATCTCTTCTTTCTTCATTTTTATAATAATTTTGTTTATATGTATTCCCCCACTTACATTCATGTATGTATTACTCCCTCCAATCCTTCTTTTTGGTAAAATACTCCCTCTAATCCTAATTATGAAAGCATTTTGATTTTTTTAAAGAAATTAATAATGAAAAATTAATTACTTTAAATTGTCTATAGTCTCAAAATTATTTTTTCAATTTATAAATTATGTACAATTCTAATTACACGCAATATATTTGTGTGTGTATTAATTTAGTGTTATAATTTGTTTCCTTAACTTCAACAAAAAAAAGCTAAAGTAATTTTATATTTAGGGATGAGGGGAATATTGTTATTATTATTATTATTTTACAGTAGCCACTCCCATTTAACATAAAAATGTACTTTAAATAAATGTACATGTAAAAAAAAAAGAAAATGTACTTATAAATAAAGGCCATGAGTTTTATGCATTTGAGAGTGAACAAGAAATTTTGCCTCCTTCCGCCCTTCCCGCATTATCTACCCATCATAGAGTTTTTTTCTATTATTGAATACCGTATATTTTAAATTGTTGTAATATTCTGTAACTATATCTATAAATTATGCTTCTCTCTTACAAGTTCACTGATAAAGATAACTCCCTGCCTCACCTTGAATATCGATAAACTGTTTTTTTAATCTTCACGCTTTATTCCTCAAGAATTTTTAAGAATGATAAAAATTTTCTATTATTCTTTATCTCTTTTAGTCCCCACCTTCCGCATTTGTTTGCTAGAATGTTTAGTAAGTTTGGGCCACTCCAATTTCCATGCCGTAGATATTTATTCTCGTTGTGAAGAGAATATCCAACTAGTTGGCAAGAAAATACAGAGAAAATAACATTATCCAACTGAACGTGCAAGACTCTCTTGAATTTTATTTGTTAATATGAAAGCACCAAACAAGTTTGTAATTTAGTTGTTATATTTTGTTCAACGCCAAATTTGTCCAATACTGCCAATAGATAATTCAGGCAAGAAAACTTTTTCAATTCTTTTATCACAATATGAAAGAATATAATATAGTTTATTGATAATGAATGAAAGCAAAAACCTACTGGTTTCCAATTCTTTTATCACCCAATTCATCCATACTTAAGCTTTTTTAATTAATTAAACGCTTAGACGCCATTTTCTTAAATAAACAGGCTCATATGGATGTTGAAATACATATTGAAATTGCAAACAAAATCGAGTATAATGTGTGTGTGTGTGTAGACACACATATACACACACATTGCACGCACATAATAATAATTAATTCAGATTCAACTGTGCCAAACTCCAATAATGAGAATTTCTTTCAACGCAAACTTTTCTTTCGGAAAATTCATAATCAAGATTATTTTTTTTGAACTGAAATTCATAATCAAGATTGAGAGTTTGAGACAAGCATTCATTTGACAATAAAAAGACAAGCAATCACTACTCACATGGGTGTGGAATATATCTTGCATTGTCCATAAGAAATTAGTGGCGTGATATTCGTGTGATCTTAGTACTAAATGGGACCATGCTATGATATGATAGGCTCTTCTTTCTTCAAAATTAGAACTGTAAACCAATTCTATGAAGGGATGTTTGTCTTCAGTTTTGGGCTTCACAAACACCTTTGCTGTTGGTAATCACTTCTCACGGAGTTTTACTTTAATCATGCGTATTCTTAAATTTATAATTATAATTTAGTTAATATTATATTGAAATTTTAAGGTGCATATTAAAGTGATTTTCTGTATGTTGTTTCAATATAAATAATAATAGGAGTATTTTAGATAAAACAATACACATACTTACAATTAGTTAATTATTTTTAATCTATATAGACTAGTCATGTAACTCCTATATCAAGGGGAAAAAATTTTTGTGGTCAACATTCTTCTTAGTCCTTACATTATAATCAATTTTCGGTTTTCATCCATATAGTTTCAGAAGGATTAGGTATGATTTTAGGTATAATTAGAGATAGAAACCAAAACTCATAAAACAGTACAAGAAGCAGTCACACTCAAATCAAATTCTTGTAAAACCATATGGAGCAAGACTAATGATATAATATTACAAGAACCAAAATTAATATTCAAATAAAAAGAAATAGTAACAATAATATGAACCCAATATTTTAATACGACGTGTAACGTGTTTGCCATGCTATTCTTAAATAGGGTGCAGGGTGTCATTTGTAATGCCTTAAAAAGTCCAACATTCTCCCAGCAACACGGTGATGAATTTAATTTGTGATATCCTTTGACTAATCCCCTCAACATTTTTTATATTGGACGAACTTTCCATACTCCAGCCCACACTTTGATGTACACTTCATTTTTTTACAATATATATTATATATAATTCATACACTGCAAGTACGCGTAATATACCTGTCTCTATTGTTGGCCAAAAAAAAAATATACCTGTCTCTATTGTTGGCAAAAAAAAATATACCTGTCTCTATTTTGTTTTGTTAGTTAAACAAGGGCCCAACACTAAAAAACAAAAAATGGTCTGTCCATCCAACACTGTTCAACTTTTCAAAAAATTGTGCTGCGCATCAGTTTACCAAATAAACATTCATACATTTTTTTAATCACCCTTCTTTCATGATTATCTTAATTGGGTTAAGCCGAAGGGAGCAAGAATGCATGCATTGAAATAGGGTCAAGAGTATTTGAACAAAAAAAAGGGTCAAGAGAGGAAAATCACATAGTAAATGAATTATGAGAAAACCAATAATATTAAAAGGTAGCTGGCGTCTGAATGAAAAATACTTCATTTGCAGCATTAAGTAGAATCTGTACAGAGAGTCCAAACAACTGAAAGTGATACATACATAGCAAAGTGTCTAAGCTCATAGTTGAAACTTGAAAGCACCCTAAAAACTTGACAGATCATGATAGGAAGTATACTGTATGGACATGGTGGGTAAAAAGGTCCACCTGCTTCATGTTGTATTGATGACAAATATAGATTTGCCTAACCACTAAGAGCATATGTACATTCATAATATCACCAAGACATCAAGTGCCAGGCAAGTTGTTGCTTGTGGTGGACAGAATTATGAATGCACAAACAACAGAAAGTGAGAAGACTGATACCCAGGTGTTCTCTGTGTACATTTCCATTGCATCGGTAATTGAAAAACGAGCTCGGTTTTCAGCCCAGTTTCGGATTCGATCTGCCTCAGCTGCATACAACGCTCTTCCCTGAAATAAATAAGTAGGCTTGCTTAATGCAACTTTAGGAGTAAGGCTATGTTGTCACTTGTAAGCCTTTGCAAAAATGATGGATTAAGTAGTCCACCCTAAAATTTGTTACCTGATCATCAAACCAGCGACCTCGCCGTAACCAGGCAGTGACTAAAGCAAATAAGATTCTAGGAGGGGTCAAGTAATTGACAGCCTTGCCTGTTCCCTTGATAACCCGCATCCGAGGAACTAGAGTTCTAGCAACAGTCTCAGGAAGCTCGCAGATGATATTAAACATTTGTCTGTTTTGTACCGTTGAGCCACTGGCCAAAAGGCGAAAAGCCATCATATGGTTTAGAACATAGTTTTAGAGCCAAATTGACAATATCATCATAATACGTCACATTCAAGTGGAATGAGTTATGAGATATATGAAACCCACAGAAGTTTCAATTTATTCAGAAGAGAGGCAATTCAATGTCACATATGAGGCACAGAATAGTTTCACTTATCAGCATTAGATCTAATAGAAAATGTTGGTGCAATGGAGAGGAAATTAAAAGCCCATTTTAATTTGGGCTTTAGAAACTTTCTGAATCAACTAACTCAGCAATGTAATCCTCCACTATTACAAGGAAAAACGTATCACAAACAGTAAAAGGTTCAAATTGTGAAGTACCTCAATAGCAATTCTGTGAGTACCATGCCTGGAGATGCTGAGTGCACTCCTACCTTGGATCTTTTGCATTCCTTCAACAGTGATCCTTGAAACTGCCTTAGGCCACATTTAGTGGAACCATAGCTACATTGAAATATTGAGAAACAAAAAATCATTGTAAGGATTAGTGAGGAAAACATACTCCAAAAGGAGAAGAAACCAAGTACTAAAAAATAACTCACACAGCCGTAAGAGGGGTGCTAGAACCTCCAGATCCTGCACCATCCATATTAAAGATATGGCCCCCGTTGGACTGGTTTTGCATTATATGAATGGCTTCTCGTGTACAAAGTATAGATCCAACAAGATTTGTTGAAACAATCTACAGGAAAACCAGATGGTAGAAACAGATAAATTAAATTGTAAGATTAGGTAACAACATATTAGAACTGAATTTAGAAATCTGACTTGAACTCCTTAACTGATAATCAAAGTCATGTATATATATTTTCCAAATAGAGGAACTACTACTTCCAATTCATATTATAAGACATTTTTTGCACGGTTAAGATGCTGATGTTCTGTGAAATATAAGGACTTACTAATTGAAGTTTTTTGGGGAGTTCATACGTGTTTTCTGAGAAATTAAGATTTCAAAAATGGACTTCATAGGTACACACCATTTTTCCAGAAAATGTCTTATAATATGAAACAAGGGAATACAAAGTAAAATATACCTGTCTAATATCTTCATCACTAAACTGAAGCAGTGGTCTGAAACCTTTATTTGCACCCGCATTGTTTATCTAAGTCCAAATATAAAAGGTAAAGTATCAGGAACAAAATTAGATAGTGCATTCTACTCAATATATGGAATCTCCACATTTGTTATAACGAAAAACTTTTAATGGCCTTTGAGAATTACAAAATTTTTAAAAGAGTAAATTTACAGTGCCACTTATGGTCATATAACGGATGCAGCTATCCATGTTTTGATATTGTTATCAATGGTTATTGGAGAGAAGAGTTGAAATGTGCATAAATAATGCCAACTTATTGGTTGAGAACAAAACGATACAAATTCAAACATTGAATATTGCCAGCATCATGTTTTAGCTAGAATGGCTGTGATTCTTACCCAAATGTCAATATATCCGAGCTCAGTGACAGCAAAGTTTGCCAATTTCTGCACATCACGAGGCTCACAAACATCACATGCAATGCCTACTACTTTTGCTTGAGACAGCTTTGTCAGAGATGAGCCTACTGCAGAAGCAATGCCTTCCTTCAGGCTTTTCTTTAGCTCTTCTATAGTTGCTTGGACAGATTCAGGGCTGTATTCATCAAATATGATAGTGGAAGAATTGATGTGAGTATTACGAAAATGAAAAACTAACATTACTCCTCAATCTCTATTCAACTAAAGAAGCTAGCCCAATCAAATCAAGGACACCACCTGCGAGAGGTAATGACCACTTGATCTCCAGAAAGAAGAAATTCCCGTGCAAGTGCTTTGCCCAATCCCCTTGTACTGCACAAAATATTTATGAGATGCAGAAATCATGTTATAAAAACATGTCAATTTTAATATCATAAGTTCATAACATAACTTCAGATTTCCAGAGTGACAAAAACATGTTCCACTTGGACACACGTGATAAGCGTGATATTGTATAGGCATGCTAATATCAAACACATTTGTGCTCTTTAGCTAGCTGAATTACTCTAGGTAACTCCAAGGGATGAGGCTTTCATATGGAACATGAAACACAATTCAGAAAAAGGAAATTGAACAGCCCCACAAAATCACTTTCTAAGATGATAAAATCAACAATCAATATGCAAAAGTGATGGAATTCTCTTACAGAAAACGATCAAGACAAACTTTCAAAGATAAAGCAAGTGTACCTCCCGGTTATGACAACATTACGAGGACCAGCACGACTATGTTCCTCCAACACCATGTTGGCACCTACCATGGTTCCTATGATTATTCCTCCAACCCAGCTATACCATATCAGTCCATCCATCTGGCTGTCTCCACCTTCACGAAATTTACAGACATTGTAACATTTAGTACAGGGTAGCAAAGCATATCACAGCAAAAATATTTACATGATCTATCGAAAGATAGGTATATGCCAACCTGACATAAGAAATCCAATTGTAAGGATTACCCCTGTGCTCATCATAGTTACAATATACCTTCCAATTTGAAGGGCAACCTGTAATTCATAAAGAAAAGCACGGTCAAAGGCAAATATTTAAAACAAATTAAACCAAGATTAATGCTTTGACCTGAATGCATCTGTCTGGTGGCCCAAAAAGTTTCATAATATAGTTGTCACTCTACCAAAGTATTTGATGACATGTTGTGAAAGTCTAAACATGATTTTTGGAAGAAACTCTATTCATGATGAATGATATAATTCAGTAACAATAGAACAGTCTGTAAAACTTTCTGCTTCTAATGACTAATGTTGTTTTAAAAAAAGTAAACATAAATAGCCAGTTCTCCCACATAGGCCTTATGTAAGCAGTCAAAACCACTAAGATATAAGTTAGCATATCATGAAGCCGTTTTATCATAGGGACTGCTCATATTTAGTGCAGGAACGTCTAGTTTTAAATCCTACTATCTTAAAGAAAAGAAATCACCAGCATAGTTGTTCTTGACCTTCATCCAACTTTCGCTTCTATCTTAATTATATTAATCTTTGAACACAAATAATCACTTAACAAATTAAAGACTCTAACAACAAATTCTGGGGTCGTTTCTTTTCTTTCCCTTTCTCAGCTCTCTATCCCTCTCTCCAAACTTCAATCTAGTCAACTAATGAAGCCAAATTTCCCATTAAATTTAAGAAAAATTTCATTTTTTACCACCAACCATTTGAATTCAGAAGCTTGAGATACAAACCAAAGCCTTTTCATTCAGCTCAATTAATTTTACCTACGCAGTAGGGAACAATGAATCTTGACATCTATACTCTAGAGTCCAGGTAATACTGGATCATGAAAACTATTGGCTGAAATCAAAATTACTTAAACCTTTTTTTTAGTCAAACAAAAAATTTCAACTTAAATAGTTTATGCTGTCCAGGTAATTGACATATTATTATTTTAAATTTAATCATCTAAGAGCATATCAGCAAAATCAGTTGATGATCATGGAAGAAAGAAACTAGAGAAAAATAGTACTCCGTTCCTAAATATAAGATCACTTTAGCAAATTTAGAGAGATTAAGAAAGACATTCCAATGAGTTAGAATTACATGAAATTTCCAAAATATCCCTCACCAAAGTTTTAAAATATCCTCTCAACTTTTTCAAACCACTATTTTTTGGGTAAAGAGAGTATAGGGGTAATTTGAGGAAAACTTGAGTCAAATTAGAAAGTGATTTTATATTTAGGAACAAGATCTCCTCCCTAAAGAGATCTTATATTTAGGAACGGAGGGAGTAATTAATTGAAACAACTTACTGAAGATAGCACCTCCTCCACCTTGGCCACCGCTTGCCTATACTCATCATCTGATTTTCTACTCAAGATAATAGATTTCATAGAAACCCAGAAACCATTTTCCCCATTCAACTTTACTATACTTTGATCTTCTTCATTTTCCAACCGTTTCTCTCCCAAGTGTCCTTCATCCTCAGCCTTTAACACTCTCAAACAAAACCTCTTACGTCCACCTAGTATTATTCTCCGAGTACTTGACCAGTATAAACCTTTTCTCAGCAACTTTTTCTTATCGTTAACTTTGCTACAGTTGAAGCTTTCAGCAGGAATATGAAGACTCACAACTGTAGCCATGGCTAGGATTGGAAGATGGAAATGAAGATATTGGTGGCAGTGTTGAAACCAATTATGAAGTTAAGCAAGTAGGTGAGTTATGTACAATTATTGATGATTGGTTTATCAGTGTATGTAATTTTGTGGACGAAAATATCATGGGAGTTATAAGAGGGAAACCAAGGGAAAATGAAAGAAAGATTGTGATGAACACACGTCAAAAAGCTACTTCGCCTTACTGACATTGGTGACACGTGGCAATGTGGGTATGAGTCCACGTCAAAGGTCAAAGGTGGGATTACTCCACTCGTCAACCAAACTTGAATAGAAAGAAAACAGTTTGAATTTTGCTTCAGAAAAAAAAAGATAGGATGAAGTTTTTGGCCAAATTGTAATATTACTTGATCTGAAAGTATGGATCAATATCACAATTTCTCATATAGATGTGAAGATAAATATATTTGCAAGCCTAAGTAAAAAAATTTAACTTATCCAAATGTTATTACAAATATGTCGTTAAGAATATACTAACAACTCAGTTTTAATTATGGTATATCAGGGTTGAGATATTGTCTCTGGGTGCAGTCTCAGTGTCTCTCTACCTTTTATTATATACACATTAGATTGATCAAAGAGTTCATAGCACTTCTATTTTTTTGAAAGCTCAAATTTCAATTATCTAAACCTATTTCATTTCAATAAAAGAATTTCTAAGAGATACAAACTTATTCAGTTAATTGTTAATTTTATAAGTAGAGGGAGTGTGTGTCTGTGTGCGTATATTAGTGCTAAGAACCAAATTAAAGGAAATGACTTTGTTAAGAAAATTGTGCAAGAGTTAGTTGTTTTTTATTTATGTAATGTTGCTAATGTGGCTTACATTATATTTATATACAAGTGTGGAATGAAGATAATCCTTGGCTTCAAAGGATTTTGATTCAGTAGTAATCTCATCACTTTCTCATTACCACAAATACACACAAATAAATAAGACATGGTATTCCTTCTTCGTGGTGGAAAAATATGTACATGGTTTTCTAGGCTTGGGGAAGGGATCTATCGTTTCCACCATGTATATCAGCTCTTTTCAACATAGGTAACATGGGGTATAATTGGGGTATATTGGAAGGGGTGGAAAAATATGGCCATTGTACATCAGCTCTTTTTTTTTCGAATCTATTGTTTTTGGCTTGGAAAAATATGTCCTTCAACCCTTTCCAATATACCCCATGTTACCTATGTTGCTGTTTAGTTTTTCCATCTTTTTTCCCTTTTTTTTTCTTTCTTTCTTTTGCTCTTTTTGCATGATGTATGATTTTTATTTTTTTATTAAATGGAAATTGTCCTTTTTATATAAAAAAAAGAAAGAAAGAAAGTGGGTATCCCTTCATCTTCTATCATTCTACACGTGGAGTTTCGATTTCAAATCAAATAAAAAACAAAGACACTATGTTTAATTGACCATGTTTGATTTTGTTGAATTAGTATTTCTTTAACAATAAAATTGAAGAATATATCGTGTTCACATTCAGAAAATATCCACTATACTAATTATAAAAACGTTTTAGAAAGTGTTCACGCCATGATTTGGTTAGATGACACGTTTGGAAAAAGAGTAACGACGTACAACTTAGAAGGGGCGACCCTTCAATAATTATAAATCATATGATGACAGCAATTTTTTTAAATACTCTACATTGAAATGCTTATCACTTTATCTTAAGATTAAGATCAACTTGTGCTTGGTTTGTATTTCATTAGAACAATATAATATTACGTGGCGTGTGTCAGCATAACCTGTCGTATACTAAGTGATGATATATTTAAATAATAATCCGAACCCAGTAATCACGCAGGGCATGTGGTCATATATAATATATATATTGCTACAAGCAAAAGCTAGTCAGGACCCATTATTCTAAGAACAAAATCATTATTTTTATCAAATATAGTTGTCTTTATGTGTTCTTCTTTAGAGGATAGATTTAAAGGAATGGAAGTTAAAGAGAAGAAGCGTTTATGTAGTATTGTGCATTCGTACGTAAAATATTAAACATTCTTATCACGTATCAAAGGAAAGTCAAAGCAGTTTAAGTTGTCCTGTTTTTGGAAATACTCTTTGTTTCGTTTCTCGAAATTTTCACTTTTAGAGATGCAGGAAAGCCCTGATCCAGAACAAAACAAGCTTCACTTTTATTACCATTCACTTCCTTCTTCCTCGGATTCTTACGCCGCAAAAACTAACGTTAAACATGAGAGAAAAGGAGAAGGATCATCAACATGTATGGAAGAAGAAGGAGAGAATGATTTTGCAAATGGATCCCATAAAAACAAGCCTCCTCTCAATAAATACGCACTTGCAAGTGCCATATTAGCTTCCACAAACTCCATTCTCTTGGGATATGGTAAGTAGTCTCATTCAAATCACTTCAATTAATGAGAAAATTCAGCTATGTAATCACGAGGATAAATTCATGTGGGTTTGTTTTTGCAGATATTGGGGTGATGAGTGGTGCTGTGTTGTTCATAAAGGAGAATCTAAGAATAACATCAACACAAGTTGAAATCCTAGTGGGTTGCCTCAACGTGTGTTCATTAATCGGATCTCTAGCCTCAGGCAAGACCTCTGATTCAATAGGGAGGCGTTACACAATAATTCTGGCAGCATCAACATTTCTAATAGGTTCACTCCTAATGGGGCTAGCACCTTCCTTCATATTCCTCATGGCAGGACGTGTAATTGCTGGAATTGGAGTTGGATTTTCCCTCATGATAGCTCCAGTGTATGTAGCAGAGCTTTCACCTTCTCTATCTCGAGGTTTCCTCACATCTCTCCCAGAAGTCTTCGTCAGTATTGGAATTCTTCTAGGTTACATCTCAAACTATGCCCTTTCATCTCTCTCCCATGACATAAATTGGAGACTTATGCTTGGCCTAGCATCTTTTCCTGCCATTGCGGTTGCATTTTGTGTTCTTGCCATGCCCGAATGGCCTCGCTGGCTCGTCATGAAGGGGAGGTATCGAGAAGCCAGACATGTTTTGTTAAGAACTTCAGAGTCAAAAGCAGAAGCTGAAATGCGACTTTCAGAGATATTTGAAGCTGCAAATGCTAATTTAAATTTGAATTCTTGTGGGGCAAGAAATCATGGAAATGGGGTTTGGAAAGAAATTATTTTGAGACCTTCTAGGCCTGTTTTGAGAGTTCTCATTGCTGCCATTGGAGTGAACTTTTTCATGCAAGCTTCTGGGAATGATGCTGTAATTTATTACAGTCCACAAGTGTTCAGGGAAGCTGGGATTCACTCTGAGAAGCAGCTTGTTGGTGTTACAATCATCATGGGAATTGCCAAAGCTTGTTTTACTTTGGTCTCAGCCCTGTTTTTGGACCGGGTGGGCCGAAGGCCCATGTTGCTTTTGGGCTCGATGGGGATGGCGGTCTCTCTGTTTGGGCTGGGCTTGGGCTCTAAATTCCTTGAGCAGCATGATAGTAAGCCTGAATGGGCTATTGCATTGTGTGTGGTTGCTGTGTGCTGTACGGTTTCCTTCTTCTCTATTGGGCTTGGCCCAATAACATGGGTATATTCATCAGAGATATTCCCATTGAGGTTACGGGCCCAAGGAACTGGCTTGGCTATTTCGGTGAATCGGCTGGTGAGTGGGTTGGTATCTATGACATTTCTTAGCATTTCGGAGAAAATTACATTTGGGGGCATGTTTTTTGTTCTTGGTGGCATAATGATACTTGCTACCATTTTCTTCTATTTCTTTCTCCCAGAGACCAAAGGTAAGAGCTTAGAGGAAATTGAAACTTTATTTGAAAATGAAGAGGCTCATTGAAAATTCTATTTACTTCATTTAAGTTTTTGAATGAAATAGAACTCAGTCTTCCCAAAACCAAACTAGTATTGGTTGCCACTTAGAAAACAAAACATAAAAAGTGGCATCTTAGTGTAGAATGTATATAGCGAAAAAAAATTGCAGTTTCTATCTTAATGTGAAATGCATATAGCAAAAAATATTGCAGTTTCTATTATTTTAGGTAATGAGTAAATCATTGTACTTTTATCGAATCGTACATGTGATTGTTCATGATATTTTTTGGACAATTCTTGTAATTTTCCCATTCTTTTTTCATGTATCAAAAGAGTTTAGTGATTGCAATCACTAAACTTCATGTATCAAAAGAGTTTCAGTCAGCAATTGCCACATACAAGTACGTACTGTATAATAGCCTTGCCGGGGAATATTTACAGTATCTGATTAAGAGTTTAATTTTTTTCGGAAGCGTATTAATTGTAAGCTTTCTTGTTCAAATATATTGTGATATTATATTGTTGGGATTAATTAAGCGAATATATACCTAAACACAGCAATTCTTGCAAAAGTGATGTGCTGCTATATGTAGTGGATTCTGACGTACGGTGTTCTGATGAGGAAAGTTCATATACGTATTCACCCGTGCCAAAATCATAACCTGACCATCAATTCCAACAACTTTATACGAAAAAATTGAATCAGAATTCCACTGCCCATACGCAAGTGTTAGGGGAGACCAAAACATGACATCTTTGTTTCTGTTACTTTAAATATGTAAACAGGGTACTCTTTGGGTTCACGGGTTGTAAAAAATCCCTGGTGAAATTTGGTATTCTCCCCACTCACACATACGGTTGACATTATAATGTTACAAGCAGTGTTCAGTTACTTTTACTTTGTGTAGCTACCCAAAACTTTGATTTTCTTTCTTCTGTTGGGATAATACTAGTTTTGTACTACATTCACTTGTGTCTGTTACCCTTCATGCCAAAAGCTTGCATTGCTTGTTTCAACTCAAACATTCAAACACTATTATTACAACTGTTTTTTATGAACTATCCTTGTCCCGAAGCTCACTGATGATATGCAGAGTCGGTTTGTTTCATTGCCTCTTGTCTTTTACTGTGACCGTAATAATCTTTACATCACCTTCAATATTAAGTAAGTAACTTAGTGTTAAGGATTTGAATTTGTGACCTAATCTTTTGTACATATTTGATAATATAGCCAATGCAAGGGACAAGTTAGCTCATGAAATCGTAGATATGAAAAATCAATTTATATTTATTAAATTAATCATAATTTAGGACCATACGTCATGTTCCAAATTTCAAAAGCTAGCAATTCTTGTCGTCACTGATGACATGCCAGAGTAAGAAATATAGTATGTTAGAAAAATTGGGCGGTGTCTGAGTTTTTTTTTTTTTTTCCCAGAGGAAGTGTATGAAGAAATCCATGGAGAGGGGAATGGTTTTCTTCTTGTCATGGAACTTATTTGGGTTTTTATAAAGGAAAAAAAGCTGACCGAAACTATTCTCATACTGTCTGTTATTACATGGTGGGTATTTGAAGTAAAGGGCAAGATCTGCCCTCTGTCGTGTGTCGTTTTTTGTTTGGAAGCTTCCAAGACTTGAAAGATACCGTATCTTAGAGAAAGTGAGAAACACGGTGATGACTTGATATTTCCAAAGTCATATCTTTTGAGGATTAATGTCTATAATTACTCTCTCATGGAAGAACATGAGAATTTTTTTTTTATTCAACTAATATGTAGAAGTCAAGCCAATGAATGTTTGATTTTCATTTTAATTTTTGCATAATAAATTGAAAGAGGGGAGCATGTGCGTATAATAAATAAAATTATATAAAAATAAAATTAGAAAATCAAATTACTTTTGCCATAATAATGACTTTACTTTATTTTTTATTTGTGTAAAATGGTTGATTCTTTTTTATAATATGGATAAGAGGCATTAGTATAATGATACTATACCGTGTTAATTGATGTATTCGAGAAGATGATGAGACGTACAAGTGACTAATGAGAAGTAGTACTCATGATCTGAGGATAAAATTCTTTTCTTGATCAAGAAAAGAATTATATTTATCTTTGTTGAGGATGAGGGTGTGAAGGGGCTGAGAGCCTTCACTAAAAAAAAAACTTTAATTTTCACAAAAAAAAAACAGACTGAAAGCCTTAAAAATTGTCTTGTAACCACCGGACGAGTTGAGGAAGACACGAGCATGAGGACAAATTAAGCTCTCTGTAATATATAGTATCCATTTACATGACAACATTTAAAAGGTGACAACATTAACTTTGTCGTCCACTCTATCTCTCACATCTCGAAAACAATATTTTTGTTTTTATAATCCCTCTCTCTTTCTCTGTGCGTGAAACAATATTATTATTTTTTTTTTTGGCCGAGGCGTGAAACAATATTAATGGTTAACTTTTGTAGCTTTCAAAATTCAATTCAGTGAACTCAGAAAGTATAGAGGGAGACCCTCTCCCCTAGGCCTCTCTTCTTGGCTTATTAAAGAAGATTAGGAAGAGGTCAAAATGAAATCACTCAGAGTTATGTGTGTGTGTGTGTGTGTGTGTGATATATTTTAGGTTTGTTGGTTATTCTTCGTAGTTTGACTTAGGGTTTGAGGGGGTAACAAGGTAGTGGAAAGTGGAAGCAAATAATTGAAATATGCAGAAACATGAGATGGGAAGTAACCACCAATTTGATTCAAATTGTTTGGTGAAGAGTCACTTTCCAAAAATCAGTTATGGAAACTAATTCAATAGAGTGCACAGTTCACTGTACTGCCTTAGACTTAGAGTGCCATCAAAATAATATGCTCGTAGGTTTAATATAGATCATTAGTTATATATATTCTTCCACGTCAATACTCCTCTGGTTTTAAATACTCTCTCCGGTCCTAAATATAAGACCTAATTGATTTTTTCTAGAAAATCCTTAAAAAAGCAAAATAAGTTAATTATAAATTGATTTACCTAATTTTTCCCTTAAACTAGTTTATTTTACATATAAACTAATGGATAATCTAAAAATATATCAAATATGTCATCATTTAATAACCTATTTCGAAACCTTAATCTCTCCAAAAAAAAGATAATTAGGTCCTATATTTAGGACCTGAGGTAGTATAAGATTTCTTTAACTTTTTGTGGAAATTAATGAAGCAAATTGGATCACTAAATTATAGCATACAACACATATAGTTAAATTATAGGTTAGTTTATGAGTGGAATAAATTAGTTTTAAGGAAAAAGATAATTATGAAATTTTAAAATGATTGATTTTGCATTTTTAATTTCTCTAAAAAATTAAAGAAGTCTTATATTTAGGAAAGGAAAAAAGTAATTTGTATTATTTGATAGCAGGTTATGGAAAAGCGCATAATTTCATATAATGTAGGTATACCTTGGAAACAGAAAACTAGATATATATATATATATATATATATATATATATATATATATACACACACACATACAGACACACACAGACACACACTATCCCACTATTATTTACTACTCGTAATTTATGAATCAGTGTTACTTGTGTCTTTGAGGGCCCAATGTAACTATTACTCCCACTTTATTCTTAAATATAATCGAATTTATTTATTTCGGAGGGAGTAATAAAAAAAACTTATCCAAATAGTTGGGATTTTAGTTTTATTTCAGAATATTTCAATGAAAAGTTATGTTCGTACCTTTTATTAGAAAAAGTAACAGCTTTGGCGAGTGTGTAAGTTTTTGTTTTGAACATAATTAACAATATTTGAGTTAATTAACAATATTTGGGTTTACAGCCATTGGATTTTGCCACAATATTCTACACTGATTAACAGTTTCTTAAGTAATTAACTTTAAAATTTAAATGCAAATATTTTAAAATAATTAATATGGATAACATAGGAAACTCATTTTAAATGTATAATATTTTATGCGTAGTCGATACGATTTGTAATTTACAATTTGCGATATAATGTAATGAGGTGAAGCATAAAGAAAGTGATTTGAAAAATCGGAGAGATAAGCACCTTTATAATTTTTTTATCAATTTAGAAGAGACCTAAAACTCAAGTACGTACGAAAACTTTGTGTGTAAGACAAAGAACTTTGTATAAGGAACCCTATCTATATGGAATGATGATATTTTCTATATTGTAAAAAACATACAATGTATTATTTCTTATCAATAAAATCTTTTGACAGAAAACATTCGCCAATTTTTCCTGTTCCTTCACTTAAATTGTGTGCTATATATATGTGTGTGTGTGATCATTTCGTGATATATAGCTTGTTTCGATGGAAATCAATGGATGTCTTTGATCGATCTATAAATTAATTTGCCATTTATTTACAACATCACCATGTGACTAGCTATATGTGAATAAAATCTAATGTGAAAGTAGTCTACTTAGCTAGTTTTTTACCATCATCTCTCACTAGCCAGTTAAAAGCAAAACAAACTTTCAATTCTTTTTAGTAATTAAGCTTGTAAGATACAAAAGTAGTTTAAATATTTTTCAGTTTACATGTGTTTAAAAACACAAACAGATACATTCCACTTAATTAGCAGTCCCTATAGATTAATACAGGGATAAGATTTAACGGTCTCACGCCCTATAACATTTTACAATAGCTAGATAATGACTTTCACACATGTATATATATACATATTGTATTTTTACTTTTTTTTTTTTGTTAATCACCGCCCGGTTTAATCCGAACTCGAGGGGTAGGAGTGTTGCCCACATAGGCAAGGTTGTCCCCTCTCCCAATGAGAGCACTTCCCAGGAATCGAACACGCGTTCTCATCCTTACGGGGGTTGCATCTCACTTACCAGCTCAACCGATTACCCATTGGTTATACATATTGTATTTTTGGGTGTATTATAATAACTGATGATGTGACATAAAACAATTTTGAATTAATTATTGTATTTTGAAGATAAATTTTGGCATAAAAATTAAATCGTCGAATGACGTTAAGCTCTCAGCTCAAACACGCAGTTTATAAAAATCGTAGTATTTATTACATAAAGAGTTATGTAATAAAAATATGTATTTGAAACGCAAATCTCCTACATCCACAAAAATATGTGTATGGATCTAACGCATTTACATACATACATACATACATACATACATACATACATACATACATACATACATACATACATATATATATATATATATATATATATATATATATATAGAAGCTGTAGGCAACAGAGTAACGTTATAACTCTCGAGTAAATCAACATGTGAAATTCATTTCATAGGAGAGTATGTATGTAGCAGAGAAAAAAACCAGAAAAAGGAGTTTAGGTGAAGATTCTTGCAGAAAAGGTAATAGTAATGTAGGAAGCCTTTGTTTTGTTCTGGTCATCACTACTTAGAGGATATCAGATATGGACTCTTTTTTATATATAAATAGAACGTAGTACGTACCATTTGAATTTCAAACATCATTAAGCGCCTACAAGTCCAACTTCTTCCATTTATATATACTCATCACTTGTATTAATATCATGGCCTGGTCCCCTACCTTATTTTGATGTACAACCCACCATTTCATTATTGACTGTTTCTTAAGCACTTAATAATTAATTAATAGCAGTAATTCTTTATTTTCTAATTAAAGAATTTCATTATCCCCATTACGTGGAAAGTATAGGAGGCTTATGATTGATGGAGCCTCCTTTTCAGCCGATATCTTTGTTGTATTATTACTACTAGCTAGTAGCTACTACCTATAAAAATGATTCCTTAATCCGACTTTTCCATTATACTCTTCGTTGTGCCATCTCCTTTTTCGGGCTTCCAAACAAACTTGGCCAGCAAGTGAGCACTGGTGCTTCTTCTATAAGCCTCTTTCTCTGGCGTTCTTGTCCCGCAAGTTTTATTCACTTTTTTTTTACATACAGTTCCACTACATGCATGAATATTGAAGTGATTAAATCAATATTTTTGGACTTTCAATATAAATTCGCTTGTCTCTATGACACTCTATTCTCAATATTTACACAAATCAAATTATAAAAATGAATTCATTAATTTTTTTAAAAAAAACTGAAAAAATAAAATCAACGTAACTTTACCCGTATATTGATGGGTTTTTCAAAAAATAGAGACATAGAAAGAATTAAATCACATCTAAGCAATCATGGGACAAAAATTAGCAAATAAGAACTATATTATTTATTTACACTCTATATGACTATATATTATGAGTCAAGGAATTCTTCTGCAGAATGTTACGTTGTGTGATAGAAATATGGTAATTAAAGCACTACTCTGTCTCTATTTATAAGTCAAACTCAACCAATTTTTTGTTACAAGTCTGTTTACGAATAATAATTAATGTAAGTTTGATTGTTTTACCCCTATTAAATGTAAAAAAGAAAGAAACAATCAATACCATCATTGTATTTGATTCTTCCAATTCATTTTGAAATGACGGCAAGATTGGAAAAATATACTATTGCTATAACTTTTCACTCCTTGGTTATCTTAGAATGAGTTGTAGACTTATAATTGCAAGTAGCATGTGATTTACTTTCCAATAATTGACTAATTATGTTACTAATCCATTAGTCAATGCATGGGAAGAGCTTCTTAACCTAGTTATCATTATTCATTAGTGTGTGTAATAAAGATGATGATATTTTCTTGAAACAACCTTTTGCTAGTTAGAATGAATAGTTTTCGGGTTAAATATCATTCTGGCCAATAAACAATTTTGAAAATGTCAAATTGACCAAAAAACAATAAAATGACTCATTCTTGCCAAAGAACAATAAAAATGATTCATTTTGACCAATGAGCTACTTAAACATATCAAACTAACCCTTGAGACCCACATTTTCAAAATTATTTTAATTATGTCGCAAAGGTTATTTTGATATTTTTAAGTAGTTCATTGGCCAAAATGAACCATTTTAATTGTTCTTTGGCCAGAATGAGCCCTTTTATTATTTTTTGGTCAATTTAACCCATAGTTTTCTGAAAGAATGGAATAAAAAGTTGCGCTCCTCCATTCTAGACTTGTGCTCATCCTTAAGATAAGCATGAAAAGTGGTTAGATATGGAATCACATTTCATGCTCAACACAAATTTCTCATCTTAATATGTACCGTTTAGATTTATTTCAACGGTTTAAATTCAATTCAATTTATTCATATATTTTTCAATAAATTGTTATTTTTATTGATAATAGAAATAAATTTAATCTTATAATTTGGTCAAAAAGAAAATTTTGTCTTTGAAAAAAATGACCATTCCAAATTTTAAATATGAACCATTCTATTCAGATTTTGGATGATCTGAATTTCATCTTAATTCTCATTACAATGATGAGTATTGAATGAGAATCTGATTACATATTTATTTGAATAGATAGAATTAAAGTTCAACCAAATTAATTATGTTCAAGTAATGAATTTTTTTATAGAGAAGAAGTCTATAAAATTACACAACAATACAAGAAATAAACATATGAAAATTATTTGAAGTAACTAAATGGAATCCAAAAGGCATATCAAATGGGATCCGATTTTCCTACTTATAAAAAAATGAGTTGGGAGAATTAGTCGTATCTAGACCTTTGGACTACCGTCGAGATTTGATTTAGATTATGTATGTATCTATTTTAATATACGTACAATCTAGACCGTTCAAATGAGATCAAGCAGTCTAAATACAGCTAGCTCTCCCTACTCATTTGACAAACAGGAAAACCAGATCCTATTGAATGCATGCATAGGGATTAAATGTGCTTCATACTTATGCTCTCTACTAACTTGTTGAAAGGCAACCAGCTAATCTATCCATTAGAAGCATTTGATGGTTTTGTGGGATTAAAGAGTTTTCACCTTTCTTAGAACATTATATAATTGAAAGAGATAAAATGGTGATAATCTCTTAGAAATATTTCATAATACAAGAGTCCAAAATTCGTGTGGTTTTGATTTAAAATATAAGAGTTCACCCTACATTCTCTCTTCATTTAATATATTTTTCTTATTTTACCCCTAACTCTTTTTCATATTTATCAGGGTTTAAGTGCAAAAATAACCATAACATTTCAAAACATGTGTATTTTTGCATCTTACTCTATTTTAAATGTTTATGTATTTCTTTCTCTTGATAGTATCATACTCCCTCCGGTCCCTAATATAAGAGCCCAAAATTTGAATGGTTTTGGTCCCTAATGTAAGAGCTCACCTCATATTCTCTCCTCATTTAATGCATTTTTTCCTACTTTACCCCTAACTCTCTTTCATATTTATTAATGCTTATGTATTTCTCTCTCTTAAAAGTACCATAATAAATATGGGCAATTTTGGAAAAGAAGCATTAACTCCAGACACCCAACTAACATTCACATGTTTTCTTAAGAAGCGTTTTTTGACGGCTAGCTCTTACATTAGGGACTAGAGGGAGTAGTAAATATGAGTAATATTGGAAAAAAAACATTAACTCTTGACACTCAACTAACTTTCGCATGTTTTCTTAATAAGCGTGTTTTTTTTAGGATTAAACTTTTATAAGTATTATAGACATAAGAGAGTATTATTAGCAAGCAAGTAGGAGAAAAATTAATGTTGAGCATTTACTCTAACTCCAGAACAATAAATTAAGGATGCAACTTTAAAAACTAATGAGAAGTCAAAGAAGACAGAGAAGAGAACGAGAAAAACAGCATAAAGTTGGTTTGAGAACATTTCAAAAATGATTATATACACACACATAACACTCTCTTCCACTCCCCACTTCCCATGCATTCACTACTCATTCACACTCTCTCTCCTTCCTTCCACTTCTCCTCTCCATTCTTCTCCCTCCAATGGAAACTCGCCTGAAGATGCGAATCTCTCGCATGTTCCGATCCTCCTTCGCCTCCTGCCGCTCTCGCAACTTCTCCGACGTCTCAGAGAAAGCCTCCTCCTTCCCCCACCACCATAACACCACCCACCATGCCTTACAGTTCCACCCCATTGACCATTCTACCCCTAAAGTAACCACCTTTCCTTCCCTTTGTGGCCCCAAAGCCATGGAAACCACTCACCCCATTGATTTTCTCCCCAGAAAGAAGGTCTCCGATTGGCCCTCCTCCCCTTTTATCTGGCCCCACCATAAACCAAAGCCTCCCTCCCCAGCTTACGAGGATGAGTTTGGTTACTGTGAGAAATTGAGACATCCTGAAAAGATTAAGAAGAAAACTAAGAATAATAAGAAGAAGAAAGGTGGGAGGAAGAAAAGAAGGCCTTCTGATATGTTCCCATTTAATTCTTGTGCTCAAGATGGAACCATTGGAGGGTATTGGTGGTATAATAACAATGATGATGATGATAGTGAAGTGGAGGATGAGACTGAGACGTTTTTTTCTTCTAGAAGTCACTCTTCTGATTCTTCACGTTCTCGCCGGCGCCGGCGCCGGAGTCAACGGTCTCGCCGGAAAAGGAAGGACGGGGATGAGGTGGGTTCTTATGGAGGTGGTAGTTTGAGTTCTGAAATGGGGGTGATGCCATTGAAGGGGAAAGTGAAGGATACGTTTGCTGTGGTGAAAAGATCGAGTGATCCTTATAATGATTTTAGGACATCAATGGTGGAGATGATTGTGGAGAAACAGATATTTGCGCCTAAGGATTTGGAGAATCTGCTTCAGTGTTTTCTTTCACTTAATGCTCATAATCATCACACCATTATTGTTGAGGTTTTCACTGAGATTTGGGAGGCTTTGTTCTCTGACTGGCTTTAGAAGGAAAAAAAAAAACTTTAGCATGTAATAATTTGTTGTTATTTTTTTGCTTTGTTTTTGTTTCCAAGGGAAATAGTCTAGTTATCTAACTTATATAACTTAGTTCTCGCTTGTATTATATTCCATTTCCTATTCAATCTAAGTTACTTCCTAAGTTCCATTTTTTCCTTCTAATCTTTTGTCTTTATCTCTAGAAGACTGGAACTGAATATTTTCCTCCTTGTAGTTTTTTATCGTTTATGTTTCTCTCCCCGTTGGTGTTTTTTCATATTTGTATATAAATATAAACTGACAAAGAACTGTGTCTGCAACGCGTGGCAGTGAAATAAACGAAAAGACCTAAAATGGAGATATGCTTTATTATTGTTCATTATTTTGTTATTATGCATTTTGATGTTGTGAGAAAAATGGTTGATAAGATCGTTCAAGTGGGAAACAGAGTGCTCTGTTTTGGACTTCTGGGTCTAAAAGAAGGAAAGAAAAATAGAAAGGATAGGGGATGGGATGGTTTTGTTTTATTTTGATTTGATTTGAAGTGGCCACAAGTTTGAAAACAATAAAAAGTTGTCTCACTCTCTTTGTGATTTTTTGGGGGACCTTTTTGAACTTATTTTCCTCCCAATAAAATACAAAAAGGTTAACTCGTTTTCTCAAGTCTTCCCCACCATAGAAAAGTAGCTTTCTTTCTCCATTGAAAATTTGAAAGTTATTGGTTCCCTTGAGAATCCTTTAAATTTCTTCCTCCCTTGGAAGCTGCAATACAAACTGTTCAAGATCTGTCTACCTTTTGTTAGTTTCTAGCCCGTATCCCATTTTTCTTGTTTCACTTTTTCACCTTAAACAAAAGGAAGATATAGATTAATAGATATGAAGTGAGTGTGTGATCTGTCCCTGTCTTTCTTTTTTCTTTCTTCCATTCTGTTTTGTGTGTATGTGCGCTTAAGAAAAGTGGGATCTCATGATTTAGTTATTATTCATAACTATGAACAGGAAAAGATAATAAAAAAATATAGGAGTATATATTTGGTCTAACAGGGAAATGTTACTTTATCATGGCTAAACATTGAAGGTCAAATATGAGAAATTTTTTAACCACACAAAATGGAATCCAGAAGATGGTGTAAAAGTTGACCCAATCTGCAAATGTAATATACTAATGAGCCATGCGTTGGTAGAGAATTCACGTGGCAAATAACTCGTGTCTGTATATTGTATTTAAATTCACATGCTTCAGTTTTGGAAGATTACATTGAAACAAATCCATAAGTTGCGGATATGGCTGGCTGGATGGCGAATGAAACTAATAACCTGTGTAGATTTGATTTAAAAGAAGGAAAACTAGCAGCCGAAAAAAGATTCCTTGAATTCTCTAAACAGTTCTTCTCCTGTGACACAAAAGAACAAAGCCGAAGTTGAATAATTAAGTACTAGTACTAGCTACTAGTCACAAGAGGATAGACAATAGAGTATAGTTACAGAGAAAAATACCTGTACATTCAAAAGGAGAAATGCAAGTTGAATATGAAGAGTATTATTATAATAAGGATTTGGGAGAAGAGACAAAATAAAGAAGGATATACTGATTGGTTGCATTATTAGGCAAATGCGGTTTATGAGGGCAGAGAGAAAGAGAGAGCAGAGCACATATCAGATGGGCATGAGAGATCATTATCCTAGGCATAACAAACCAGGGATAGTGTCAGGGCTTAAATAAAGATGACAATAACAAATAAGAAAGGAGAGAGGCAAAGGCAAGGAGAATTTGAAATGGAGGGAGGAAAGGAATGGAATGGGACAGAAGAGGAGTGGGATTAATTAATGCAAACGAACTAAAGGAAGGGAAGGAGTCATAGTCACTGGCTAAAATTCCTGTAATTAGAATGAAGAGGCATTAATGGATGTGTCTGAGATGAGCAATTAATGATAGCATTTTTTGGGTTATCGAGCTGAGACTTATCGATGGGCTTAGGGGTCAGAGAGAAGGGAAGAGTGGGCCTATAAGAAAGAGCCAAGCCCAGCTGGGAGGTCCCTTCATTGCCGAGACTGGTAAATGTTGCCACTTTTGCAGACAAATACGGATCCTATCTGACCATTACCAACAGAAGCAAGGATAGAAGCGAGAGTAACAAGTAACAGCTACATATTTATCTTCTGTTTCTACATGGGGACACCAGATCCTCAGGTTGCAAGGCATATGTGCGTCATAATTACAAACATGGTTGTAAAACCAACCCATTATTGTCGACAGCTTGAATAAAATTAAAGGATAAGAGGTGATACCATTTTCCACCTGAAGAGACTCTCCCTGGATTGATTCAAGTTTATCTAGCCCTATGTGAAATCCTTAATAGAGCCATGCATACTCGCCTAATGCTTAGGAATTAGGATATGGATTGCTCAAAAAAAATTTCCAAAAAAAAGCCTCATTGACACAACTAGGCTTGTAAATAAATGGAGACAGTTGAATTTCAAAATTCTGCTATTCAACTAGTTAAAATGATTTTGAAAGAAAATTTTGAGTAGTAAATATCAATACTTCACTAATTAATCATACTATTCAACTAGTTAAAATGATTTTGAAATTTAAATGCCTCTTATATGAGATTTTCCCATAAAAAAAGAACTCGTACTTTGATCGGTCTGATTTAAAATTTTAGATAGCTCCAATGGAATTTCTCCCCTTTTTATATAAGGAGTTTTTTCCTTTTTTAATTTCTTTATCAAATTTTTAAGTTCCAACACAATAGAGTTTTATGGTAAAAAAACAATATAGTTTTGACTATTGAAAAAGAATAGTCATATATCATACTTATACTCTGGTAATTTTATCTTGTTAAATTATGGATGATTTATATAAGAATGTTCTATATACTTGTGATTTAATGCTTTTATGTAAATTGCTGATAAAAAAATGCCTTTATGTAAATTTTTTTAATTATGGCTAATTGATCCTTCTCGACTGATTTATTGACCTGCCTGATTTCCAACAGCTAAGTTATAATTAGGACATCATATGTTTGACACCTATACTCCGAACGGTTAATTTAAACAAGAAATTAATATAATAAAAGTTATATGTCTGTCTTTACAAATATATTACGTGTAATAAACTAATAATCATATTACTAAAGCATATCGATTGTAGTTGATGACATTCTTATGCTGTGATCAAAAACGGAAAAGAAAACCCCTAGTCAAACATATATGATTGATGATTCACCCTAAAAGCAAGTCGTGTCCTTCGGCTGACCAGTATAGAATCTTATAGCCGCAGATGAGCACTCATGTCTAGCGTCTTCTCGTTTACAAGCTTCGTACACACTTTGTTAAAGCCTACCATAAGATGGGCCCATGGCACGTGTCTCGTTTTCTATCTTGATATAGCCTAATCACCATATTCTTGTTTTGCCATAGAAGCCTAGTCATCATATGGTTCAACATAATTAAATTAAATATGGAGAATAACGGGTCCGGTTTCTCTCAGTATCGTTACCTCAGAATCCCTCAGAAGCCTATATCCTGACCGTCTGATCAATCTGAAACAGAAAATGCAACACTCTAGCAAGCTATTTATAAGCTGGCTTAGTTTTAAGCCAAAAAAACTTAGGTGTGTTTAGCTCTACTGGTGGGAAAAAGTGGCTTATTTTTAAGTTGACTTATTTTTAAGTCAGTTAGAAAATAAGCTCTAGTTTGACTTATTTTTATGTTTGGATGAATTTTGAAAAAGTAGTTTATTTTCCCATTTGAGTTATAAACATGTTTGGATGTCTTTTTGTTTAAAATGGTTTATTTTTAAGCTAACTCATTTTTAAGTCACATACAAAAATAAGCTGGTTTTTTTTTTAAATAAGTTACCCAAAGTGACTTATGAATAAACTAGCTTATTTAAAGTAAGTTGGGCGAAAAATAAGTCCAAAAAAACATAGAAAAAAGTCACACACCCAAATTAAGTTGACTTATTCAAAATAAACGAGCTCATTTCTCAAAACAAGTCCAGCCAAACACACTCACATAATTCTATTTTTTAATTCTCTCAATCTCCCACCTCTGTTTCTCATCACCTATCATCCTCCTCCTAATCTAATATTTTTTTGTGGTTCGAACTGATCTGAGTTGCAAACCGGAAATTACTACACTTAAATTTCGACATTTGTTCTATTAATTACTCCTCATATTTTTCTCATCGCAGGTTAGTTCATAAAGTATATGATTGCATATTATACTTGTCTATTTCCTGGGTGATGATGATAGGCAGAGATGATAAAAAAAATGATTGGCAGAGCTAATAATAGTGAAGACTGATTAGGGGGCAAAGGAGAATAATTGTTCATTACAGAAGTCTGGGCTTAGCAGAGGAGAGAATAACAATAAACAATAAGAAAATGGTTAAATGGGGCGCAAGAAGAGAGAGGGGCTGAAGATGAGACAATCACTTGATGACGTGTTGCATTATAAACTTTAAGATTAATCCTACGGTTAAAATAGAGAGATTCTGAGGCATTCTGAGAGAGATGATTCTGAGAGTATCTGCTCCCGGAGAATAACATACTAACCGTCTTTTTCTTAGTTTCTAGTGAATAACTCTTGAGGGGGAAGGCTTGCTATATATTTTGAAAAATAAATTTTAGAAAATAGATTATGAAATGGGTTAAATAGTTCCACTAATCTAATTTTAAAAATAATTCATTATGATCTCTAATTTAAATTTAAATTTTGGGAAGTTACATTTGTCACTCATATCTTTCAACGGAAGTTTTTCTGATAAGATCTTTGATGAAGTTGTGGTGAGCATTCGGTTTTCGATAAAAACTAAAAACCGAATTATGTATATCATGAAAGTCGAACTAAAACCGAATTATTTTGATAACCGAACCGAAATCATTAGGTTCATTTTTTGTTTTAACCAAAAAACCGATTTTTTACTTTATAATAGATTTTTTTTGGGAAAATTAATTATAGGTCCCTGGTAAGGGACATAATATGGAAAAATTCTCAAAAATTGAAAAAATTAAAGTAGAGTCCCAACTTTTCAAAATAATTAAAGTAGAGTCCCAAGAGACTCTATTTTAATTATTTTGAAAATATGGGCCCCAAACTAAATAATAAAATACTCCCACCCCCTCTTCTCTCTCCCCTCTTCTCTCTCCCCTCCCCCTTCTTCTTCACCATCTTCATCATCTTCATCGGCCACCCC
The DNA here is from genome assembly GCA_029929735.1 of Mimosa pudica. Classification (NCBI taxonomy): domain Eukaryota; kingdom Viridiplantae; phylum Streptophyta; class Magnoliopsida; order Fabales; family Fabaceae; genus Mimosa; species Mimosa pudica. Next base: position 6,426,221 of record JAKELP010000003.1, on the reverse strand, counting down.
TCCCCCCACCCAACTCACCACCCTCATTCAACACTCTCCCACCCTCCACACCCTCCACATCCACCTCATCATTACCATCATCATTCAACATTCTCTTTCCTCTTCCCACCATTCACCCCCACCACTCCCCACCATGAACCGTGCCGAAGCCGGAACGGCCGAAGACGGCGCGGTGGTCGTTCTGAATTGAAAGACGGTGCTGAATGGTGGGTTCGGTGGATGCCGGTGGCTGCCATCTTTGCTCCGGTGGGTGGGGTGGGGGGCCGAGTGGTGGGGGTGGATGAATGGTAGGGAAGAAGGTGGGGAGATGAAAAAGAATGTTGAATGATGATGGTAATGATGCGGTGGATGTGGAGAGTGTGGAGGGTGGGAGAGTGTTGAAGGAGGGTGGTGAATTGGGTGGGGGGAGGGGGGTGGCCGATGAAGATGATGAAGATGGTGAAGAAGAAGAAGAAGGGGGAGGGGAGAGAGAAGAGAGGAGAGAGAGTGGGAGTATTTTATTATTTATTGTGGGGCCCACATTTTCAAAATAATTAAAGTAGAGTCCCTTAGGACTCTACTTTAATTATTTTGAAAAGTTGAGACTCTACTTTAATTTTTTTAATTTTTAGGACTTTTTTCACATTATGTCCCTTACCAGGGAGGGACCTATAATTAATTTTCCCTTTTTTTTCATTTTCAATATATAAAAATCATTATTTATATTGATATATTGCATATTGTTTTTTAATTAAAATAAGAAACACAAAAGATATGTATGTAAGCATTAAATATTAACTAACCTAAAGAAAAATACAACAAAATAATTTTTTTTTAATTTTTTTTTAAATATTTCTGTTCTTTAGCTAACCATTTTTTAAAAATAAAAACCGAAAACCGAAATAACTGAACTTAATTTAGCTTGGTTCGGTTCTCGGTTTGATTTGCTCACCCCTAGTGGTCATGTTGAACTTCTTCTTCTTCTTTTTATTTTCCAAGTCCTGGAATGCTTAAAATTGTTATTTCCATCAAGTTTATCTAATCTCTATTTTTCATGTGACTGATCATGTCTTATAATTGTTGATTTTGTCATTCACGAGTTGCATTCAAACATCATTAAAATTAAAATACAAAATCATAAGGCAATTAGGACGATGTTAAGGATGAATACTTGTAAGATTTTACGCATCCAAATCAGGAAATTTCAAGTTTGTCCTGATCAAGATTTGTTCTATAGTTACATATCCTTACTCTACAAAATTATATTATATAAAATAGAACTTGATATCATTTTACCAAAAAAAAAAAATAAAATACAACTTGAAATTCAGTATGTTTGGTGATAATGTTCAAATACACAAATGTTTACAACTAGGGGCAGACCCTGTGCGATGCACGAGGCCAGACATTTATTGATGCATGGGGCCAGACATTTATTTTCATTACTTGTGGAAAATATTTCTATTTGTAGTTTCCTATGTCATCATGTTTTTGTTTCCTTTTTTTTTGGTTTCTTCTTATTTTATAATTACAACCAATGAATTGATTTTAAGAAATATAACTTTAGATTACATGAAATATTTTTAACTTGGGTAAGAATTAAAAAAAAAGAAAATATATCTTCAACCTCTCACATTCAACCCCACTAAAAATATAATTTCCCCCAGGCACCTCCCTCATTGAAATTTTCATCTTTGCACATAATTTTAATTTAAATTATATGTAATAATATTTTTGACTTAGTGAATAATTAAAATCACTCATGTATGTAAACAAAAGAAAAGTTAAACTCAATCCCCAAACCTCCGTCATATTTATTTGTTAATTGTACTGCTGCAATCTGATATTTATGAGACTTAAGTTGAAGAATTTTCTTCTATTGATTAATGGCTGGTTAAATTTAGTTCTTTGAAACTTTGTTGTTTTTAATCATTGATTTGTAACTTTTCGATTGGAGTGCTTTTCTTTGTTTGTAGTCTAATCTGTTCTGTTTAATCAATTCATATGAGGATATGTCAAAAGTTCAATTTAATATGTTCAACTTAAAATATTTCTTTGATTTTTGCTATCACATGTATTTTTTTTTCAATTCTAGTTTTTTTTTCTGTTTGATTAGCATATTTTAATTTCCCTTTTTTTCGGTTTACATAAGTGTTCATTGTTCTTATCATTCTTCACTTTCTTCCTGGCATATTATTATCCCTATGATTTTTTACATGTTCTTTACTCTAATTGTGTTTGTCTATACAATTATAGACGCTGCATTTCTCCTTCAAATTGGTATTCATTACTCTTGTTTGCATGTTCACCCTTATTCATCAAAGTATTTTTCATCTTGTTAAGATATACTTTGCCATTCTTTTCTTTATTCAATGACAATTTACTTCATGCTAGTAAATGCATGTGTAAACTTGACACAACAACATGTTCATTATTTATTAGAGATAATTAATGCTATTGGATGATAGTGTTCTTTTCTGCTTTTGTTTTTAATAAACTATCAGCAGTCTTGCCAAAGAGCACCACTTCTATTGTATTTTGACCGTTGATTTCATATTTAAAAAAATGATTAGCTTGAATATTTGTTTTGTAACTAGCAAGTAATACCCCGGGCAAGGCCCGGGGAGCAATAAATCCAATCAGCAAACACAAAAATGTATATATGTCAAGGTAAGTTATAAAAATAATATACTTCATCCGGTCCTAAATATAAAACCAGTTTACCTAATTTGATTAGATTAAGAATGTTTGTTAAGTTAGTTAAAATGACATGATATTACCAATACACCCTAATTATCCACCTTCACCCCCACACTCTCTCTATTCTTATCTAACATTAGGGTACATTGACTCAACACTCCCTCTTCTCTTGTCCATTAGGGAACATTGACTTCATTCTCTCTCTCTTCTTGTCTACTATTAGGGGCATTGATAAGGATATTTTGGGCAAAAATTGATAAAAATTACAAGTAGATCTTATATTTAGATCAAACTCATCCCCTCAAATATAATATAAGGATTAAAGAGTTTGAATATAATATAAGGGTTAAAGATGGCCAAAAGAAAATAATATAGGGTTAAAGAGTTTGAATATAATATAATAAAAAATACTATAAAATATATCTAATATGTTAGTATATAACAAAAAAAACATCTGAGCAATCCAATAACATCTGTTCATTTACAGTGCACAGAGATAATCAATTATATAAAACCAAATAATTAGAATGAACTTAGCATATGAATGAAGGATAAAATAAAATCATCACCTATCAGCTCAATTATTGCAAGTTTCCTGAACAATTGATGTGATAGGGATGAAATGATGCCCTCTAGCAGCAATATTTTTTATTTGTTTCTCTGAACACAGTAGATTGGTGCAACTTGAGGTTGAATTTATGAGCAGCCAATATAAACTGGTCATTATTACTCTCAACTTTAAAATTTTCCACTTGATACACTGTACCTTTTGGGAAAGATTTCTAGAGCTCCATCTGTGATTTGATAGTTGTGTAAGTCTCTATCCTTTCATCCTAGTTTTAGATGAAGGAGACAATTTAAGCAAAATGATTGAGGTTAAAGTGCAGCAAAGAAAGCACGAAGGAAAACTATAATATTGAACTAAACCTCTTCATCTAAAAGCATTATACATGACTTCCATGGTTGAAATGGAGGGGTACTTCTAAACTCGTCCCATTTCTTGAGCACTTTAACTGTAATCTTCCAAGTTTCTTGGCCCTGAGTCAATTCACTTAGTGTTGCTATCTCCATTTTTTGTAAGAATAAAAAAGATAGGTTTCTTTCTGATTATTCTATGAGTGACACTGATTTGAGTATAAGATGATAGGATATTTATACTTGGTTCAGTAATGGATAATAATACATTGACTTAAGAAAAAGGATATCATAGGTCCACTAACCAAGTAAATTAAATAATATGTGAAGTGAAGAGTCCCTAATAAATTTGTGGACGGTTTAATATTGAAGACCATAATTAGACAATGAAACATTAGATTGTGATAACTAAGAAATCTAGTAGCCTTTCCAAGCGAACTTTTTTTAATGTGATTGTTTAGTATACTGAACAATTGTCCAAAATTAGTAAATTATATCACCGTTAAAACATAAAGAGTACCAATGAGTCATCATATTAAAACCACTATGAATGGTAAGTTAAAGAATTATATAATATTTTTAACACATTTAATGACAACTGAAAAACTAAAAATTTGATTTTTGTTAAAACATAAAGAGTAATGTTACTGCAAAAGGGTCTAAAGTTTTCATTAAAACTTTGCTATCATTACCAATGGATAGTTGGTTGAACTGGTAAGTGGGCTGCAACCCCCGTAAGGATGAGAACCCGTGTTCGAATCCAGGGAAGCGCTCTCATTGGGAGAGGGGACAACCTTGCCTATGTGGGCAACACTCCTACCCCTCGAGTCCAGATTAAACCGGGCGGTGATTAACCAAAAAAAAAAAACTTTGCTATCATTAAGGCATAATAAGAACACCACGCTTCCTCCCAGTAAGGAGTTCAAGTAGCGGAAGTTTCTAACCATACCACTCTTTGGAATTAAATCATTCAACTCTAATAATGTAAATACCACAAAATGCCAGCTTCTAACTCTCTTGCCACCTATCACTCTAACATAGACTCAAAATCCACAATATCAAAACGCCCCTCTTCAACCTCAATCAAACTGAAACAAAACCAGATTAAACATGAGCAAAAAAATATTGCAAGAGCTACAATTCACGAAGGCCCGGGTCAACCGCATACCGTACATACGAGCGTCTTCTTCTTTGGTCTCAAAGTCTTACAACCTCAAGGAAATTATACACGATTAGACTATGACATTTATTGGTCATCCCAATTTACTCTGCTAGACATGATGTTTGTTAAGGTTAACTAGCTACCAGGACCATATTCAAGTTGAACAATTCAAATTAGGAAGCAAAGGAAAGGGATATAAAAATGATCCGAATATGGATAAAATGAGGTAGTTGCATATATCGGAGGGAGAGTAGGCACAATCGCATAGAGACACGTGGCCAACTCCCAAAGTTTGATGAGCCGTAACATATCAAGCTCAGTTCAAGGCTAGCTAACCTATCATTGTCCTCACCCTCTCATCATGCTTCCTTTGCTTCTCCTTTCTCCAATTCTCTACCTTCTCAATTTACTATTATAATGCTTGGTTGTTTGGATTAATTTACTTTTGAGTAATTTTGGTAATGTGGGACGAGTTTTATCTATTAAACCACTTTCCAAGTGATCCCAATCTATCACTATGTCATATTCTCCCATCAGAGCTCTCACATCTCACATTTAACACTGCTATGAATCCGTCACTCGCACTAATCATTCTCATGTATGTGTGTGTAGTGTTCTTCCATTCAACCCTACGGCTGTTCAACTTTGATGTTACTAATGCTCCTTTTAGTCAAAAGTAAAACTAATCAATCAATCTGTCTACCTATCAATTGAGCTAAACTGTAATAATTAGAGAACCATCAACAAACAAACAAAGGAGACATTTATTAAATAAAGTGATTCCATTCAGCAACACCCCGCTCCTCTCCTTTCTTGTTTCTTTTCCCTAAAGTGGCCACACACCAACTCCACCACTAAAAGTAAAAGCAACGAAACATTCTACAAATTTTATAGTATATAAATATACACAATCAGTCAATTACTCACACAATATGAAAATTAGTCCCCGTCTTCTCCGCTTTGATAAGACACTTATTGCGAGCTTTGGAGGTCTTGGTGGGTCCCCTTTGGAAGCGGAAAGTTAACTATTTGGATTTCGGAGCGTGTTTGGAGGACACAAAAGCTAACTACAATCAAATTCCAAAGGGATTTCTTATGAAGTAAAAGGTTTAACAACAACAACCTTTATTGGCTCCTCTACTTTTTTAATCTGTATAAAGATTTCTTCTTCACACCATCCATCACCTACCTACAATCCACAACCCCAGATTCAGACACTTTGGCAATCACATTGTTATTCTCTTCCCTGCAAAACCCAACACGGAAGTTTGATTCTTTCTACAGCAATTCATACTATAATGCTGCTAAGAAGTTCCATTTCAAGCACCAAGAAGTTCTTCCACAAGACCTTTGAGAATCTCAAGGTTTTCTTCTCTCCAGGCTATGAAAGGCTTCCCAAAACACCTTCCCATGACAATTTCACTTTCCCTGTGATGAGTGCAACTTCTGTTGTGGAAGCCAATAACAATAACTCCTCGTATGAAGACTTGGAGAAGTTCTATGCTAACTTCACTGAACAATGGGATTGTTCTCATAAGCACAAGACTAGGAAAGGGAGCAAGAAGAAAAGTGTGATGTTATCAGCCCTAGCAAAGCAGGAAATGCAAGTGTATGATGGGAATTTTGTCTGTGCAAGTCCTGTTCAGAAAATCAATCACGTGCAGAATAATAATGATAAGAGGATGATAGCCCATCATATGGGAAAAAAGCAAGATACGCCGGCACTTATAAGTTCTGTGCATGTGGGTGAAAAGAGAAGTTGTATTGTGGAGAAGAAGTTGAGGGAGTTGGCGACGTTGGATAAGGGCAATGTGGATCATGTGATGGACATTGAAGAGGTTCTTCATTATTATTCTAAACTTTCTTGCCCTGCTTATCTTGAGATTGTGGAGAAATTCTTCATGGAAATGTATTATGAGTTCTTTGGTCAGGCTTCACCTGTTACACCTGACGCTGTAAGATCTAGTTTGATGCATAGATCTGTTAGGTCTTAAATTGTCCTTTTGCCTCTTTCTGAATTCATCCTTCGCACCCACATCAAACATTTTGTTTACTTGATTTTATTGTGTTTATGGATGATGATAATTGGCTTGGTGTGTCTAAATAATTTGTATGTTCAGTTATTTTATTCATCAATCAACATGGCATACTCTTGTGTTATGGGTTGTTACTCCCTTTTCTGAAAAAAAAAAGTATATGCTATTTCCATTCATAAATATATGATTATATTGGGGAGGTGGACTTATTCCTGAATACAAAACCTTTCTTTGACACACTTTCATTAAACTATCTATACTGTTGATTTTCAATAAATATTAAGTAGTAGAGAGAAGAGAGGAATAAAGGTGATTTCACAATCATCGTTGAAGAAAGGAACAAGGGCAAGTGGTTATTATAATTAATTTAATTAAATTAGATACAACAACAAAGTCTTGTCTCATTACATGTGGTCGGCTAGATGGATCATATGATGTCACTGTGTTCTATCAGCAACTAACTCTTTGAGTAAATTAGATAAATAGGAGTATTTTTTACTTGTAGTTTATTTGTGCCTATAAGTATCAACTGATGAATAGAAGGTTCTTGAGAAAAGACGAATTGGATAAATAGGAGTATTTTCTTTTCATTCTTGTCATCTTTATTTGCTATATCAATTACCGTAGCCAGGTTTCTCTTAATGATAATATAATACTTCAAGTTGATGCACCATTAAGCAGTCTCCTAACACACTATTGTCAAACTTGCAAATTCACACTCTATTTTACCTTGTTTAGTCTCTACCTAACCAAAATATGTTATGAGTCACTTTGCTTGAAAACTCAATAGAACCTTGCACGTTTACATGCCGAATTAACCATTTTTACGTTTCTCTCTTATAGAAATCGTGTTAACTTGTTCCAAAATTCATTTCAATTATTATTTGATCATATTAAATAATATCAACTATCAATGTTGATAAAATATAAATGTTGATACATTTAATATCAACTATACATATTTAAAATGTATTCAAGTCAAATTGTTTTTTCTTTGTATTTTTATTTAATCATATACTGGAAGCACATGTTTATTAATATACGTAAGCTATTACGGGTTTATGATTTAAATCTGAGATCTGATTTTACCTTCTTTCTGCGAGTTTAGTTAAATTCAAGAGTTTGACAACCTTGTTATATAGAACAAGAAATTTATTCTCATTATATGAACCCACATGTATTTATATATATCCAGTTCAACTTTTTAATGAGTGAATATCATTTGGATACCTTTTCAATTAAAAAAGAAAAATAAAAAGAATATGGATATCGAAGAAAGTATTGAGCTATGGCCACATGGGTTATAAAAAGAATATGGATATCAAAGGAAGTAGTCAAATATGGACACATGGGTTATAAAAAGAATATGGATATCAAAGAAACTAGTTAGGTGTGGTCACATCACATGGGTTACGTTATATGTTTCCGTTAGGCTTATTCTATAATGGGCCGGCCCAATGGATATGAGAATGGGCTATATTGGGGGCTTAAGGATACTATCTTCATATGACTTTTTATTTGGGTCAAGATCATGGCAACGATGCCGTTAAAAAAAGAAAGATCATGGCAATGATTGATCGAAGGCCGACATTATCTTCTTTTTAAACACAATATGGCCCAATATAATTGTTCCCTGAAATTATGAGTCAGCGAAGAAGCCCCAAATGGATGTATTGATCATGCCAAGGGATGTCTAGCTAGAGGAAGCTTAAATTGGAATATGCTCACTTCTTAATAGATATAGAATAATAGGAAACATAGGAGGACCATTCAACGCATGTGGTAGGATAGAATCACATGGTTGAATAGCGATGAGATTGGAAATGATAAAGAAGAAAAGTCCAAAGAATTGAAAATGGGAGGATTAAAGTACAGAGTCTGGAGTTCCACCAAGCATGGTAATGGTGGATCCCATGAAGAAGCAGCTAGCTACAAGGCACAGCCCAAAGGCCAAAACTTTGTTCCTTTTACCTGACCAAGCTTTTTCTTGGCACACTACTATACACAAAGATTCTATTACCATTCATTCTTATTCCTAAAGATTGGGTCGGTCCATTGCAACACTTGGAGGGAGTTTATTAGTCTACCATTTTGTCCTTATCTGAGTTTTTGTATGCATCAGCATGATGCATGCAATAAGAAGGGTTTAGATTTGATTGTTCTAGATACTAGATATGTTCCATATATTTGCCCTCTTATTTTATATTATTGGAGCTTAATTGATGGATTGTCATTTCCATTGAAAGCCCCTCTCATATTGATAGCTCTTCGTACGCATGATATAAATAAGTCAGAGCAGTTTGAGAAATCAAGACTCGTTGAAACTGAAAGATACAGATTATTGTTGACCAGTGTATATGTTAATGATTGGTGGTCCCTTACCCTATAATTATGGGTTATATCATTCTCATAGCAGTTGAGCCTAAACACATCACATCTTTGGATTGAAAAATTAACCCACAAATCTTTCACGCAACTACACTTAGTTCACTTTTGTTCAAAGCTATGGATTGAAATTAATGAGCTATGGAGCAATGGTAAACGTTTTTGCCATGTGACGTAGAGATCACTTCAAATCTAGCTAAGAAATATCCTCTATGCTTGCAAAAGTATGATTGCGAATATATATCTAAGGCTCTCTAGACTACAAACATGCTCTTTGTTGGTAGAAATTAATGGGGATGATGAAGCAAATCTATATACATATAAGCGGTGCAGTATACACGTGCTTAGGTGAGAGGGTAATAAGAGGAAGAGGCAAATTAAACCAAAGGGTGGAGAGTGATGGAGAGGTTTCACGGAAGTGGAAAGTGCAACATTGTGTGTGGGATAGCTGTAAGGGTTAGGAGGGATTGGCATTAGATCATGTGGAGTGCGTAAATGATTGAAGAGGACAAGTTGGGGAGGTGGGGAGTGGGGTGGTCCATGCATGGTGGTGGAAAATAGAGAGAAGAGAAGCTTGCTAAGAAAGAACAAGTGTACAAAAGATGTGAACTATCCATCTGCAAATTCCTTTCTTAAGACCTGACTATAAATCTCAGCACAACACTACATATATAGCTAATAGCTTAATTTCCCCCTTATTCCCCACCCTCACGCCCATATCATCACACTCACTCATCACTATTATTCCTTTCTCACTTCTGACCACTCAGCTCATCATGCTCACCCATCTCACGCACACCCGCCTGCATGTCTTGCCCTTTTCACCTACGTAATACAACAGTCATCATCTCTCTCCGCGAAAACAGACAAACTCACACACACTCGCTCACTATAGTTTACTAGATTTTATTTGCCGTTAATGCTGACAAATAGATTATTATTATGGGCAAGTATATCTTCTAAAGATATTAACTGTTTGATTATAGTTACTTAAGCCTCCCTACTACTTCTCTTGCATGCCCAAATAAGTAGCAATCATAGTTTGTCACATCCCAGTCAAACTTAACATTACGTCCTCTACCTTCTCGGCGTTACTTTCACAAACTTCAACTTGCGGTAATGCCATATTCTTAAGATTCAATCCAGATTATTATTAGTCACGTTGTATTGAAAACACACACATATCATATGTTATCTATAAATCTTACTCACAAATGAGTTCTTCACAAAATTTGAGGACTCTTTGTAAAAAAAAGATTGATGTGTAATATAATGGATGATATGATCTATCAGTGCTTCTTATCTTCAGAAGAAAAGTCGTGAGATTAATTATCCTAAAGTGACATATATATGATGAGTTTGAAGTTTGAATTTTGAAAATGAAAGAGGAATATATGTTATTGGCATTATGGTTGTGATGTGTTTAAAGTTTCAAAGCATGTATGAATTTGTGTAACTGCTGCAGGAAAAAGTTAGGCAAGTGGTGATGCATATATTTCTCTTTATTCATCTAAAACTAAATTAATTGCAAATGGTCCTGCGGAATAATATATAATACCCAATTATACGGTCATTACAATAAATATCTTGGACCACGTATACAGTCAATAGCCAGTAAATTAAATTATATGAAATATATGAATGGTCCAGAATAGATTCATGATCGCTCACAGCATGTGTGCACCCATGTGTACCTATGCGATAGCAAAGCTGAACTTGGGATTCAGAGGGTGTCCATCACCTGTTATCGCTCGTTTTCAGGACCATATACTATTTTTTCTGCACTCATGTAGGCCAAACCCTCTAATACAATCCTCTTTAATTATATATTGCACTTCGTAATTAATTAAGTGCTACACAAAATATTATTGGTGGGCAAGGGGCTCTAATACCTATATATATATATATATATATATATATATATATATATATATATATTTGTGTGTGTGTGTGTGAACATGAAAAAAAAATTGTAAAGCTAAGGACCGTTTAAAGGGCATTAGAGAGTGTGCATGGGGCCCTGGCTCAAAAAGTAATATGCGACTCCATCTATAATTAGTCGGTCATTAACTGATTTTAACTCGATGATTAGAGTAAGAAATTTTTTGAAGTGTTTAGTATGATTGTCTTATTCTGCAGTATCGCCGTCCAACGTATAGCTTCATCGCAATCACTACATTATCATTATCACTGTCATGTACAGTACACATCAGTATATATAGGATAGGAATATTAATAATAAAATTTTTATGATCATCTGCTCCTTATTACAATCACCATCATCATCATAATAATTATTGTCACATCCCTTAATTGCACCCCTAGCATGGGCAACTTGTCTACAAATAACTCGTTTTACCTAAATCTTGTAGGACATGGAATCTCAATCCCATTAATTCTGGACCTAAGTTTTGAAGTGGACAGATTGTGTCCATCCAATTATCAAAAAGTACTCCGTCTATCCGTTTTTAATTATAAGATCTATATAATTATTTTTATTAAATTAAATACGTTGATTATGTTAAATAGTAATGTGTTTTTTCCAAAACACACCAATTTCAATTATTTCCCCATTTTTTACTTGATTTTTGTTGGACGAAGAGCACCAATGGCAATTATAGTTTGAAAAGAAGAAGGCGTAAAAACTAGAATTAATAGGTATAGGATAAGTATCAACTCTACTAAGGGATATTATTAACTCTTAGATATTCATGACATTTCAGCAAGTTTACTTCAATTTTGGGCCTTAATTTGCATATTTATGCATGTTTTGGATTTTGAATGAATAATTTGTGCATTTGATCTTAGATTGCACTTTCTTGCCCAAATATATATATTTCGATTACATTTTAGTGTTAGAATCATTTTTGTTGAAAGAACAAGTGAAGATAAGATGCATTGTGAAGGATGTCAAAGGAAGCTTCTTGGAGCCTGGGCTAACTTCTGAAGCCTAGGCTAAATCACATCCAGGAATCAGAACAAGCCACATGGCCTGGGCTAAATTCTGAAGCCCAGACGAAAAACACTTCCAGGATCAGAGCAGATTCGCGAACATCACAAGGCCTGAGCTAAAGTTTTGGGCCCAGGCGAAACTACTCTCAAACCAGCAAAGCAAGTTACAGAATGTCACAGAGCCTAGGCCAAATTTTGTAACCCGGGCGAAATTTTCATCAGATTACAAAACGCAAAGTTTTGGTGAAATTAGGTTTCAGAGGTATTTAAAGTGGGAAATTGGAACTCTTCAACATCTTTCCGACCTGAAATCTCATGGGGGACTCTTGGAGGCAACTCTTTGCTAGGGTTTGGTGGTTTTGAAGGAGATTCAAGTGGAGATTGAAGATTTTGAAGAGATTCAACCTCATTTCCCTTGGTTTTTCTTCTTCCCCTTTCTTCCCTCTTGAACTTCATGTTATGGCTTCCTCTACTCTTTAGATTTTTAATTTTATTCCATTTATGAGTAGCTAAACTCTCATTCTAGGATTATTTTGAACCTTTATATGGATTAACATTAGATTCTTCCTCTTATTTTGTGATTAATGACATATGTGTTTATTTTACCTTTTACTTAATGCTTCTAAGTGCTTGATCACAATTTAGATGTTGAGTTCACTTAATTGATGCTTGAGAGGGCTAGGTTTGTTAGAATCTTAAGTTTTGATGGTGACTAAGGTATGATATGGTCTAGTACTTAAGAGAACATAATCAGCACTTAGGAAGGATTAGATGACATGGTTAGAATCCTGAGTTAGATCACTTGAGAATGTAAGATCACTTCCGGATAGATTAGGACTTGCGCATGCGGATGAATGTTTTCATCCCCCAGCATCAGCAAGTAAATCACTGGGAAATAACTTAGTCCATGAGAATTAGGTACACAAAATCTTAAGACTAAGCTATGTTTCAATCGGAAGTGAGTTTGCTTCCTGTTAGACTTAGACTGGCGCAGAGCGACAGAATAGATATTACCCCAAGCGTCAGTGAGTCTACTTCCCCAAGTGAAAGCGCTTCCTGTTAGACTTAGACTGGCGCAGAGCAATAGAATAGTTATTACCCCAAGCGTCAGTAAGTCTACTTCGCCAAGTGAAAGCACTTCCTATTAGATTTAGACTGGCGCAGGTTGATAGACTAGATATAACCCCGAGCGTCAGCGGAAATGCAACATCAAGTGAAGTTGCTTCCTGTTAGATCTTGACTGGCGCAGACTGATAGAATAGATTTCACCCTAAGCGTCAGTGAATTCACCACGTCAAGTAAAAGTGCTTCCGATAGCTCAGTGACTAGCGCTGAGTGGTGGAATTAAATAGACTAAGCGAGAGCAAGTCATATTGAACTAAATCCCTCATCAAGCGAATTTACTTCCGGATGTAGAAGTGCTTCCGGATACCCCTTAGATTTAGGGATCACCCACTGCATGAGACTATATGATTATATTACTAAACTAACGTTCAAGTGCAGCACACTCAGTAAGGTTGCTTCCGGATGAGAAGTTACTTCCGCAAGCAAAAAGAATGTCTGAACGTTCAAGAGATGCAGTGTCAGAATGCTTATGTCAGAGCAGAGGTGTCAGGACTACTTTTCAGAAATAAAGCAAGTCAACCCTGCTGAAGCATTTAAGAAGATGTTCCTTCCAACGGTAACAAGAGGATAACAGACATATTCAAACAACATTGTTACCTACCAAGCATGAGGAGTATGAGAACATAATCTGAAGATTCACTCAAGGTGTCAAAGCTCATACTGCCCACAAGAGTCAGAGTCCATAAGAGAGCTTCTGATAGCAAGAGAGGATCCAATAGCAAAGCACTCTTATCATTCATGGACAAGTGCTTGGAAGACAAAGTTCCTCTATGTGATAGCAAGCAAAATGTTAGAGTCCACGAGCTTCAGATAGCAAGAGAGCTTCCGATAGTGAGTCTCTTAACATCCTGGACTTATGCTTGAGGAACGAAGTCCTCTCTGACAGCAAGCAAGAGTCGGACCGTACAAAGTGTTCAGATGTCAGAACGACTTTTGTCAGAATAGTATTGTCAGAACAGTGTTGACAGAACAGCATGGTCAGAGCACCTTTTCAGATAAAGCAAAGTCAACCCTGCTGTGCATTAATGAGGACAACGTAAACAAGGCCCCAACGTCTATAATCAAACGATCTTATTGCCTCTCCAACGGCTAGATATTCAGAGACTGGTATAAAAGGGATGTTCTTCATTTCTGAAGTGGGGGCTTGAAAAAGAGAGAGAGAACAAGGCTATTATCTGAAAAACACTATTCTACATTCCTCTCATCTTCTACTCTCGGACTTTGATATGTAATATTCTTAGAGAGTGATTCATTTGTACTTAAGTGAGTAACATCATCCACTCTTTGAGAGAGTTAGTTTTGAGCTTAAGTGTTTAGCACAATCAGTTCATAGAGTGAACATAGTGTAAACTTACAATTTGTAAGGGGGAGCATTTAGAGGTTGTCTAAATCTCCATAGGTTGCAAGTTAGCCCGTAAAACTTGCATTTGTAAGGTTTGCAGGTGAACCCGGTGTAAAACCTGTGGGTTGTTAGGTGAACCCGTGCTCGTAAAACCTAAAGTGTAAAGGCTTCTCTTGTGCCCGGTTTAAACAAGAATAGTGGATTGGAAATCTCAGGTGTAGCCTGGGGACTGGATGTAGGTCTGGGTGACCGAACCAGAATAAATTTATGTGTGCATATACTTATACTTGATCATTCTATTTTGCATCACATAGCATACTGACTTGTGCATAGCATTATTTATTATCATCATCACCGAGCACAAGCAGTCTTTCGAAAAGAGTTTAAGTTTTTATTCCCTCACCCAATTCACCCCCCCCTCTTGGGTGACAGCCACGAATTTCATTTGGTATCAGAGCAGGTCACTTGTTTAAAGGAT
This sequence comes from Mimosa pudica, assembly GCA_029929735.1. Classification (NCBI taxonomy): domain Eukaryota; kingdom Viridiplantae; phylum Streptophyta; class Magnoliopsida; order Fabales; family Fabaceae; genus Mimosa; species Mimosa pudica. The sequence goes on along the minus strand of JAKELP010000003.1, from coordinate 6,411,147 downwards.
CCAACGATCTCAAGTGTAAAAACCTTGGCTGATTTGGGTTAAAATGTTTTCCAAAGGCTTTGATCATACCATTCCACCTGTGTTAGAAAATATTGATTTTTGTTGGTGGAAAGCAAGAATGGAAAGTTTTATACAATCCACTAGTTTGAAAATGTGGGATATTTTTGAAAATGATTTTGATTTCAAACCTAGAGGAAACTGGACTGAAAAGGAGAAAAATTTGTTTTCCTTAAATATTAGAGCAATGCAAATTTTATACAAAGGCTTAACTGAAAATGATTTCCAGAAAATCAAACATTGCTCTAGTGCTAAAGATATTTGGAATACTCTTGATGTGATATATGCTTCTAACCCATCTCTTGAAAGCACAGCTGTCCCAAGCTCAACTCGTGCTCTTTGTGGATCATCTACTGATGAGCTTCTGGAAGCCGATATTGAGGAAGCAGGCTTCAGTAAAGAGAGTATCCATTTCTGCCTAGAAGATTCAGAAAGTGAGGTATCTGAATCTGAACTTGAACTCTCTGAATTGCAAGATGCATACAATGAGTTATATACCGAATATTGTAAACTTGCAAAAGAACTTCTAGGCTTAAAAGAAAAGGATAGGAAACCTGAAAAACTAATTTCTTCTTCTACGTCCAAAGTTTCCAAGGTTCCTCTTAAAGAACTAGTTGTTCCGATAGTTAGCCCACGATCGGCAGAGAAAACTTCAACATGTCTTGAAAAATGTTTTGATTGTAAACACGTGTTGAAGGAAAAAGAAAAGCCTTCAAAAGAAACTGAGATTTCAAAGGAACAAAAAGCTTTTCTAAAAGAAACTAATCATGATAATGATAGAAAATCTCATTTTGATTATCATTCCATTATCTGTCATTATTGTGGTAGATTAGGACATATTTCTCACACATGCAGTCTTAGAAGAAATACAAATGTGAGAAATAAGTTTGTATGGATTCCTAAAGGACAAGTAAGGTCCAGTGCTAACCATGTAGGACCCAAGTACAAATGGGTACCAAAACATCCTCCTAGTGCCTTACTTGTGCAGGATAGATCAAGAGTTCCTCTCATCCCAAAGAAGAGAACTCGTGGTGATGCAACTGCTGAAACCCACTGGTACAATCATAAGAAGCTGTCGGCCACCACAAGGGACAATGGTTCTGTCTCAAGGATGAGCTATCACAAAGTTCCATTCAACTATCCTGAGAAGAACAAGAGAGAGTAGATTCCTCGATCATCATTGAAAAGGCTCTTGAATCCTACCTCTCAGAAGAAAGTGCTTCGAACCAAGGATAAGTATAGAAGATCTCCTTGGGTAAGCAAGGGATCACTTAGCAACGAAGCATTTGATAGTAAAATCTCCTATGCTAATGTTAGATGGACTTATTGAGATTTTACATTAAGCATCCTAAGGTGTGAACATTATATTCATCATAGAAGAAAGCTTGAAGAAATAAGTAATGTTCATAATCTACATACTGTCCATGACTATCTTGATCAAAAACCTTGTATATCCTTGTGCATATAGTCATGAAAGATTCACCATGCCATACACATAGGACGTAATCTAAATGCATGTGAACTATATATAGCCTACAAACTGACCTTCAGATCCAGACTTGGATACAAAAGGAAGGAACTATCTGGTATTTTGTAGGAAGGGCAATCCGAAGGTTCAGCAAGACAAGGGTGAAGAAGACCCTTGCTAAAAGGAAGATCTCCTCCCCCCACAGTGAGCCATCTGATTCATGTGCCCCCAACAATCTGCTAGCTCAGAGGCAAACTTGAGATAGCGCTGAGTGATCAACCTGCGGAGATACCTTCTGCTGAACCTGTGTCTCCCTCTGCGCCAGCACCCAATCTGAGTGAAGAGCTGTGTATGGAGTATGGGTTCAAGAGGCCAGAGATGCCAGTGGTAGTGATCACAAAGTAAATTCATCCCTCTGCACCAGCTCCAATCCATCCTATTAGCCTCAGCAAGACTCAGGACTGTACCTCATCTGAACAATTAGTCAAGTCTTGATAAGCATTCGTCACGCATAGATTTTGGTACTGCTCTAAATATAGATTCCATGCATTGCCAACCAAAATCAAGCGAGCTACTGCTAGAAGCGAATGGAGCTATGGTGATATCATTCTTACCTTCCTCTTTACTTGAATAATCACTTGGCTAGTAAATGCATGATGGGCTCAACAGCTTTTATTTCTCTGAAACTGATATGATTTCCCTTATCTGTGATGAACACTTATTTTCTGTAAAAACGACCCTATCATATCAAATTCATTTTCTGATATAATGCATACAGATTTTACAAATTCAAGAAGTCTGACACCTTGAAACTGAACCTTCTTCAAAACCTTCTGAATTTGTGCATGTTGAATCATTGTGTTCTAAGATTTCTGACATTGTTAAGATGATTCGGAACTAGTTTCAGAATTTTGACACTAAAACTAAAAATCTTCCTCAGAGTTTTCATATGGTGTCTAAATCATTTTACTCATATATGCTTAGTGAATTCTTTTAAGGGCACCTCTCATGGAAGAAAATGGTTTATGCATTCACCTTGATTTTTGAAAGATCCTTTTGAAATACAAACTTTCAAAACAGATTCTGATCCTCTTTAAACCTACATGACAACCGTACCTCATGATAGCACTCAAAAGCTATTTCTGATTTTCCATTTCATGTGGTATCTCTTGCATCAACTTTTTCAATGCATAAGCAGCTATGGTTTCGAGAACAATACATCCCTCTTAATTACATCTTTAAGTTCTCAATCTACTAATGATCTCAGTTCAAGTTTGTGGTTTAAGAATGTTGACACAGATTATTGAAGCTTGAACAATGAATATAACCAAGAGAGAATGACAACGAAAATGTCTCTTATCAAGATGTGTGGAATGGCTATACCAAACCTGAGAAACTTTCGCCGATACACATGAGCATTTCTATCCCTTACATATTCTGTTGTGAAATTAAATGGATAGTCTCTCTCTTGTCTGACATGCATTAGAAATCTTAGGAAATGCCTTGAATTAAACTCTGCTAGATCTGTAAAACATGGCATAGTATCACAAGCATGCTATAATCTGTATTAATTTCAAGCTTGTTGATATCCTAAGAACAATGAGATCACATTGAGCATATCTAGAAGAACTCGAGCTAATATTTGGAAATTATTCTCGTAATCATATGCTGAAATTTGATTGTTTTTGTAAACCGAATTTAGTCTTAAAATCAAACTATTCTGTGAGCATGAAAATTTCCAGTATTTCATTTTTGTGAGGATGAAGATTTTTTTCAAAATTTCATAGTGTTAATAATTCACTTGTCTTCATGATCTAACATGAACATCCTTGAGGCATATTTATTGAACTATACTTGCTTATGAAACTCTGAAAATATGCCACCTGTTTGATACTCTTTGTACTATCACATTGATATTTATCTATGAGAGTAAATAGAGTTCATGTCTTGATAGTGAAACTATGTGAACGTATAGACAATTTCAAAATTAGTTTTCACATAATCATTGCTCATATTTTCTTAAACCAATTAGCAAGCATGATTTCTTAAAATTATTAACTTGTGCTGATTAACACAGATTGACTTGAATGTCCTGAGGATGGTCTTCAATGTTAAATCTTAAGTTCTTTCACTGACCATCAGAAAGCATTTGTTTCCTCAAGAATATGCAGGACCAATCATCAAGTTTGAGCAAGGTTGCTTTCACAACAATCAGCGCCTTCGATAGCAGGCCAACTATTGAACCATGGGAAGAGTAGAGTGACTGCCCAGTCATGTCTGCTTGTGGTTGTAGCTCAGCTTGCCGAAGCGAATCATCAAAGCACTTGCGCTAGGGGTTTCCACTTGAGATAGCACACCTCTTGAAGATGTCAGGAAGCATGCTTATCTGCGTATGATTCAGATTCCTGAATCTAATAGAGTATGAGGACCCCTCATCTGTGGTAATATCTACACCTTACCATCTCTTATATATGATACATACATGGCATTGGTAAGGGTGTCAATTTAAGATGCTTTTCTCAATCTGCATTGACCTCAAAATCATCCTCTACCTTAGAAAATCATCCCAGCTCACACATCTGTATCCTTTATATGACACGCTGGAAAGTAATTGATAACATACCTCTCTTATATGCTTCTATTCTTGATCTTATGATGATTAATTTTTAATATAGAAGAAAAGTAGATGGACATTACTTGTTAATGATTCCTTGAAAATAGAGAGTCACATGCTGTCATCGATAATAAACTCTTAAGATGCTGTGATGAAATTTGTTTGGAAATTATTTTTGGCACTTTTAAAATCACAAATTTCATTTGATTTCATTTCATTTCATATGGTATCACAAATTTCATTCGGCATTCAATTATTTCATTTGATACCACAAGTTCAAACTCACAGATCTCATTTGATTACATTTGGTATCAGATTTCATCTCATTTGAATTTAAAATCACATATTTCATTTGATATCATAATCATCATTTTTAAACACATCAAAATTATTTTTGATATCACGTTAATCAAATCGAGAGGATCAAAATTACTTTTGATATCGTTTACATTTGGAGAGAATTTTCACCTTCAAAAAGAGAATTTTTTTTTTGTATGTTTTGCTCTTGACTTAATCCTTGAAAAACATGTTTAGCTATCCTACATAATGATTAGGGCGAATACAATCATTTAGGATCATGAATCATTATTGTTTTCCTTGATAATTCTCGTACGTTGTATTGAATAGTCTAGAACAAATCCTTATTAACGATACATAGGGAGAAATATTAGGTAGAAAGCCCATTCCGAGGAGAACGTTAGGAGTATCCCCATCCCTATTAAGGCTAGCTTGCACTTGTTGAATTTTGATGAAGCCAAAAGGGGGAGAGAGATGAGAGATGAGACATGAGTTGTCTAGAGATGAGATATGAGATGAGACATGAGATGTCTAGAGCTGAAAGGTAAGATAAGATATCTAAGTTTAATTATAGCTCTGGGAGTGCTCTGGGAGTGATCTAAGTTTAATTTTGTTCTCTAGTCATCTATGGGTTTGTCATCATCAAAAAGGGGGAGAATGTTAGAATCTTAAGTTTTGATGGTGACTAAGGTATGATATGGTCTAGTACTTAAGAGAACATAATCAGCACTTAGGAAGGATTAGATGACATGGTTAGAATCCTGAGTTAGATCACTTGAGAATGTAAGATCACTTCCGGATAGATTAGGACTTGCGCATGCGGATGAATGTTTTCATCCCCCAGCATCAGCAAGTAAATCACTGGGAAATAACTTAGTCCATGAGAATTAGGTACACAAAATCTTAAGACTAAGCTATGTTTCAATCGGAAGTGAGTTTGCTTCCTGTTAGACTTAGACTGGCGCAGAGCGACAGAATAGATATTACCCCAAGCGTCAGTGAGTCTACTTCCCCAAGTGAAAGCGCTTCCTGTTAGACTTAGACTGGCGCAGAGCAATAGAATAGTTATTACCCCAAGCGTCAGTAAGTCTACTTCGCCAAGTGAAAGCACTTCCTATTAGATTTAGACTGGCGCAGGTTGATAGACTAGATATAACCCCGAGCGTCAGCGGAAATGCAACATCAAGTGAAGTTGCTTCCTGTTAGATCTTGACTGGCGCAGACTGATAGAATAGATTTCACCCTAAGCGTCAGTGAATTCACCACGTCAAGTAAAAGTGCTTCCGATAGCTCAGTGACTAGCGCTGAGTGGTGGAATTAAATAGACTAAGCGAGAGCAAGTCATATTGAACTAAATCCCTCATCAAGCGAATTTACTTCCGGATGTAGAAGTGCTTCCGGATACCCCTTAGATTTAGGGATCACCCACTGCATGAGACTATATGATTATATTACTAAACTAACGTTCAAGTGCAGCACACTCAGTAAGGTTGCTTCCGGATGAGAAGTTACTTCCGCAAGCAAAAAGAATGTCTGAACGTTCAAGAGATGCAGTGTCAGAATGCTTATGTCAGAGCAGAGGTGTCAGGACTACTTTTCAGAAATAAAGCAAGTCAACCCTGCTGAAGCATTTAAGAAGATGTTCCTTCCAACGGTAACAAGAGGATAACAGACATATTCAAACAACATTGTTACCTACCAAGCATGAGGAGTATGAGAACATAATCTGAAGATTCACTCAAGGTGTCAAAGCTCATACTGCCCACAAGAGTCAGAGTCCATAAGAGAGCTTCTGATAGCAAGAGAGGATCCAATAGCAAAGCACTCTTATCATTCATGGACAAGTGCTTGGAAGACAAAGTTCCTCTATGTGATAGCAAGCAAAATGTTAGAGTCCACGAGCTTCAGATAGCAAGAGAGCTTCCGATAGTGAGTCTCTTAACATCCTGGACTTATGCTTGAGGAACGAAGTCCTCTCTGACAGCAAGCAAGAGTCGGACCGTACAAAGTGTTCAGATGTCAGAACGACTTTTGTCAGAATAGTATTGTCAGAACAGTGTTGACAGAACAGCATGGTCAGAGCACCTTTTCAGATAAAGCAAAGTCAACCCTGCTGTGCATTAATGAGGACAACGTAAACAAGGCCCCAACGTCTATAATCAAACGATCTTATTGCCTCTCCAACGGCTAGATATTCAGAGACTGGTATAAAAGGGATGTTCTTCATTTCTGAAGTGGGGGCTTGAAAAAGAGAGAGAGAACAGGGCTATTATCTGAAAAACACTATTCTACATTCCTCTCATCTTCTACTCTCGGACTTTGATATGTAATATTCTTAGAGAGTGATTCATTTGTACTTAAGTGAGTAACATCATCCACTCTTTGAGAGAGTTAGTTTTGAGCTTAAGTGTTTAGCACAATCAGTTCATAGAGTGAACATAGTGTAAACTTACAATTTGTAAGGGGGAGCATTTAGAGGTTGTCTAAATCTCCATAGGTTGCAAGTTAGCCCGTAAAACTTGCATTTGTAAGGTTTGCAGGTGAACCCGGTGTAAAACCTGTGGGTTGTTAGGTGAACCCGTGCTCGTAAAACCTAAAGTGTAAAGGCTTCTCTTGTGCCCGGTTTAAACAAGAATAGTGGATTGGAAATCTCAGGTGTAGCCTGGGGACTGGATGTAGGTCTGGGTGACCGAACCAGGATAAATTTATGTGTGCATATACTTATACTTGATCATTCTATTTTGCATCACATAGCATACTGACTTGTGCATAGCATTATTTATTATCATCATCACCGAGCACAAGCAGTCTTTCGAAAAGAGTTTAAGTTTTTATTCCCTCACCCAATTCACCCCCCCCTCTTGGGTGACAGCCACGAATTTCAAGGTTGAGTGTAGAACTTGGGTAAAATAGTACAAGAACTTGAAGTTTGTTTGATGAATTGATGGTTTTGTTGATAAGATAGAGATATACTTATTGACCTTGCATAGTCACATTAGGGTTGGAGCTTAGAAATTGAGTTTTAATAATTGTAACAAGAGATTGAGCAATTTAATAGAATTAAACACTTCTTCTTGACTCGACGAAGCGTTTACAAGTACCTTTTGAACCCTATATTAGCACATGTGTTAATTAATAGCATCTATAAGAGGAGGTGAATCTAAAATTGAGAAATACAAGGGGAATAAATAATCCTAGACCCCATTTGATTGTTTAAGTCAAAAGATCAATTGTTTATATTAGTTTTAGAAATAGATTTCTTTTATTTCACTTAAACAACCACCATTGTTTTCTTAGTTCAACTTGATTGAATTCACTTAGTTGATTAAACAACCACCATTGTTTTCTTTTATTTCTTTTATATTAGTCTTTTGCTTGGTAGAGATTTTAGTCCAAATCCTCGTGGGAACAATGTTTTTCTTATGACTTTATTACTTGGCGCCACCCGTGCACATGCGGTGCGAACAAGTATGAAATTCGAAACAATCTTTTCTTGGCTCTATCCTTTTCCAAAAACAGAAATTTCAAGTATTAGTTGAAGTTCGCTTTTGCTTTAATCCCCTCCACATTTAATTAAAGCTTTAGCAGATGTCAGATATGTAGTAATATTTGAAAAAGTTAGATATCAGACAGCATTGATGGAATATATATATAATCTCTTTCCAAGTAATACATTATCTAACAAAATACTTATCAATTAAGCATGGCATGATATATACTCCCTCCGTTCCTAAATATAGGACCTAGATGACTTTTTGAAAAATCCTAAAAAAAGCAAAAAATAAGTTAATTATAAATTGATTTGCCTAATTTTTTCTCTTAAACTAGTTTATTTTACCTATAAGCTAATGAATAATATAAAAAGATATCAAATATGTCATCGTTTAATAACCTATTTCGCAACCTTAATCTTTCCAAAAAAAAGTTATCTAGGTCTTATATTTAGGAACGGAGGGAGTATTATTTTTCAATTCCATGTTTATTAGACGGGTATGTTAAATATAATGAAATTCCAATAACACATATATATCATTTGAGCATGGGGAAATGGAATAAATGTTATTTTTATTATTTAGTGTCCACCAGTATTATCAACTATTTTAATCTAAATTCAACTTGTGGAAATTCTTCAACTTGATTTAACCATAGTAGTTATATTCTTTGCTTCAACATATATTTTCATTGCTTTCAGTGAGTTTCGCTGAAAGCCATTTTATTTGCATATTCAATGTATATCAACAGAGAGGTAAACTTGAAATAGCGAAAAAAATGGACATAGAGTGTGTAAATGAAATTATAGACTCCATTACGAATTAAGCAAGTTAGTGGAAATCGAGCAAATGGAAAACGGAATAGTGGGTGAAAATGAAATTTGGATGCTCAAAACTCTAAAAATAAAAAAAAAATGGTGGCTATAAGCTAGGCAAATGGCCATATTAAACTTGCAAATTATGATAACTTTTCTTAGATATGCTGAGCATATTTTTTATGGCTATTATATAAGCAGAGAGATAGACGCGCCCATCAAAATGATATATTAATCAAAATGTGAGAAGGGACATTAGAAAAAGGCGATGAAGATGGTCGGCAGGAAAGAGGAATTAAGGACAACTAACGATGAAATTAAGGGATGTCGTGGGTCAAGCAATCATTATTAGGCCAAACCTTGCCGGTCCTCTTCAGAGAATTGTACAAATAGTGTGTGTATGTGTGTGTGTGGGTGTGATTTATTTGGAGAAGAAAACCTTTGATGTTGATAGTGTATGTTGGTGTAGGTTTGGGGATCGGATTGAGAGGGATTATGTCATAATTAACCATTTTCAGGGTTGCTAAAGATTGGATTCTTCTTTCTTATGGGCTCACCAACTCGAGCAATGTCGAAAAAAACAAAAAACACAAAACACTAACTAATCAACTCCCTCCATTATTGTCATTCTCAATAAATCCAAACCAAGTTTGATCTCTTTCTGCTTTTTTATACAAGGGCAATATTACCAGGTATCAGTGTTTTGATTTTTGCGACTCCTGCTTTCATCGTTAATGTCTCCTCTATAAGATTCAAACTCTGAACTTCAAGAAATTTGGTAGAGCTTTACACACATCTAAGACAACTATGTCTTGGTAAGTTTTATCTCTTCTTTTTTTTTGGCCAACAAGTTTTATCTCTTCTTTGCACTATGATGTTTTAGACATTTAGATAACTCACAATTACACATTCTTCTTACATAACATTGGTTAGTAATTAATTATAACAAAAAAATATATACATCTCCTTTTTATGATAACAAATTAAAACACATTGAATGGATCGGAGGCAAACTTTTGGAAACACAGTGCATATATTCATCAACTAATTCACAAATTAGTAATTTTACTCTAAAATGCGTTTTTTCCTTTACTACATTTCCATTTATCTTCAGTTCCATTTGGCCGGAGTATTCTAAATATAAGATTTATTTACCTACTTTAATTAGATTAAGATCATGTTAGTTTTTAAGGTAATTGAAATCATATGATATTACCAAAACTCTTTAATAATTTACCTTTATTTCAATAATCTCTATCTTGTTTAATTTATAAATTATTGATGAGCATCAGTGTGTGTGTGAGAGAGAGAGAGAGAGAGAGGGAGGGAGGGAGGGAGGGAGGGAGGGAGGTGTGTGTGTGTGTGTAATTATGCATAAATCAGTTAACTGCAAGATGACACAGTGAACGCTCAGTGTGATGATTGATCAATAAGAGAAGATGTGATATATATGTATATATATCTTGTCCTTTCATGCTCTTTCTAGCTTCTAGCTACCTCCTACTTTGAATTACAACCGGCTGGCCCCTACCCTTCTTCATCTCTGGATTCTGAGTTTAATTAATTAGTACACATACAGTTTCTTCATGTGCAAATGGGACTTCAATTAAAACCCTAACTTGTCATGCATTTATTAGACCCTGCCATTATAGTCCATCTATATATGAATGGTTTTTCTAGACTTTGAAGAACCAAAGTTAGGTGGTCCGATCGATCCATATCTTTATGACTATGGAAAGATAAAAAAGGATACAAAGATATAAAATGAGTAAAAGCACAAGTTAAGTCTATAAAAAAGGGGTCAATTAAGTTCTTGTTCCCACTTTGTGAGACTGCTGAGAAAGAGAATATACTAGACAGTATTATTCATACTTTATACAAAGAGACTGATTTAAACACATGACCTCAGACCCCACGGCAAACGAGCTTACAATTGAGCCAAACCGACTCTTCACAAGTTAAATCTATATTGAAAGGAAAAGGACAAAAAAAAGCTAACCCTTCGGAAGAAGTTAACAAAGGGGGGTGCAATAGCTTTCAAACTCATTGGAATGAGACCTTTTTGTAGCCTAATGGACTTTTTTCTTTTTTATGTCATCGTTTTTATTTTATTTGCTCTCTCTTTTCGAACTCCTTTTTTGTGCATTATGGTTTCCATCAGAATAAGACGATAGATGGTCCCCAGGCTAGCTAGGCTAGGTCCAAGCTTTTACTTAAGACATAACTAGAGTTATGTTCATCTCCAATAAGTGCTTCATATGTAACAAAACCAAGGTCAAATATATGATAAAAACATAGCCCTCCTTCATTCTTAAATATAAAGATAGTTCGTTGAATTTTTTGGATAATCATAAAAAAGCTAAATAAGGTAATGAAAAATTGATTTTTCTAAATTTTTCTCTAAAGTAGTTTATTTGACTTATAAGTTAACATATGATCTAATAATATACAAAAATGTTATGATTGAGTTATTCATTTTACTTTCTTAAAATTCTTCAAAAAAGTCAACTATTTTTTATATTTAGGAATGGAAGGAGTATCACATATAATTTCTATGCACTCAGAGCATCATACATATGAGACTACGTGATGTTATAAATCTCTTAATTGTAAAATCCAAGAAAAAACATCTAGCTAACGACAATGTACAAGATATACACATCTATATATAACAACAAGATGACAAAACAAGCAAGTAAATAATACCAATCCCACCTAGTTAAGGGAAAAATACACATAAATACGATCAAATCTCTCAATCTTTTTTTTCTGATAACTATCAACTCTCTCAATCTAGTATACACTGATAAAACCCTAGTTAGTTTTGTGAATGGATGGATGGAGAGGAATCGCACATCGTAGCTATATATGCCTTTTCTTTTTTCCTTTTTCTTTTTCTTGTTCTTTTCCTCATCATCAATATTGTTTCTTTTTCTTCCTTTCGAAGTATGATGAACTCAAATGAAGGGACGAGTGTTTGGGCAGAAAGCATTGTGTGAATGACACGTCGTCGAATGAAGAAGGGCGATGACCTTTATCTTTTTCTTTTTGGTGGTCATTGTTTCTTTTTTTCCCTAATCGAAAAATAATACAATATATTAATTATGTATTGTGTTGTCTTTGTGGTAGGATAATGCAAGTGGAGGATTGAACTTGATAACATAGTGGTGGGTGGCTTCTACAGCTTTCCAGCAATGTTCAATGTCTTCTGCTATTCGCTTTGCATCAATGGAAGCTCCAAGGAGGCCACGTTTTGTGAATCCCACTGAATAAAGTCCGTTTTCACCTTTCCATCCACTAGGAAATTCTTTACGGGGCATCCCATCTTTCTCATTAAACATTTCACTCTCCTGTTTGTCACATTAATGTATAAAACGATTCAGTAATCACCTTATAATATTAGTTACGACCAAGATAGTAGACGTGTGAATAAGTAGTCGTGCAGGTGAAATAAGGGGCGGCTACACTTCTGTTTATCTTTTAGAAGAACAAGTGAAAAGCTTTTATTTAAAAATTTTATGTTTCTATCAGAAAAAGTACCGATATATACTCTTAAAGACTATATAAACATAAAATACCCTAGGCAAATTCGTGTCCTTCTTGAAAATAAAATTCACACTAAACTTTTTTTCATTTTAATCAGCTTTCCTTTATTCTATTGGAAAATTTGAAATATAATTAAATTGAAGAACTTTAAAATAATTAATAAATTAATTAAAATCTAGGAGATTAATTGAAATTAAATTATATACATAGAGGCTTAGGTGTTTGTGATATTGTAATCTAGATATTGTATATAGTAGATAAGTATATAGAAAAAGAACACACACAGTACAAACTCATATAAACATATATGCACAGCGTCTCAGCCAATTTTTGTCACTTAGCGCTTTTGTATACAATATTTAATTTCACTATATAGAGTGTGTGTGTCTATATATATATATATATATATATATATATATATATATATATATATATTCTGTGTATGTGTGTATTCTGTAAATTTTGTAAGTGTGTACATCTGCAACGCATGAATTAAATTCAGCGAGATAAAAAAAAAATAAAGATTGTGGATTTTTTGGAAGCTTGTAGGTGATATTTGAAATTTGAAACTCAACCTGCCCTCTCTTTTCTTCTCTGTGTCTATTTCATACACTGAGCGTAACACCTTAATTAACTAGGAGGTAAAATTTAAGGATATGAATTTGTTATTTAATGCATTTAGCAGATTTTATGAGGACACGTCAAGTGATCCTATGACAATTCAACATAAAATGTACATATTTTCCCCCTTTTTCCAGAAAAATAGACTCCACAAGTTTTTTTAAAAAAAGAAATGAATTTTTTTCTTAATGAAGCCTAATTAATCTGAATTAAAAGCCTCTAACTTTAGCCCTCAAGAAAAACGTTTCAATTGATTTACCTAACATTCTCTTCTCTAGGCTTCAACCCCAATAGATATTTCCAATATCCAAAACATAAAAAGTGCCAAAAGTATATACACACCAAACAGAGAACAAAAAGGAATCACCTTTAACCAAGAGGGTACATTACTTCTGTAACCAGTCGCCAGAATGATGGCATCGAACTTCTCTACTTTACCATCAACAAACTCCACTTCATGCCCCGTTAGTCGTGAAATTCCCCGGCAAACCTGTTACATATATACATCCATTCCACAAGTAAAAAATTTGCGCCGACAAAAAACATAGGAAAAAGAGACAACGTATAAAATTTGAGGTTCAATAATTATGACAATAAAACACACACACACACACACACAATATATTATATATATTATTCTAACCTTAATATTGCCGCATCTGATGTGAGCAAGTGTACCAACATCCAAAACTGGCGTCTTGCCGTTCAAATTTTTGAGCTCAAGAGGTCCAATTTTGGGTCGATTAAGTCCATATTGAGCTGTGTCTCCGAGCATGATACGTGACATGAGAAGCAAAAATCCATCTACAAACCTTATTGGGAACCACTTGAGCAAAGACATCGATAATCCAAAAGTTGATCTCCCAAACATCTGCTGAGGCAAGATATGCACCTGCAAAGCAATCAAAAGAGAATTTTCATAAAACAATTAAAAATGGTAAGCATGGCACGAGGGCTAATCAAAACCGCTCTATCAAATAGGTTCTCAAGATGTATTCTGAAAACCCTGACAATCTAGTTGAAGATCTTGAGCAGGTGCACATGCGCATACGGATTCCAAGAAAAGTGAATCCACATGTTTATAAATATATATAATCCTTTTTTAGGATTATTGGTATATATAGTAATGACTTTAAACAACTGAACATTTAAAATCAATTACCAGAGGTTTCCAGCGTGAATGAGAGTTTTAAGTTTGAGACTTGGGAAACTAAAGCATTAAACTAAATAGGAAAAATGGTCGATCATGTCAGGCCTCGAATTTAAATTAGTCTAAGCCTGTAGAGTTTCTTATTAGAAAGGGCTGACCTGGGATTCTGGATGCATATACAACAAAAAAATAATGAGTTTGAGAATGAGTATATGAGCTCACCGTGTCTCTAACCACAAGGGAAGGGTGAGCATTATGATCACAAAGGTCCAAGCAGACTTCCATGCCGGAATTGCCACAACCAACCACTAGGACTTTTTTGCCAGAAAACTCACTACCTCTCTTGTAGGAGCTACTGTGTAATACAGGTCCTAAGAAATCACCCATGCCTTCAATTTGAGGCACTATGGCCTCTGCATTCTCTCCTGTGGCCACTATGAGCCATTGGCAAATAAATTCTTGCTGGTTGGTCTTCACTCTCCACAAACCAAACCTATGATCAAACTCTGCGCTTATCACCGTGTTGTTGAAGGCTGGTTTGATGGAAAAGTGAAGAGCATAGGCCTTTAAGTAGGCAAGAAATTGTTGTTTGGTTGGATAGGAAGGGAAATCCTTGGGAAAAGGCAAGAGAGGGAGTTGGCAAAATTGTTTGGGAAGGTGAAGGCGAAGGCGATCATAAGTCTTGAATTCCCACATTGAAGCCAAACAATGGGATCTTTCAAGGATGAGACTTGGAATTCCTTTGTGTTTAAGGCAGGCTGCGCAGGCTAAGCCAGATGGACCAGCTCCCACTATGACTGGTCCACGAACCCACACTAGCCTTCTTTTATCCATCGTCTTTACCATTTGAGCATCATAATCGTGCACTCTTTTGCCTTCTATCTCTTTCATGTACTCTTCCATCATCAGATCACCACCTGCCACAAATTAATATCACTGACAAATCAAAGGGTGAATTGAAGTTTCAAGAATTATAGGATTTCTGGGTTTTGGGAAGAATATTGAGCTTGTTGATGAGAGTTTGAATTGAGGAAATGAAATTAGTATTTTTCAAAGCTGATTGGAGGGGGAAGCGGGAAAAGTTAAGGAGTATTGAAGAAAGTAAACCACAAGGGCAGAGCTAGGAGGTATAAATGGATTATGAAGAAAAGATAGCTAGATAGCGACCTATTTTTAGTTCGGATGGTATTTGAGGAGGGATTTTGGAAAGAGGTTGAGGATGGTATGGGTTTTGGTTTAGTGACGAGTGTGTACATGTTTATATATGAACTGGTTAGCATGTTGTGGTCAGGAGTGTTGAAGGCGTTTGGTTGTGTGGGACATGTTTATGTTAGTAATAATAATAGCTAACATTGACCAACAACAACCTTTCATCTACCCAAAATAACATATGCACAGTGTGGAGTGAGGGAGAGCACAGGCCCTAGCTATAGCTTATAAGGACAAGAATTCTATTTGATTGCAGTTAAACGTGGATAGAGACTTGTAAACGTTTAATTTGTAGGCTCGAGTACAACTGTTTGAGAAAACCACGCACTAAAACTAAAGCGGATTGTAAGGGTTATTAGTGGAACTCAAGGCATTGTAAAGCCATTTTTTCAACGAAAACTTTTCGACGTGGAACTCATGACAATATATTCCTTGAGATCAAAGGTTGCTCTAACTATAGCATTTTACTCGGCCGCACCCCTGCCTGCCAGCCCCTCCACAAGTTGCCTTCTTTGGCCGTTTCCGCTCTCAATAAATACTACTATAGTAGTTAAAATTGGGAACCCAATTCCTCGGTCCAATGTAGGACTCATCATGACAATGGACTGCTAAGGGGTTGTGTGAAGCTCTTTAGTGTGGAGCATTTTGAGCATTGATTCTTGAGAGGATACACCACTAGAAAAAGTTAGTTATGTAATTATGTGTGTATAAAAAGATTATGTCGTTAGACTTGAACGATTTTGAAGTTGATAGGCGTTAGTTTGGAACTCAAAATTGTTTTTATGTTAGGTGAATTTTCATTAATATTAGTTGAGCGTTAGATTTGAACCTTAGACCCTAATTATATGTACTGTATAATACTACCTCCGGTCCTAAATATAAGATCTAATTGACATTTTTTTGGAGATGTTAAGTTTGCGAAATAAACTATTAAATCAAGACACATTTGATATATTTTTAGATTATCCATTAGGTTATAGGTAAAATAAACTAGTCTAAGGGAAAAGTTAGGTAAATCATCAATTTATAATTAACTTATTTTACTTTTTTAGAATTTTCCAAAAATGTCAACTAGGTTCTATATTTAGGACCAGAGGGAGTATAATTTAGTGACATAATTTGCTTCATCCTTAACCTAAAAAATCAACTTAATTTTAAGATTGTGCAGGTTACTTAATGAATGGAAACTGTTAGAATCTTAAGTTTTGATGAAGACTAAAATATGAAAGAACTTAGAAAGTAATAGGAAAACCTAGAACCCTAAGTTGAAGTGCAACCGGATGAGATCTTACTTCCGGATAGACTAGGACTGGCGCTCGCTGACAAATAGTTCATCCCCCAGCGAGAGCAAGTGATTCACTAAGGAATTAACTTAGTCCATGAGCAATAGATAAACAAAATCTTTAGACTAAGCTAAGAGTCAACAGGAAGTGAATTTGCTTCCTGATAGATTTCTACTGACGCAGGCTGATAAAATAGGATAACCCCAAGCGTCAGTGAAAATGCAACATCAAGTAAAATAGCTTCCTGATAAACTTTGACTGGCGCAGACCGATAGAATAGATATAACACTAAGCGTCAGTGAATAAGCCTCGTCAAGTAGAATCACTTCCTGATAAACTTTCACTAGCGCAGACTGATAGAACACGATAACACTAAGCGTCAGTGAATGTAAGCAACGTCCAGCAGAAGTGCTTCCGATAGCTTAGTGACTAGCGCTAGCTGTTGAAGTGACTTAACACTGAGAGAGAGTAAGTAATCCTTCATCCAGTGAATTTGCTTCCGGATGTAAATGTACTTCCTGATATAAGGAACTTACCACTTAGGCAAAGAACACTCCCACTGCATGTGACTATATGTTCATATTGATAAACTAACACTCAGTGCAGCACACTCAGTAGAATTGCTTCAGGATGAGAATCTGCTTCCGCAAGCAAGAGTCAGACCGTACAAAGTGCTCAGATGTCAGAACGACTTTTGTCAGAATAGTACTGTCAGAACAGTGTTGACAGAACAGCATGGTCAGAGCACCTTTTCAGATAAAGCAAAGTCCACCCTGCTGTGCATTAATGAGGACAACGTAAACAAGGCCCCAACGTCTATAATCAAACGGTCTTGTTGCCTCTCCAACGGCTAGATATTCAGAGGCAGGTATAAAAGGGATGTTCTTCATTTCTGAAGAAGTAAGCTTGAATGGAAGAAAAAGAGAGAACAGAGCATAGTATCTGAAATATCATATTCTTCGTTCTACACATCTTCTACTACTCTCAGATCCAGATTTGTGATAATCTTCAGAGAGTGATTCAGTTGTACTTAAGTGAGTAACATCACCCACTCTTAGAGAGAGTTAGTTTTGAGCCTAAGTGTTTAGCACAATCAGTTCATAGAGTGAACATAATTATAATCTTACATTTGTAAGGGGGAGCATTTAGAAGTTTTCTAAATCTCCATAGGTTGCAAGTTAGCCCGTAAAACTTGTGTCTGTAAGGTTTGCAGGTTAGCCCGTTGTAAAACCTGTGGGTTGTTAGGTGAACCCGTGTTCGTAAAACCTAAAGTGTAAAGGCTTCTCTTGTGCCCGGTTTAAACAAGAATAGTGGATTGGAAATCTCAGGTGTAGCCTGGGGACTGGATGTAGGTCTGGGTGACCGAACCAGGATAAATTTATGTGTGCATAAATTTATATTTACATTCTTCCTTGCATCACATACTGACTTGTGCCTAACATTATTTATTATCATCACCAAGCACAAGCAGTCTTTCTAAAAAGAGTTAAACTTTTATTCCCTCACCCAATTCACCCCCCCTCTTGGGTGACAGCCACGCATTTCATTTGGTATCAGAGCCAGGTCACTTGTTTAAAGGATCCAACGATCTCAAGTGCAAAGACCTAGGCTGACTTGGGTTACAAAATGTGCTTTGAAGGTTTTGACCATACTATCCCACCCGTGTTAGAAAATGCTGATTTTTACTTATGGAAGGGAAGGATGAAAAGTTTTATACTGTCCACGGATTTCAAAATATGGGATGTCTTTGAAAAAGACTCTGATTTCAAACCAAAAGTAAATTGGACAGAAGAGGAGAAAAGTTTATTTTACTTAAACCTTAGAGCAATGCAAATTTTGCATAAAAGTTTATCTGACAATGATTACCAGAAAATTAAACATTGCTCTAGGGCTATAGATATTTGGAACACTCTTGATACTATGTATGCTTCTAATCAATCTCTTGAAGTTAAGACTGTCCAAAGCTCATTATGTGCTCCCTATGAATCCACCTTTGATGAGCTACTGGATGGTGATGTAGTGGAAGCTAGCATCAGCAAAGAGAGTGTCATTCCATGCCTAGAAGATTCAGAAACTGAAGAAGATGAGGTACCTGAATCTGAACCTTCTAAATTGCAAGACATTTATAATGAGTTACATATTGAATTCTGTAAACTTGCAAAAGAAGTTTTAGGTTTGAGAAATAAGAATAGGGAACTTGATGAACTTATTCTTTCTATCAAGGAGTCCAAAGTTCCACTCTTAAAAGAAGATTTTTCAAAAGACTCTGAGATTTCAAAAGTTAATAAACATAGTGTCTTTGAAAAGAAAACTGACCAACACAATAATGACAAGAAATCCTATTCTGAACATCACCCTATTGTCTGTTATTATTGTGGTAGAATAGGTCATATTTCTCACACGTGCAATCTTAAAAGAAATTCAAATGTGAGGAACAATTATGTATGGATTCCCAAAGGACAAGTAAGGTCCAGTGCTAACCATGTAGGACCCACGTATAAATGGGTACCAAAACCCCCTTCCAGTGCCTTACTTGTGCAGGGAAGATTAAGAGTTTCTCTTGCCCCAAAGAAGGGAGCTAGTTGTGATGTCACTGCTGCAACCACCTGGTACAATCATAAGAAGCAGTGCTCCACCATTAGGAACAAAGGTTCTACCTCAAGGATAAGCTATCACAGAGTTCCATTCAACTATCCTGAGAAGAACAAGAGAGAGAGGATGCCCCAACCAACATGGAGAAAACATATGAATCCTGTCTCTCCTAAGATAATGCTTCAGACCAAAGATAGGTATAAAAGATTCCCTTGGGTAAGCAAGGAATCACTTAAGGTTGAAGCATGCAATAGTAAAATCTCCTATGCAAGTGTCAGATGGACTTATTGAGATTTTACATCAAGCATCATGTATATGAACATTATATGCCTTATAAGAGTTTATCACAATGTTCATAATCTAAATGCTATCTATGACTATCATTATCAGTGTATGACCATGTGCATATAGTCATTATTGATTCGCACTGCCATATTCATAGTGATTAATCCTTGGGTGCATGTGAATCACATACTTCCTACAAACTGACAAGTCAGATCCAAGTATGGATACTGAAAAGGGAAAAAGGGGATTATTTGAAATATTGTAGGAAAGAAGACTGAAAAGCAACAAGGAGGGAGAGAAAGAATTGACATTCATCACAAAACAAATGATGCTTTGTCATACTAAATCAACCAATGGAAGATTTCTCTCTTGAAACTCTTTTTTGATCTCCAACGACAAGGATGATGATGGAGAAGAAAAAGAACTCTCAACATTGTTGCTTCTTCTCCTGACACTAATGCTGAAGCTGTGAGGAAGTACAAAAAGGCAAAGCAAATTTAATAGGCTGAGAGCAGATGTGTGGCATGGAGTTGATACAACTCAAATGAAGTTTAAACATCTTTACTTAATTGTTTTCAAAATACTTCAAACAATACTAACTTAGGCATCGGAGTGCCAATCCTTGTTTTTGCAGGTCCCTCAATGTTAAATCTTAAGTGCAACCGGAAGCAAAACCACTTCCGGATGGTCATCCACTGACGCTGGATGATTGCTCAAGGCAACCAAGAGCACTTGTCTAACGGCGAGCAAAACTACTTCCGGATGACCTTTTACTGGCGCTGAGTGTTAAATCAAGGTGGGCGTGAGCACCAGTACCTGAACCAAAGGACACGTCACTTCAGAAACGTTTCAACTCTCCACAGAAACGATATGCCTTCTCTGACATCATGAAGCGACACGTGTCATCTGGTGTGTCGTTCCAACTTAAATTTTTACGTTACCCAATGTGTGAAAATATGAAGCGACATGACCTTTTTGCCCTCCATAGTTTTTGCCTATAAATAGACGCCATTTTTTTTTCACTTTCACTTTTCACTTGAAAATTTTTACTCACATATTCTCTCTGCATACATTCATACTCGTCATCTGTGTTCTTCATCTTCTTCATATTTTTCTTCGCATTCATTTAAACCCCACACAAAAATGGCCGGATCTCATGAATCCATCCCTGTTACCAAGAAAGATAAGTCAAAACATTCGTCATCCAAGAAACACAAATCCAAATCTGGGAAAAGGCATCATGAACATTCTCGAAGATCTGGGCAAAGTGATGAACGCCATGAAGAACGTCGAGAAATTTCTGGGGAAACACCAGGACAACATGAGAACATTCAGGGTCAGCCTGAAACCTCTGGGAGAGTGGCTGAACAGGTTGTGGCTTCTGAACAAGAAAGAGAAGCTCAGAGAACAGGCAAGAAGAAGAAGGTTCAATTTGCTGAGGAACCTTCTTCCAAGCGACAGAGGGTTGAGGAAGATGATCCCTCAGTGTATAGAGAAGGGCCATTAGAGCCAGTGGCCGGCAAATTTGAGACTTCCACCCCTGTATTCAACCATGGGCTGTACCTGGATCTAGACAGAGTTGATGATCTAGGGTTCCCACACTTGCGCCCCTTCCTCGAGCGATATATGCCATGGCTGAGCATCAACCAGAACTATAATGTCAACGTCCTGCGAGTGTTCTGTCAAACTCTCACGGGCAGGGCAAAATTCAGGAAGGTTGATGGTAAAGAACAGATCCACAAGCTCTCATTCACCGCCACAGTAAGGGGGAGATCCATCAGGTTCACATGGCAGACGCTGAATGAAATGATGGGGATAACTGATGAGAGCATGAACGAGTGGATTTATCCAGAGGCACACAAGTACAGCAAAGAAGATCTTGAGAAGCTATATGGCACCAATGGGAAGAAGGTGTCCAAAATGTCTGACTCCAACAGACTGCTGTACTACGTATACTCTCGGATGATGACTCATAAGGGGGGAAACTTCAATGAGTTTGCAAATGTGGACAACCCCTGGTTCCCAAGACTCCTCAAACAGCTGCCTATTAATCCTGGCCAGTTGATCTGCCTCGAGCTTCAGAGGTGGCTGATCAATGACAAGTCTGGCCATCTGCCCTACCCCACCATCATTGCCTTCCTCCTTGAGAAGCATCTGATCAAGGCCACATCTGCTGTGGAGGAAGAGAATGTACAGTGTAACCCCTTTGGTGCAACCAATATTGCAAGGATGGGCATCAAGTATGTGAAGCCTGCCAAACCCACTCGCTCAGGCTCACGTGCCAGCAGTGCTTCTGGATCTGGGACTTCTGTTCCCTCTGTATCTGGAGCAGGGGATCAGGAAGTCGATTCTCAAGCTGGGCCAAGCCGGTTTGTAAGAGTGCCTGCCTCAGTCAAAGCCTTTGCTGAGGAAGTAAAGGAAGAACTCCTCTTCAAGCTTCCTGAATCATTGGTAGGCCCTCTCCGAGATGAATGTGCAACCGGTTTCCGCCAGCAAGGGGAGCACATTCAGAGGCTAGAAGACAGAGTTGGCCAGGTAGAATCCTATCTCGCTGGAGTAAATGCCAAGCTTGATCTCATCCTCCAGCATCTCCAAATACCCCAACCAGTTCAAGGTAACCTACCACCACCTCCTCCTCCTCCCCAAAATCCACCTCCTCCTCCCTCTGGCCATCCTCAACTACCTCCTCCTCCACCTAACACTCAACCACCACAGCCACCGCCACAAAATAACCAACAACCCCCACCATCACCAACCACAGACCATCAATCCCAATCTTCCCCATCCCATGATAGCCACTCTCAACCTTCACCTACCCATGACCAACAATACCAAGAATCCCCTCACCACTCTCCTCGCCAATCTCCTCTAAACTCCCCATCCACAACTCCCTCACCCACTCGCCCCAACGCACCTACTCGCTCACCTCTCAATCTCTCTGCTGAAACCTCGCCTACCCCTGTCGACCCCAACTCTAGACCTAGATCCAACCCCTTGGCCGACCACCTTGGGTTCCAAACCGCCATCCACCCACTTAGCCACATCTACCTAAGAGACTACCCCCGCCTTCAACGCATCCCTGAGAATCCTCATGAACCCTTTTGCCCATTCACCCCCTTCACTGAATACTCCTCCACTTACCCCTATGAAGGCCTCTTTACACAACCTAACTACTTCGAAAGCAACTCCACTGCCTTTCCCAATCCTCCTCAAACTCCAACACACCAACAACCCACATCCTCTACCTCTACCCTATCACCCTCCCCTCCTAAACGCTATGGCCCTGAACCTCCACCACCCTCATCTCCCACTCCATCCCTGGCACTCACCCTCTTTGATGATGACAAAAGGGGGAGAGATACTCTGACCGCTCTACGCCTGGCTATGAACTCAAGGGATACTCTCAGACAGCCATCACTTTGGATCGATGAGGACATCGCGGCTGCCCTTCGCCGTACCTTGGAATCCCAAAGGCTGGGTGGTGCTGAGAGCTTTATAAGGGAAGAAGCTATCCAGTTCATGCAGCAACAAAGGATGGCTGAGCAAGGATCACAGTTGGAAATGGCTGTGTTTGAGCAGAATGTACAGTCATCAGAGCCTGAGTCATCCTCATCAGAGCCTCCTCCAACTAAGTCAAATCAAGAGATCCTCGAGGAGATTATGATGAGGTGGGGACTGAAGAGGACCAGCCATCCTCCGATTGTGATTGCCAAACCAATTCCCTCTACTTTTGGAACAACTTCCACTCCTCCTCAAGCTGAGCCAACATCTGCCTCGACTGAGCAATCCTCTGTTCCTCCTCCCTCATCTGAGCCAACAGTCCAGTTCAGTGACTCTAGGAAAAAGGCCGTTGCTAGGAAACGCGCCAAGCACACTATTGCCACCACTGAATCTGAGAGTGAGGAAGAAGAGACTCCCTCTGGCCAGCCCATGCAAGAATCTTCGTCTGTGCGTGTTGAACAAGAGGTTCCAGTAGTACAGGCTGCTCCAATTCTGAAGGAAGTCAAATTAGAAATAGAAGATATGACTCCTGAGGAATTCGAGAGATATGGGTACACGGACAGACTCACCTTCGATGAGATGGCCTGCCTCGATGCTGAGAGAGCTAGTGCAAAACCCACTCCCTCAATAAGCAAGAGCAAGAAGAAGAGTAAAGGGAAAGGGAAAAGGAAAGCCCAGGAAGTTGAGGAGGATCCCAACTTCCAAGTTTGGAATGTAAAGATCAGGGCTGCCCACTATCCTGATGGTGTAGTCATCCCCTTCGATGATGCCACAGGGTTCCCTGGGTATGAAGAGGTGGAGAACATGAAGAGGGCGTTTGATGAATCCATTGAGTCTGAGAGACTCAGAAGACAGAGGGATGAAGAAGAGCTTCAGCGACTAATTGCCCAGATTGACAAGAATGTTCATGAGGCTGAATTAGCTAAGCTCCAAAAAGAGAGTGAAGATAGACAGAAGGAGAGGGAAAAGAAAAGGAAACACACACCCTGAACCCACCAATCCAAACATTTCCTTTTAACTTAGAAATTTTTATGCATACTTTCATACTTGCTTAGTGTAATTTACTTGCATATGTTCTTTACTTGTACATTTTGCTTGAGTATATACCTCTGACTTACAACTACTGTTTATCAATGATACTTGTTCTTATCTATCGCTCTTATTCTTTCGTTAATCTTTCATATGAACTAAATCGATGAATATAAGTTTGTCATCATCAAAAAGGGGGAGAATGTTAGAATCTTAAGTTTTGATGAAGACTAAAATATGAAAGAACTTAGAAAGTAATAGGAAAACCTAGAACCCTAAGTTGAAGTGCAACCGGATGAGATCTTACTTCCGGATAGACTAGGACTGGCGCTCGCTGACAAATAGTTCATCCCCCAGCGAGAGCAAGTGATTCACTAAGGAATTAACTTAGTCCATGAGCAATAGATAAACAAAATCTTTAGACTAAGCTAAGAGTCAACAGGAAGTGAATTTGCTTCCTGATAGATTTCTACTGACGCAGGCTGATAAAATAGGATAACCCCAAGCGTCAGTGAAAATGCAACATCAAGTAAAATAGCTTCCTGATAAACTTTGACTGGCGCAGACCGATAGAATAGATATAACACTAAGCGTCAGTGAATAAGCCTCGTCAAGTAGAATCACTTCCTGATAAACTTTCACTAGCGCAGACTGATAGAACACGATAACACTAAGCGTCAGTGAATGTAAGCAACGTCCAGCAGAAGTGCTTCCGATAGCTTAGTGACTAGCGCTAGCTGTTGAAGTGACTTAACACTGAGAAAGAGTAAGTAATCCTTCATCCAGTGAATTTGCTTCCGGATGTAAATGTACTTCCTGATATAAGGAACTTACCACTTAGGCAAAGAACACTCCCACTGCATGTGACTATATGTTCATATTGATAAACTAACACTCAGTGCAGCACACTCAGTAGAATTGCTTCAGGATGAGAATCTGCTTCCGCAAGCAAGAGTCAGACCGTACAAAGTGCTCAGATGTCAGAACGACTTTTGTCAGAATAGTACTGTCAGAACAGTGTTGACAGAACAGCATGGTCAGAGCACCTTTTCAGATAAAGCAAGGTCCACCCTGCTGTGCATTAATGAGGACAACGTAAACAAGGCCCCAACGTCTATAATCAAACGGTCTTGTTGCCTCTCCAACGGCTAGATATTCAGAGGCAGGTATAAAAGGGATGTTCTTCATTTCTGAAGAAGTAAGCTTGAATGGAAGAAAAAGAGAGAATAGAGCATAGTATCTGAAATATCATATTCTTCGTTCTACACATCTTCTACTACTCTCAGATCCAGATTTGTGATAATCTTCAGAGAGTGATTCAGTTGTACTTAAGTGAGTAACATCACCCACTCTTAGAGAGAGTTAGTTTTGAGCCTAAGTGTTTAGCACAATCAGTTCATAGAGTGAACATAATTATAATCTTACATTTGTAAGGGGGAGCATTTAGAAGTTTTCTAAATCTCCATAGGTTGCAAGTTAGCCCGTAAAACTTGTGTCTGTAAGGTTTGCAGGTTAGCCCGTTGTAAAACCTGTGGGTTGTTAGGTGAACCCGTGTTCGTAAAACCTAAAGTGTAAAGGCTTCTCTTGTGCCCGGTTTAAACAAGAATAGTGGATTGGAAATCTCAGGTGTAGCCTGGGGACTGGATGTAGGTCTGGGTGACCGAACCAGGATAAATTTATGTGTGCATAAATTTATATTTACATTCTTCCTTGCATCACATACTGACTTGTGCCTAACATTATTTATTATCATCACCAAGCACAAGCAGTCTTTCTAAAAAGAGTTAAACTTTTATTCCCTCACCCAATTCACCCCCCCCCCTCTTGGGTGACAGCCACGCATTTCAGAAACAATTGGGGAGGATGAGAATGTAGATAGTTAGGTTTCAAAAATATGATGGCATGATGACAATGATTTTGCCATGCCCAGGTTCAAATTATGAAAGTGAAATTTTCAGCTAGGACATAGTTCTCGTGCAATAAATCGTCACCTCACAAAACAAATCGCTGGGTTCATTTCCTAAAACCTGCTAGTCAAATACTCCCTCCGGTCCTAAATATAAGACCTAATTGACTTTTTCTGGAAAATCCTTTAAAAGGCAAAATAAGTTAATTATAAATTGATTTACCTACTTTTTTCCCTTAAACTAATTTATTTTACCTATAAACTAATGGATAATCTAAAAATATATCAAATATGTCATGATTTAATAACCTATTTCGCAACCTTAATCTCTCCAAAAAAAGTCAATTAGGTCCTATATTTAGGACCGGAGGTAGTATTAATTAATTGAATACGTTAGTCGTGTGTGTGTAGCCATGTAGGTTACACTTAACTCCCTTTTGACCCTCGCTTTTGATATAAAAATAAAACTTATATTAAGCCCTGGTACAGGTATAGCGGAAATAATCATATAACGAACATTAATTATCGGTCACCATTCAGTTATGTTTCAACTAACCCAACTAATTATAAGCTAAACACATGCATAATTGGCCTAAACCTTAGTCGACAAAAAATAAAAAAATTTAGGCCTAAACAGTACATCCATGATCTCAAGCGCTTCACTCGCAAACTGAGCCACACTTAATAATCTCCTTTAAAACATGTGGACACTAACAAAAGAAGTATTAGAGATGCTAATGGTTTCTATGAACCAACGTGATCAGGCTACATGTGGATGCCTGATTAGAGATGAATATATATATATATATATATATATATATATATATATATATATATATATATATTAAATCTTAGATTATGGGATTTACCAAAAAAAAAAGAACGAGGCTATACCTTCCCAGGACATTTGCAACGGCATAATTTTTATTGCCAACACTCTGCTCAAGTTGTATAAATCGTTTTCAAAAATCATCAAAAATTGAAGATCTCAAATATTAAAATTTGGAAATTGGATAAAATCGTCTCTCGATTGGCCCACAACTGAGAAATAAAAAAAATCTTATATAGAAACCCCTCAAAGAAATGAAAAAAATATTATCATGATGTGTGATTGGTTAGTCACTTTGGAATAGGATTCTTTTACACCAATGTTTTTTATAACAAGGTGGGAGATTTGAACTCATTACCTACCTTATAACTAGAGTTGAAAATAATTAGAGGTTGATATATGCTAGGTTGGGATAGCTCTAATTTAGTTAAACAGGTCTAGACCTAGAACAAAAATGTGAAGATCAAAACTTAGGTTTGACCTTATATAACTTTTTTTTGTTTGCCTAAGCTCGAGAACTCAAATATAGACCTTGAAGTATACTTGAAAACTTATACAACCGATCCCATATATATATATTACCCTTTAAATATATTTAATTAAAAACCTATGTATGTCTTAGAAAGTCTTTATTGTATGTCTCAACAGAAAGTCTCTATGGCAACAGAACTAGATATTTACTAATCGATTACAATATTTTTTTTATTTATACATTTAACTGAAAGAAAACTCCAAGTTGTAAACTATGTTTTGCGAAAATCATATAAATAAAAAGCAAGTTAGCTCTCTCTCTCTCTCTCTCTCTCTCTATATATATATATATATATATATATATATATATATATATATATATATATAACTAAAAGGAGGAAGAAAGCAAAATGTGGTGAACAACTACTAACAAATGTATAGCGTGTGCCTTAAGAAAATTACGACATGATTACCTAAATAGGCCTATTATTTGGCTTGAATATGAGTTTGAGCTATTTACTAAATATGCTAATAAGCTTCATGTAGAATAGACCTTAACCACTTTTAAATGCATGGTATATTATTAGCCCACCAAACAAAGTTTTGGGTTTTTGGAATTAAGCTCCTCAAATGGGTTAATCATTGCACTTGTTTGTTAATGGAACCATCAAAAAGTGGCAATAAGTTGAGAGGGTCAACATAGTGTTCATATCCTAAATGACTAGTGAGTTCAGTTTCGTTGATTCAAGATTCTTCGTGATGTGAATCCCTTCGAACGCGTGCACAATAAAAGCCCTTTTCATGATTTCCTGTTTTAGTTTCTTTATTCATCAGATTTCTTCCCTTTTTCTTCACCTCGGTGGATATCCTGCTTTATCAGTCATATACCTTTCATGCTTTCAAGTTTTCATAAAAGCTGTACTCTTCCTGTATCAACCTCCTCTTGCTCCTATGAACAAGATATGTACTTTCTTGGTTAATTCGAAAGCAACTGCTAAACGACGACAAAATGTTAAACCCCCCCCCCCCCCCCAAAAAAAAGTTTTTTTTTTAAATTTCTCTCGATGCTCAAGGAGCTAGTATAACATATGTATTATAATGTATGTACTCCGTTTTTTAAAAAAAACAATTTGTTAATTAAAAACATGCAATAAGGAGAATATATATTAGGTTTCACACTCATAAATTAACATCAATGCAATTTATAAAATATATTTGGTAAATAATTGCATTTAGTGTGCCCTACCAAATTTTATAATATAATTATTACATGCCTTACATATTCTCGCAAGCTTTTTTCTGTTGTTCTGGTGTTTTTTACTGCTAAAAAGTTGTACATATATTTTGTTATGTATTGCATTATATTTTTCTTTCTTTTTTTCTCAAGTCAAACTTTGAATAACCTCAACACAAAATGGGTCATGAAAAAAACCCTACATTAATGGCATAGGGTGTACATGTGTCTATATATATATATATATATATATATATATATATATATATATATATATATATCTCCTGACCCTGGTCCCTCAACAATTTGTGTTTGTCTGACTCTATCATATATAGGTTGCCGATTAATTATTGCTTGAATGCTCTTTGGCTCTCTGATTTCTCCAAAAGGAGAGAAAATTAGAGTGGTTGATTGGATGTCTCAACTTTCAAGAGTTACATTTGTATGTTGCATGGTCAACTTCTAAGTAAACAAAAGTACCATGAAGAGTCATGTAAAGTAAACTACTATGCTTATGCACCATGAGGCTTAGAGAAACGTTTTACGCCATTCATGGTGCTCATGATCATGACCTTAGACTCTGACAAATTGTTCGACCTACACACCACCAGGCCCCTGCATGCTCCTTTCAGCAACCCTACACAGTCTCTTGCATGTTAATTTCCTGAAGCTTCAATTATTAAAATCTCAATAATAATGTCCACACAGTTAATAGCTAGAGGAGAAGACTGATGAATTGTGCAGAGAATATATGAGGAATATGGTCCCTATGGAACTAATTATAGGTTTAATTTTTAGTCATCCCGCAGAAGTGATTGCAAGTAGATTAATAAAAAAAGTCATGATAAATATAGTAAAGTGCATGGGGTGGACTCTATGGTCAGTTAAATAATTAAGCATCTACTCTTTAAGTCAACTTATAAATAGCAGAAGGCGTTGCTTTAGGTTAAAGGAGTACAGTTTTAAATTATAAACAGCCATAAGAAGGCGTTGCTTTAGGTTAAATTAAAGGAGTACAGTGTTAAATTATTAAAAGCCATATACATCAAATTAAATTAATCAAAGACTAGTCTATTCATTGATTAGATTTATTAGCAGTAGCACCTGAATACTGTCGTCTCCATGATTAGTTTGAATTGAAAGGGCGTTGATCGATGCGCACACCTTATTATTATATACAACACATTATCAGAGATGTGTCTAAACTTTTTTATGTATGTGCATGCGCTGAAGCAAAACGCTAAATTTATAATATATTTTTACCTACCTATACTCGAGAGTTTACATAAAGCTGCAATAACTTGATCTGTTTCCTAAGCCTATGAGGTTAGACAGGTTTATTTCCCTTTGAAGTATTTTAGGTGTATTTAATTGTAAGTCTATGTTTTGCTAGCATTGCTTATTTTTAATTAATAGTGTGTGCGTGTGTATGTTAACAATGTAAACAGGGCAAAAACGCTGATATAATAATTAACTATTTCAATTTGGACAAAAATGATAAATGACTATTCCGCGGTGCATAAATAATAACCAACTTTGTGATCCGGTGCAAAAATAATAAAACCGGTACTAAATGTTAATTTGTAGTTTTTGTGGAACTTTTCTGATATTATTTTCTAAAGTAAAACTATATACCTTTTTACCCCCTCACAATTAAAACTCAATCATTCTTCCTTCCGCCCTTCATCTTCCCATACTAACTAGTATCAGCAAGGTTTTGATTGAGAGGAGCAAAAATGTATTTTTCACTTTGAAAATAATATCAGAAAGGTTCCACATTACTACAAATTAACATTTAAGACCGGTTTTATCATTTTTGCAATGAGTCACAAAGTTAGATATTATTTATGCACCGCGAAATAGTCATTTATTAGTTTTACCTAAACCGAAATAGTTAATTATCAGATCAGCGCTTCTGCCCATATAAATAAGACCTGTTAGGGCTCACTGGATCAAAAAATAATCTCATAAGAGTCTACATATAGAGTACCTAACCTAGCATTCCTAGCCTTTACGAGTACTTAATATGCTGATGATCATGATCACTTCAATGTCCAGGGGTATTAATTTATTCTTTGTTTAATGCAATTTGATTGTTGATCAACCTTTGAAGCATACTCGTGTTCTATATAATAAATAAATAAGCAAAATCTGGTATTTTGATCTATTAGTACACTCCAGTCTAACCTTAGAGTTGGTCAGATTTAGTCCAAGTAATGAATGCCATGAAATCCGACGGGACTAGAGCAGACTAATTGGTCAGGCTAGGGAGGATTCTCGACCCAGCGACAAGACCACTTGGTCTAGCATATATGCTAGTATTACCTTTTTTGTTTTTGCCATGGCATATATGCTATGCGTTATGACCGTAAGTGATTTTTAAAATTTATTTTATAATTTAGATACTGCTTTTTTTATTTTTTTTATTTAACGTTATTGGTAGGGAATCTTTGTGGATTTACAATTAAGGTTTCTTCTATATGATCGTAGGAGCTATTATTATCTTATTTGCATTCATCAAATTTAATTATTGGTCTCACGTAAAAGGGAAAGTAAAAGAAATAGTAAATTTAAGTTCCTAATAAATTGTCTAGATCTATCCATTGCCTATTGGAAAAACCCAAAGTCTCACATCCTAAGTATTAGATGTAGGTTAAACGTATATAATATAGGTTGAGTTTCACTACATACATTGACTTAACATTTTGCCATGTAATGACAAAACATAATACTACCTCCGGTCCTAAATATAGGACCTAGATGACTTTTTTTGGAGAGGTTAAAGTTGCAAAATAGTCTATTAAATGATGAGAGATTTGATATATTTTTAGATTATCCATTAGTTTATAAGTAAAATAAACTAGTTTATGGGAAAAAATTAGGTAAATCAATTTATAATTAACTTATTTTTCTTTTTTTTAGGATTTTTCAAAAAGGTTAATTAGTTCTTATATTTAGGACCGGAGGGAGTATATGCATTCCAAAATATAATTCGGTTATAACCGAATAACTAAAATATGAAAAAATTCTCATATTTTTCTTTTAATATATTAAAATTTTAAACATAAAAATGTACCTTGTTTTTATTTTTTTAATTTTAAAAATGAATTTTCATATATCATTCATTGATATTAATTTTTGCGCAAATGTGCAAAAATGATACTAAACTTTACCCAAAAGTGCGTTTGTAATACTAAAGTTTCGTGAGGTGCAAAAATAGTACCCAACTTGGGGTCCATATGCAAATATAATATTTTCAGTTAAGGGAAATAAAATTTAGATAGAAAAGACTCTTATGTCCCTCATTAAAGTATTCTCTTCTTCAACCTTGGATGGAATTTAATGAGGGGCATAAACATCTTTTCATATCTAAATTTTATTTTCCTTAAGTGAAAATACTATATTTGCACATGAACCCAACTTGGGTGCTCTTTTTTTTTATAATAACTTGGGTACTCTTTTTGCATCTTGCGAAACTTAAGTATTAGAAACGCTTCTATGGGTAAAATTTAGTATCATTTTGCACCTTCGCCCTTAATTTTTTTTTAAACTTTCGTTATGCTTTTTTTATGTAGTAATGTTGAATACTTTTTTTGTATTTTATATTTCCTAAAAATCTTATATTATATTTCTACTTTATATATTGTATAATCTTATTTGGGTTCTCGTTAAGGTTGTTAAAGTTATAATTTGTAAATAATTTTACTTATAATTAAATATAAAAAATCAAATTTAATTATGGAAAAAATTCAGCTTTTTGGATAAATATCTAAACCAAACCAAATTATTTTGGTTAATTCAGTTTGGTTACCGAAATAATTCGTTTTCGGTTTATTTTTATGATTTTAACATTTCAGTTTTCGGTTAATTTATTTTTTTACCAAAAAACCGAACCAAAAACGGAATGCTCACTCATACCCATGACATATTGGCTTGATGAAATTTTTTGGTGAAATAATAAGACTCAATATAGTTATATATGTCTTTGATTATCTTTGATCCTATTATATTGTACCAAACTTAACTATAAGCAGTCAAACTCTGTTACTCTAAAATAAAAATACTATACTTTGACTGGGAACTCTGGTATGTGTTGCAATCCTGGTTGTCTGCTATATGGATTCACTTTATTTTTAAAAAAATGGTATGTGAAAGAAAATAATTGGTTTTGCTGCCTCATTTTGCTACAGAATGTAAAAAATACTACACGCACAAGGTTTTATTCTTATTTGGAGAATCGAATGCTGTTCTATTTCAAACTATTCTCATTTATTCTATCGATCACCATAAATGCTGCCCACTGGACGGATTATAACAGAGCTTCTATTCAATAATCATCAATCACTACCTAATTAAGCATTCATTTTTGTATATGAACATGATCTGATTCCAGTTTTTTACATATATATGTGGACGCGCTACTTTTTGATTAACTATATTAATGAGGACAAATCTATGTAAAGATAAATTAGGAATTTGTAGGGATTTTTTTGGGATGCGGCTAAAAGAAGAGGCTTTATTAACTGCGCAATAAATCACCAGAGCGTGTAACCTCTTCATTTGGAAATCTTTGATCTTAGATAGGAAGCAACTTTAAACAGTTGAAATTAAAATAGTTTTGTGATTACAAGCAACGGAAGGGCAACTATCATAACTGTCATTGGTTAGCTTCAATCAATCAAATAAAGGGCCAAAAGTTGAGTTCAACTTTGGACTTTTCGACCAAGTGTGGTGATTGGGACTGTATGTCATGATATCTATTTAACTTAAAAGTTCGAAAGAGAATATAATTACCTTTTACAACTAGCGGTATCTCCCGTGCTTTGCACGGAGAACAATTTTTTTTTTAACAAATTTGCAGTAAAAAAAATATATGTCAAATTTTTTTAACTAAAATATCGGGTGAAAAAAAATCATATAATAACCAATTTTTTTATTTAAAAAAAAGTTAAAAAAATAATATATTATATTCCACCAAATCACTGGTCATGAACAGAGTTATGAACAGTGATTTGGTGGATCACTTTTATATAGATCAAAAAAATCATCATAATGGTGACACTAAAGATATAAATCTTTAAGGCAAACTCAAAAAAAAATATGTGACCCAATTAACCTTTTTTCAACATTTTTTTAACAAATTTGCATTAAAAAAATATATGACAAATTTTTTGAACTAAAATATCGTGCGAAAGAAATCATATAATAACTGAATTGTTTTTTAAAAAAAAAAGGTAAAAAAGGAAAAAAAATTGTAAAAAAATATTGCGCGATTTAAAGATATATGACCCAAATAAATTCGCCCAAGAAAGTAAAGAATACGTGACAAATAATTAATATTAATAATTAATTAATTAATTAATTTAATTATCATAATTATTATTATTAAATAATTATTATATTTAATCTAATAATAAATAATAAATATAATATAATAATATAATAAATAAATATAAATATAATAATAATATGATAATATAATAAATAAATATAATACAATAATATAATAAATAATAAATATAATATAATAAATGAATATAAATATATATTAAATTATAAAAAATTAATAATAAACAATTCCACCAAATCCCAAATAATACATCTCACTAATGTTTTATTATATATTATATTTTGTGCTTCTTCAATTGTCACTACAATTCTCTCTTCTCTAATATTCTAAAAGTTTAGTCTATAATTTATTAAAATGCCTCTCCCATGCTCATAAACAAATTTTTTAACCTTTTTTTAATTTTTTTAACAAATTTGCACTAAAAAATCATATGACAAATTTTTTTAACTAAAATATCGAGTGAAAAAAATCATATAATAACTAAGTTTTTCTTTCTAAAAAAAAATTAAATTTCTTAAGACATTCAAATAATTACCTTTGGTTAAGTGAGTGAGTGAGTGAACTCATCTAAAGAACCATAAACATTAAAGAATCAATTATATATAAAGAGACACAATAAAACATTTGCAGATATATATTAGGCCAAAAAGATCATCATAATGGCGACACTAAAGATATAAATCTCTAACCCAAATTTAGACAAAAAAAATATGTGAGCCAAATAAATCAGCCCAAGAAAGTAAATAATACATAGCCCAAATAAATTCGCACAAGAAAGCAATCACATACAATAGTAATAGAGAATGTCAATCACTGCACTAAAAATTTGTTCATGAACAAATTTTTTAACTTTTTTTTTAACAAATTTGCACTAAAAAAATATATGACAAATTTTTTTAACTAAAATATCGGGTGAAAAAATCATATAATAATTATTTTTTTTAAACAAAAAAAAGCAATTTTTTTTAAAAAAAATATATTATATTCCATCAAATCGCTGTTCATGAAGGAAAGATGGACAAATAAAAAGACACAATAAAACATTTGCATATATATATTAGATAAAAAAGATCATCATAATGGTGACACTAAAGATATAAATCTATAAGGCAAATTTACACAAAAAAATATGTGACCTTTTGCCAAAGAAAACTATTGGCTTTCTCTTTTAAACATTCTGGATTTCCTATTCATTTGAGTTGTGTCTTGCTAAAGTTTCAAGGTTTATTAGGTAAAAAAAGACAAAATAAAACATTTGCAGATATATATTAGGCCAAAAAGATCATCATAATAGCAACACTAAAGATATAAATCTTTAAGGCAAATTCAGACAAAAAAAATGTGACCCAAATAAATTAGCCCAAGAAAGTAAAGAATACATTGTCAAAATAAATTCGCACAAGAAAGCAATCACATACAATAGTAATAGAGAATGTCAATCACTGCACTAAAAATTTGCTAATGAACAAATTTTTTAACTTTTTTTAACACTAAAGATATAAATCTTTAAGGCAAATTCAGACAAAAAAAATGTGACCCAAATAAATTAGCCCAAGAAAGTAAAGAATACATTGTCAAAATAAATTCGCACAAGAAAGCAATCACATACAATAGTAATAGAGAATGTCAATCACTGCACTAAAAATTTGCTAATGAACAAATTTTTTAACTTTTTTTAAACTTTTTTTTTCTAAATTTGCACTAAAAAAATATATGCCAAATTTTTTTAAATAAAATATCGGGTGAAAAAAATATATAATAACTGAATTTTTTAAAAAAAAAAATTAAAAAAGTTTTTTTTAAAAAAATTTTTTTTTAATTAAAAAAATATATAATATTCCACCAAACACTGTTCATAAGGAACAGTATTTGGTGGAACACTTTCATATTATATATTGATGGCCTATGGTTATTCACTTCTGTTTCAATCAACCTATACTAATTCTCTTCTTCTCTAGAAGAACTTTAATTTTAAAATGCCAATATATAAAGTAGTTTATATATATACCTTTAGCTATATATGTAATTATGCCCCTAGTTCGTTTCTTCGTTTGATTAGTGAGGGAATATTTTGATTTATTGATGCCTAGGCAAAAGAGATTCAGGTAGAAATAGTTTTTTATGGATTGTTTTCACAGAAAAAACTTCTTTGGGCCCGATTAATGTCGGTTACTGTGAGCTTTAATAATTAAGTTGGCCCATCTATAGTAAAGTGGTGGCGGGAACAATAAACTTATTTTTAATAATAAAATGAACTGAGGATGGAAGCATTTATTTATTATAAAATATTTTTTGTTGACAAGTTGATGGTTTGCTTAGTTAAATATGTCGCAGTAACATTCATTAAATCACCGCATGCTATAATACTTCAGATCCCTCCACTCAATCAAACCCAATCAGGGCTTTATCCGTTAAAGTGATGTAATGTGGGTTCAAAGAAATGGTTAAGTAAGCCTGCATTATCTCCAAAGACGAATTATGGGAGGGATAATCATGAACTAAAACAGGGTCGTCTGGTGAATACTTTTGGGAAAATTAATTTGAAGTCCCTCACAAGGGACTTAATACTAGAAAAGTCTCATAAACTCTCTAAATTAAAGGGACATCACTTTAATATATTCTAAATGTTAAAAGACTGATTTACCCCTTAGCCTATTAATTTGTCATTCCCTACCCATGGGGTTGTTGAACGTAATGGATGCACAAGAGGGGGGGGTGAATTGTGCTTCAAAAAATAAATACTCGAAATAAACAACACAGGATTTATACTGGTTCGGTCTACCTGACCTACGTCCAGTCCTCAACCACCCAGGCTGAGAGTTCCACTATAACTCAGGTTTTAAATCGGGTTCACCTGAAACCTTACAACCGCAAGTTTTAGACGGGATCACTTGCAACCTTACAACCACAAGTTTTGCGGGCTTACTTGCAACCTTTTTACCTAGCTCCCCCTTACACCAAGCAAGGGTTCAACCTTTACAAATAAAGGATTTTACTAAGTTCTCTTTAAGAACAGATGGTGATACACACTTAAGCACAACTAATTGCTCTTATAACAAGAAGAGACTTAACTACAATGAGTACAGAATAAGTACGTGAAGAATCACTCAAAGTGTTAAATGCTCTTTTCTATTTCTGGGCAGCCTTGAATGCTTTGAAGATTTCTTGTGTTTCTCGCTCTAACTTCTCTCTACAGTATTCAAGGATAATTCTTGTTGTAATAAATGAAGTTGAGCTCCCTTTATATAGTCTTCAAGCATTTGAACTCTTGGTAGGTGGGAGTGCCGTTTGAATTTGACCGTTTATCCCAAGTTACCGTTTGCCCAATAAATGCTCCATTAATGCATAGCAGGGTTGACTTGCTTTATCTCTGAAAAGTAGTCCTGACACCTCTGCTCTGACATAAGCATTCTGACACTGCAACATCTGACATTCTGATTGCTTGCGGAAGCAGATTCTCATCCTGAAGCAATTCTACTGAGTGTGCTGCACTGAGTGTTAGTTTATCAATATGAACATATAGTCACATGCAGTGGGAGTGTTCTTTGCCTAAGTGGTAAGTTCCTTATATCAGGAAGTACATTTACATCCGGAAGCAAATTCACTGTATGAAGGATTACTTACTCTCGCTCAGTGTTAAGTCACTTCAACAGCTAGCGCTAGTCACTAAGCCATCGGAAGCACTTCTGCTAGATGTTGCTTACATTCACTGACGCTTAGTGTTATCGTGTTCTATCAGTCTGCGCTAGTGAAAGTTTATCCGGAAGTGATTCTACTTGATGAGGCTTATTCATTGACGCTTAGTGTTATATCTATTCTATCGGTCTGCGCCAGTCAAAGTTTATCAGGAAGCTATTTCACTTGATGTTGCATTTTCACTGACGCTTGGGGTTATCCTATTTTATCAGCCTGCGTCAGCACAAATCTATCAGGAAGCAAATTCACTTGATGTTGCATTTTCACTGACGCTTGGGGTTATCCTATTTTATCAGCCTGCGTCAGCACAAATCTATCAGGAAGCAAATTCACTTTCTGTTGACTCTTAGCTTAGTCTGAAGGCTTTGTTTATCTATTGCTCATGGACTAAGTTAATTCCTTAGTGAATCACTTGCTCTCGCTGGGGGATGAACTATTTGTCAGCGAGCGCCAGTCCTAGTCTATCCGGAAGTAAGATCTCATCCGGTTGCACTTCAACTTAGGGTTCTAGGTTTTCCTATTACTTTCTAAGTTCTTTCATATTTTAGTCTTCATCAAAACTTAAGATTCTAACATTCTCCCCCTTTTTGATGATGACAAACTCATATTCATCGATTTAGTTCATATGAAAGATTAACGAAAGAATAAGAGCGATAAATAAGAACAATTAACTTGAACAAATATTATTAGCAGAAATAAGTATATCATCAATTATCATTTCGAAGTAAAGAGCATTGACAAGTAAGTAACACCAAGCAATTGTGAAGGTATGCATGGAAGAGAAACAAAATTGGATTGGGGGTCTATGGGGGTCTATGTTTCTTTTTCCTCTCCCTCTCCTTTCATCTCTCCATCCCTCAACACTGTAGTCCTTGCTCAGCTGTTAAAATTGGATTCAGACATCCCTCATGTGATCATAGAGCGAACATTACATCTCTCCCCCTTTTGGCATCATCAAAGAGGAAGATGAGGTAGAGGCTGAGGGTGAGATCGCTGCAGCTCTAGCAAAGGCTGGTACTGGTACCATGCATTTCCGGCAGATTTGATCGCTGCAGCCTCCTCCTTGGGGATGGACTTCCTCTTCTTATCAAGCTTCTCTTGATAGGAACCCACTAACTGTTCTGCCATTCTTCCAGAAGTTCCAGGCTGACCTTGAATAGTTCCATTCTGCCCTAGTGTATTCAGCCCAGAGATTTCATGATGTTCTTGATGTTCATTGCGATGTTCTTCACGATGCCCAGATTTTCCAGAATGCTCAAGGCTCGATTTCCCAGATTTTGGCTTGTGTTTCTTAGATGAGGAGGGTTTCATTGAAACTGGGATTGTTTCATAAGGTTCGGCCAATTTTTGTGTGGGTATGTGGTAAAATGCGAAAGGATGTATGAAGAAAAATGAAGAACACAGATGAAGAGTATGAATGTATGCAGAGAGAATATATGGGTAAAAATTTTCAAGTGAAAAGTGAAAGTGAAAAATGGCGTTTATTTATAGGCATACTCTATGGAGGGCAAAAAGGTCATGTCGCTTCATATTTTCACACATTGGGTAACGTAAAAATTTAAGTTGGAACGACACACCTGATGACACGTGTCGCTTCTCGATGGCAGAGAAGGCATATCGTTTCTGTGGAGAGTTGAAACGTTTCTGAATGTGACGTGTCCTTTGGTTCAGGCACTGGCACTCACGCCCACCTTGATTTAAGACTCAGCGCCAGTAAAAGGTCATCCGGAAGTAGTTTTGCTCGCTGTTAGACAAGTGCTCTTGGTTGCCTTGAGCAATCATCCAGCGTCAGTGGATGACCATCCGGAAGTGGTTTTGCTTCCGGTTGCACTTAAGATTTAACATTGAGGGACCTGCAAAAACAAGGATTGGCACTCCGATGCCTAAGTTAGTATTGTTTGAAGTATTTTGAAAAACAATTAAGTACATGGAATTTACACTTCATTTGGGTTTACCATTCCCAAATCACCTCTAATAAAAGTAAATTGGTCAACCCCCAGAGGCTTGGTGAAGATATCAGCAAGCTGTTGTTGTGTGGGGACAAACTGTACTTTGACATCTTTCTTTTGAACATGGTCTCTGATGAAATGATGTCTGACATCAATGTGCTTTGTCCTAGTGTGCTGAACCGGATTCTTGGCTAGGCTGATTGTGCTTGTGTTGTCACAGAGGATGGGTGCCTCAGGGAATTCCAAGCCAAGATCTCTCAACTGGTTCTTCAGCCACAACACTTGGGCACAACAACTGGCTGCTGCAATGTATTCTGCCTCAGTGGATGACAAGGACACGCAGGTCTGCTTTTTGCTCGCCCAAGACACCAGACAACCACCAAGGAAGGCGCATTGTCCACTGGTGCTTTTCCTATCAGTTTTATAACCTGCATGATCAGAGTCAGAATAAGCCCACAAGAACTCTTGGTTACCTCTGGGATACCAAAGACCAAGTTCTTGTGTCCCCTCAAGGTATCTTAAGATACGTTTAACACATGTTAGATGTGACTCCTTGGGGTTGGCTTGAAATCTAGCACACATGCCTACACTAAATTGAATGTCAGGCCTGCTGGCTGTTAAGTATAGGAGAGAACCTATCATTCCTCTATACATGGGCAGGCTGACAGATTTACCCTTTGCGTCAGCATCAAGTGCGGCAGTGGTGCTCATGGGAGTGTCATACTCCTTGCATTCATCCATCCCAAACTTTTTGAGTAGCTCTCTGCAGTATTTGGCTTGGGAGATGAATATTTCATTCTTCTTCTGCTTAATTTGCAGGCCTAGGAAGAACGTTAGTTCTCCCATCATTGACATTTCAAACTCACCCTGCATGGTCTTAGAAAAATCCTCACAAAGCATTTCGTTAGTTGCTCCAAAGATAATATCATCAACATAAATTTGAACAATTAGCATATCTCTATCTTTGTGAAGGATAAACAGTGTATTATCAAGTTTGCCTCTTGAGAAACCTTTGCCTAGCAGAAAGCTGCTAAGTCTCTCATACCAAGCTCTAGGAGCTTGTTTCAGGCCATATAAAGCTTTCTTCAATCTATACACATGTTTGGGATGCTTGTGATCCTCAAAGCCAGGAGGTTGTTCTACATATACCTCTTCCTTAATATAGCCATTAAGAAATGCACTCTTTACATCCATTTGATATAGCCTGAAGCCCTTCATGGATGCAAAGGCTAGAAGAATCCTTATTGCTTCAAGTCTCGCGACTGGAGCAAATGTTTCTTCATAGTCAATGCCTTCTTCTTGGTTATATCCTTTGGCAACTAGTCTGGCTTTGTTTCTTGTAATTTGACCTGTCTCATCCAGTTTGTTTTTAAAGACCCATTTGGTCCCTACTATAGATTGATGAGATGGCCTAGGGACTAGTTCCCAGACTTGACTTCTTTCAAATTGGTTTAGCTCTTCCTGCATGGCAATAATCCAGTCGCAGTCCTCAAGAGCTTGTTCAACTGAAGTTGGTTCTATTTGAGATAGAAATGCACCAAACTCAACTTCATTTTGAACCTGCCTTCTGGTTCTCACACCAGAAGAAACATCACCAAGCACTTGATCAAGAGGATGATCTCTGTGATGCCTCCTAGCTGTTGGCAACTGTGCCTCATCATGCACAGTCTGCACTCTAGGTTCATCGCAGAGTTCATCTTCTTCCTTAGGATTGTTTGTTGGTGTTTCTTTTGGTGGTGAAGAAGATGATGGTAATTTTGGGAGGTTAAGTAATTCATCATCTTCTCTGGATTGTCCCCATGTAGGAATTTCATCAAATACAACATGCATGGATTCCTCTACAGTTTTAGTTCTCATGTTGTATATCCTATAAGCTTTACTCCTAAGGGAATATCCTATGAATATACCTATATCAGCCTTTGGATCAAACTTACCCAAGTTTACCTTTCCATTATTATGCACGTAGCATTTTGATCCAAATATTCTGAGGTGGCTGATGTTTGGCTTCCTTCCTTTGTATAGCTCGTATGGAGTCTTATCCAAGCCTTTACGAACATAAGCTCTGTTGGAGATATAGCAAGCAGTGCTCATAGCGTCCGCCCAGAACACTTGAGAAACCTCTTTCTCGTTGAGCATGCTTCTAGCCATCTCCGTCAGAACCCTGTTCTTTCTTTCAACTACTCCATTTTGTTGAGGAGTCCTCGGAGCTGAGAAGTTATGTTCAATTCCATTTTGCTCACATAGCTCAGAGAAGCTATGGTTCTCAAACTCCCCACCGTGGTCTGTCCTTATGGCTGTGATTTTGAGTTCTCTCTCATTCTGCACTTTCTTAGCCAAGACCACAAAAGCATCAAAAGTATCTTGCTTGGAGGCAAGAAACATAGTCCAGGTGAACCTTGAATAGTCATCCACCACTACTAGAGCATATAGGTTTCCACCCAAGCTCTTTACTCTTGCTGGCCCAACCAAATCCATGTGGATTAGTTCCAAGGGCCTGCTGGTGGAGACTCTCTTCTTGGTTTTAAACGAGGACTTTGTTTGCTTTCCTCGTTGGCAGGATTCACAGATAAAATCATGCTTGACTTTAAAAGAGGGAATACCTATAGCTAGCTCATTTTTAATTAGCATGTCCAATTGAGTAAAGTTAACATGAGCTAGTCTCTTATGCCAAAGCCAACTATTCTCGTCACTAGATATTAAACATTTTTCTTCTAGCTGTTGACATAAGTCTAAGGTATATAAATTCCCATTTCTGTTTGCCTTAATCTTGCATTTTAAGTTGGCCTTATCTATATTTAGATCCTGCTTATCAACTATTAAGCACTCATTTGAATCAAATATTACCCAATTTCCTCTGTCCGTGCTCTGGCTCACGCTCAGCAGATTGTGACAGAGACCGTCCACAAGGTAGACATCTTTTACTGGTCCGACCTCTCCAACTCCAGTGATCTTGCCACTTTGATTTCCTCCAAAGGTTACTGTGGCCCCATCTTTGATCACCAGAGATTTGAACTTGTCTCTGTCCCCAGTCATGTGTCTTGAGCATCCACTATCAATATACCATTTCTTGTTCTTGGATGCCTTGAGACACACCTGTAAAATTTAAGCAAACTTAGGTACCCAACTTTTCTTGGGTCCTCGATCATTAGTTTTTAATGCCCTTGGTTTAGAGTCATCCTTGATCTTGGGCTTGTGACTTTTCAGAGCCTCTGGCCGAGTGCTGGCTCTGGACTCTTGGGTTTTCCCTTTGGAATAATTCCAGGCTTGGGATCCTTGTCCTCTCCTAGTTTCCTTTGCAGGAGGAGGATCTTTTGTTGCCTTGGTTCTTTTAGGGACCCATTTGTAGGAGCTGTTAACTCCATGCTTCTTAGCATTACAGGTGGACGTGGAGTGTCCTTTCCTGTTGCAGTAATTACAGAAGCTAAAGGGTGAGGAGCCATGATTGGTGGCTTTATGGAAGAACTTCAAGTAAGGCTTTACTTTTGGTTCTACCCACCTTTTTACCTTAGGGGTATATCCCAAGCCAGTTCTATCCCTATATGCCCTTTGGCTCATTAAAATTACTTTTAGCATTTCTGAACCATTGGTGAACTTCTCCAGGGCATTTTGCAGCTTATTATTTTCCTCTGAGACTTTGCTGCAACTAGAGCAACTCTCAGGTGTTGGGGCGTTGGGTTCTACCTGTGGAGAACCCTG
This sequence comes from Mimosa pudica, assembly GCA_029929735.1. NCBI lineage: Eukaryota > Viridiplantae > Streptophyta > Magnoliopsida > Fabales > Fabaceae > Mimosa > Mimosa pudica. The sequence goes on along the minus strand of JAKELP010000003.1, from coordinate 6,368,058 downwards.
GCCATCCACTATCGGAAGTCTTCTAGCTTCCGCTAGTTCCTCACTTAGTGAGTCCACCTTGGACTCAAGTGATTCCTTTTTGGTTTTCAACACCTTATAGGCTTTACATAGTCTAGAGAATTCTTCATGAATCTCATTGTAAGCCTCTTGAAGTTCAGAAAAGGTTACCTCATGATCTTCGTTGGTAAGGTCAACATCTGAAGGTGCTTCTTCATCCTCCTCTCTAGCTACCAGGCAGAGGTTGGCAACTTCTTCTTCGTCACTTGCTTCCTCATCTGAGCTGTTAACCCAAATAGAGGAAACAAGAGCTTTTCTTTTGTCCTTGCCTTTTGACCTCTGCAGGCTGGGGCACTCAGCCTTGAAGTGACCAGGCTTATTGCATTCAAAGCACACAGGGACCTTCTCTTTCTTGTATCCCTTCTTCTCACTGGTATCACCTCTCTGATAGCCTCCCTTCTTTCTGAGGAATTTTCTAAATTTCCTCACCATCATAGCCATCTCCTCATCGTCCATCTCATCATCATCATCTTCATCATTGTCATTGATCCCTTTGCTGGGAGCAACGAGAGCAAGATTTTTGTTCTTGGGTGAAGGTTGAGGAGCTCTCATAGCCAGCAAGGTAGGTTCATATTCAGCAAGAGAGCCAAATAGTGCGGTGATGGAGCTGGTTGATTCACCTTGCACTTCTTGCAAAATAGTTACTTTGGTGATCCAGTCACCCTTCAAGATCTTTAGGATCTTGCTCACTTGCTCTCTTTCAGGGATATCCTTACCCAGCGAGGCCAAATTATTGATGAGATGAGTGAACCTGAGTTCCAGCTCTCTGATAGGCTCGGTAGGGCTCAGCATGGCGAATTTATGGAATTCTTCAACCAGCATTTCAATACGTCTCGCCTTTACTCCCCTGGTTCCAGAGTGTGCAGCCTCAAGAGCCTCCCACATATCCTTAGCAGTTTTGTGGTGGCTGATTCTGTGAAATTCTTTGTGGGTGAGAGCACACTGGATGTAGTGCATGGCCCGATGGTTTAGTTGGACTAGAGCATAGTCCTCAGCAGTGTATCTGGCTCGAACTTTTGCAAATCCATCTTCGTCCAGTGGAACATTATCCCCTCGTTCTATGACATCCCAGAGTCTCAAGTCGCTTGACTTGATATATGTCTCCATTCTGTATTTCCAGAACGTATAGTTGTACCCATCGAAGCCTGGGGGCTTATTGGGTTGAACGGCGACATCTGGTAGGCCATAATCTGGATCCATTACTTGATCTTTGCTTTCTGATTCGTTGGAATCGGGTGAGAAAGACCTCGCTCTGATACCAAATGAACGTAATGGATGCACAAGAGGGGGGGGGGGGTGAATTGTGCTTCAAAAAATAAATACTCGAAATAAACAACACAGGATTTATACTGGTTCGGTCTACCTGACCTACGTCCAGTCCTCAACCACCCAGGCTGAGAGTTCCACTATAACTCAGGTTTTAAATCGGGTTCACCTGAAACCTTACAACCGCAAGTTTTAGACGGGATCACTTGCAACCTTACAACCACAAGTTTTGCGGGCTTACTTGCAACCTTTTTACCTAGCTCCCCCTTACACCAAGCAAGGGTTCAACCTTTACAAATAAAGGATTTTACTAAGTTCTCTTTAAGAACAGATGGTGATACACACTTAAGCACAACTAATTGCTCTTATAACAAAAAGAGACTTAACTACAATGAGTACAGAATAAGTACGTGAAGAATCACTCAAAGTGTTAAATGCTCTTTTCTATTTCTGGGCAGCCTTGAATGCTTTGAAGATTTCTTGTGTTTCTCGCTCTAACTTCTCTCTACAGTATTCAAGGATAATTCTTGTTGTAATAAATGAAGTTGAGCTCCCTTTATATAGTCTTCAAGCATTTGAACTCTTGGTAGGTGGGAGTGCCGTTTGAATTTGACCGTTTATCCCAAGTTACCGTTTGCCCAATAAATGCTCCATTAATGCATAGCAGGGTTGACTTGCTTTATCTCTGAAAAGTAGTCCTGACACCTCTGCTCTGACATAAGCATTCTGACACTGCAACATCTGACATTCTGATTGCTTGCGGAAGCAGATTCTCATCCTGAAGCAATTCTACTGAGTGTGCTGCACTGAGTGTTAGTTTATCAATATGAACATATAGTCACATGCAGTGGGAGTGTTCTTTGCCTAAGTGGTAAGTTCCTTATATCAGGAAGTACATTTACATCCGGAAGCAAATTCACTGTATGAAGGATTACTTACTCTCGCTCAGTGTTAAGTCACTTCAACAGCTAGCGCTAGTCACTAAGCCATCGGAAGCACTTCTGCTAGATGTTGCTTACATTCACTGACGCTTAGTGTTATCGTGTTCTATCAGTCTGCGCTAGTGAAAGTTTATCCGGAAGTGATTCTACTTGATGAGGCTTATTCATTGACGCTTAGTGTTATATCTATTCTATCGGTCTGCGCCAGTCAAAGTTTATCAGGAAGCTATTTCACTTGATGTTGCATTTTCACTGACGCTTGGGGTTATCCTATTTTATCAGCCTGCGTCAGCACAAATCTATCAGGAAGCAAATTCACTTGATGTTGCATTTTCACTGACGCTTGGGGTTATCCTATTTTATCAGCATGCGTCAGCACAAATCTATCAGGAAGCAAATTCACTTTCTGTTGACTCTTAGCTTAGTCTGAAGGCTTTGTTTATCTATTGCTCATGGACTAAGTTAATTCCTTAGTGAATCACTTGCTCTCGCTGGGGGATGAACTATTTGTCAGCGAGCGCCAGTCCTAGTCTATCCGGAAGTAAGATCTCATCCGGTTGCACTTCAACTTAGGGTTCTAGGTTTTCCTATTACTTTCTAAGTTCTTTCATATTTTAGTCTTCATCAAAACTTAAGATTCTAACAGTTGTTATGTGTGTCCATGCCCTCATCAATCCCTGCCCATTAATTTGTTAGAGGAGTTGTTATTACATTTAGAGGGTCGGTCATGACCTTGTTAGAAGTGCCTATGAACTTTTCAATCTCTGCCCATGGGATTGTTAACCGTGCTCATTGACAAATCCTTGGATTTGTATGTTTTTATTGTGTTAACTTGAGGTTATTAACATTTCAAAGATGCAATATTGGTTCATTTATGCCTAATTGAATATAGACCTTTAAGTAAAAATTAGTTTAGGAAGTGAATTAATTGGCCTAACTTATGAATTTAATTTGTTAATTAATTTTGAGAGTCACTTGATCTATTTCTTTCCCTTATTTCACTTTTAGGGTCGTTTAAGGACCAAACATGGAGGAGGCTAGATAGGAAAAAGCAAGGAAAAATGGGGAAAAATCTGGAAAATCAAGCTGCTGGACGAATTTGGAAAACTACAGAAAAGGACCTTGAATTTCAGAAATTTCAGTTTAATCCCAGAAACATAATTACAGTTTAGTCCTCAAATTTCAGAAATTAGACCGAGATCCCACCTGCGAACTGCTCTTCCGGATTCGATTTTTGCTGATTTTTGACTCATTTCACCTCCAATTTGGACCCAAACTCAAACCCAATCATTAAGCCCAAGTGCCTATGCATATTAGATGAAAAAAATTAGGCTAGAAAGGAAGTTTTGGAAGTTGGGTGCTCCCCCAAAACCCTAGTTCTCTCATCTTCTCCATCTCTTCCTCCATCACACTCTCATTTTCCTCACATTTTCTTTTCATCTTCCACCTTCCTTCCTCCTTCCATGCCTCAATAAAGTTCCTCCTTACTCTTGGAATTTATGGGAAGTGGCTTGAACTTTGGTTCTTCAAAGGGGAGTCTCAATTCCTTTCCTTTCTCTTTATATTTTTGATTGCCTAGATTTAGGTACCATTTATGTTTTGAGATTGGACTGGATTTGGTTGTTATTGTGGGTATTTGTGATTTTGGTTTGTAATGAGAGATTTGTACTCATCAATATACATGGTTATGTATATGTTCTTTATGGTTTATTTGATATCATTCTATTTATTCATAGTATTAATAGATAGTTTGATTGAATTGAATTATAATTGAACCTAATGCATTACAAAACACTAATCACACTCTAGGGTAATTAATAATGTCTATTTGAATGGGTTCATGAGACTAGGCATTAGACTTACCGGTTGATGAGGTTTGGTACCTTAGGAAACCTAGAGAAAACTCAAATGTGCTAAGGGGCAAAACAGTCTTTTCACATTTAAAATATATTAAAGTAAGGTCCCTTGGAACCCTATTTTAATTTGGAGAGTTTATGAGACTTTTCTAGTATTAAGTCCCTTGTGAGGGACTTCAAATTAATTTTCCCAATACTTTTTCTGTCTTGTTGGTCAATAATGAACATTATAGTTCGAACTCGAGGAAATTAAGATATGATTAGGGAAGACTGATAATTTGTCCCCACGTTTATGCCCAGCCCTTTAAAACTATAAACTAGAGGCTGTCAAATACTAAATTTGAACATCTTTTCAAATACAAATCCAAACCTTAATGTGTACATACTAAGAATAACTAGTCACTTCCACTACACTTATCGCCCTTGATAAACAAAAGAGAGTATGATTGGGTTCATCATGATACTCGCTCATATCTTAATTAGACCATTATATTATAACATGTCATATGTAATTAGATTATAAGTTAGTTCATAAGTGGACTAAATTAATTTTGAGGGAAAAATTAATTATTAACAGTTTAAAGTGATTAATTTTGCTTCCTTAATTTCTTAAAAAATGAAATTTATTTTATAATTAGGACTGGAAGGAGTATTTGGAGAATGGGCCAAATTGTTGGACTCGTACTGTCGCAATATTTCTGATCCAATAAACTAACCGTCTTTATTTGGTTTATACAAATCCAGCCCAATCATCTTACTCATGTCACACCTATCATTACCCAAAAAACAAGTGAAAATGAAGTAAGCTTCCCATAGCCCAGCCCAGCCCAGAGCAGTTGTGGAAATAAGGCATCATTTTAGTACGTCTTGAGGGATATCTTTCGACTTACAGCACAAATTTATATGCAGGTTGTACACTCAGATAGATTTTTCATAATGTCGACCAACTTGAATGGATGTATGATTAAATAACAGCAAAATTTACTTAAAAACATTTTTAACTCTACTCCAATTCTTCCAAACTGAGCTTATTAAGGGCATGTTTGTTTGCTTGGAAAGTGAATGTGGGAAAGTAGAATGGTAATTTACATATATCTTGGGACCCACAAGTTTTCTCTCTCCATCTCACACTTTCAATGGGTCCCACAAACTTTACTTTCTAATCATTACCTAATTAACCTCTATTTTCCATCTTTACCCCATTACCTTCAATTCTCACCTCCAATTCCATTTTCCAATTCCATCCAACCAAACTGACTCTAAAATTTCTTCTTTTCTCCCTCTTTTGCTTTCCTCGAGGTAAGCAGATTATTAGTAAAGTTTAGAGTTCTGACTCTCTTTATATAAGTAGTACAATATATGTGCAATGCATGCATGGGTGAATGCAGTAAATTAAATGACACAATTGTTTTTGTTATGCAACTTGAAATGTTCAAAATTACTCCCTCCGTTCCTAAATATAAGATCACTTTGCTTAATTTGGGGAGATTAAGGAAGACAATAAAATTACATGATCTTCCCAAAATCTCCTCAATTACTTAACTTTAAAAGGAATAGGGGTTTTCAATGAAAAGATGGAGTATAAGAGTAGCTTGGACAAAACTTGAGATAAAGTAGGAAGTGATCTTATATTTAAGAACTTATCTACTTCCCCAAAGTGATCTTATATTTAAGAATGGAGGAAGTACTAAATATGTTTTTTTTTCTTTTTTGACCAAAACTAAATATTCCTTTGAGGGACAATTTTTTTTTAATTTCATGTATTTTGAGAAAACGACTATTTGAGAATACATTTTGATAATCAATCCCAAAAATGAGAAAAAAAGAGTAGATTTTATAAAACATGAGATTTTGGCTTCTCAAAATGTATTTTGGACTAAAAATGTACATTTTCAACTTATGTTTAGTTAGTAGAATTGATAAGTGGGCTTATCCCCTATAAAGATGAAAACATGTGTTCGAATTCTGAGAAACATTTCTCGTTAGGAGAAATGATGACCCTATGTATATGAACAGCACTATTCACATAGAGTCCGGATTTATCGGTTGCTAATGGACATCTTATTACCGGGCTGTGTTTACAAAGAAATGAAATCACATTTTCAAAATGGGTATCCAAACGTGTAATAAATGGAAAACTTGGCTTAGAAAGGTAGGTGGTGGGTGACGAGGGCAATGATGTGTTATGCATCTCTATTTGTGAAAGGGTGCATGATTGACTCTCTAATCCACATTATCTAATACACTAACATTTCCTCATCCCTATTATTTATACATTAACTCGTCTTCATCCCTTTTGTTTAAATATAAACACTTCTCCCGCTCCACGCTCGAACTAAATCTATCTTCCTCCTGCTTCTTAGGACGTGGGCGTCTGCTTACCCCTGCTTTTCCTCCTTCTTTTCTATTGTTTATTATATATCGGATAATATATATCATATATTATGTGCACACAAAGCATTATTATTTATTCAATTGTCTCTCCCCAAACAGACCATTTTCCCTCTATGCGCTCCCCCCCTTTCCTAGTATTGCCCAATCCTCTTTTCTCTCTCCATCCTCCTGTTTCTATTTTTTTATTTTTTGAATATATATTCGATTTACCATCATCCCACTTTAGCTCTTTTTGTCAGCTCAGTTTGTGAAAAAATTGTTCTTTATCATAAGTCAAATTTAGAAGTTTTTAATGCTAGTGTTACATTTTGTCCTTATCAGTAAATTTAGAGAAAAATAAAGACATGGAACACAAGTTATAAGGGAAAATGCCATTTAAATCCCTTCGAATATACAAAAGGACAATTCAGGAACTCAAACTTTCAAAAGGACCATGAAGGAACTAGGACCTAGTTGACATTTTAAAATTGTGTGAAAAGACAAAATTGTCCTAATCATAAAACAGAAATTACTAATCACCTTTACACCCACCATTTTCAATAAGGTGGTTAGTAATTTCTGTTTTATGATTAGGACAATTTTGTCTTTTCACACAATTTTAAAATGTCAACTAGGTCCTAGTTTCTTCATGGTCCTTTTGGAAGTTTGAGTTCCTGAATTGTCCTTTTGTATATTCGTAAAGATTTAAATGACATTTTTCCAAAATATAAACCATTATTTGAAGTTTTGTATATAAATGAGGGTTGTTTTAATTAAATTATTAACTTATGCTTTTTTAACGAGTTAACAAACATTAAGTAATTAAGACTTCTTATGAAAAAAATTAAGCTGAACTGTAGTTTGTGGGCGAACCTGATAATACATAAGTCAATATGTGTGTGGGCCTTGTCTTTTTAATTCCGCCCACCCAATCACAATATCACACGCCTTCTTAAGAAGAGTGGGACCCCCGTGGCCCCATATATAGTTGCTGTTGCTCATCTTTGTCTAGTTGTCAAGGACTAGTCTGGGGTTCTGATGGTCTGTAAAGGAGAGCACTGTACTTCTAGTGCGCTTTAGTCCGATCTGAACTCAGATAGCCTGATGACGTGGTCAGTTGACACGTGTGTTGTATTAGATTGGGTGGCCCCCATGTGGTTCCAGGGGCCAAGTGAATGAATGGTCCCCACCACAACAACGACTCAAAATGCCTTGATTCCATTACTGGAAGCGAAGTTGAAGTTGTGACTCCCTCTCTCTCTCATCCTCCTTTTTATGACGCGTGTCTGATTTTACTTATTGCGGACTATATTGCTACATCAAAAAGGGTCCCACCTCAATTTGTCCTCTTATTTCTTTTGTTTCTTAAAATATTAAGTCAAAGTAAATGATTAATTAACTGGTGTGTGTATATAGCACAAAGTACAAAATAAATTAACTTGGATGTGGTTCATGTGCATGTCAATAATCCTGGGCTTCAAACCATGTTTATGAATTTTATACTTGTATTGTAAATGGTTAATTAACTGGCGTGTATATAGCAAAAGTTGAAAAATCATTTTATCATTTCCTCCATTGTTAATGCAATGCATACTTATTATATAGTCAGTCTCCTTTAGTCATGCCCTTGACCTTTTAAGCTTTGCTATCTCTGTTTTCTGTTTCAACGAATGCGTAGAAGCCCTTTGACACACCGTTTAACCTGTCAGTTTTATGGGAAAGCCCCTATATTTTGTAGAAGTTAGAGAGTAAATTAATTCACTAAATTATAACATGTAATATGTAATTAATATATATGTTAGTTAATAAGTAAAATAAACTCATTTTGAGGGAAAAAGATAATTTCAGACAATTTAAAATGATCAATTTTGTAGCTTTAATTTGTTTAAAAAAACAACTTAAATTGACTTTATATTTAGGACCTGAGGGATGTGTTTTGGGCAATTTTTTCTTACAAGATTATTACTATCTATAAGAGTGCATACGATTTTACTGTCATTTATAAGTAAAATAGTCTGTTATTATCCAGTAAGTTCCAATTCCAAATTCATGATATAGTATATGAAATTCAAAGAAAAAAATGTAGTACATGAAAAATGTGATGATAATTACATAAATGTGATGTCACTTGTCCCTAATTGATGTCACTTGTCCCTAATTGCGGAGAAGATGCTCATAATGATTTAATTAGGATGGATTTTGGGCGTGGTTGATTCAACACACATAATTCTTTTTTTGTCCATGAAAAATAGTACTGTAGTATACCTTTCTCTCTTCATGGGCTGCTGATATTGCTACCGTTGCTAAATTTCTTAGTTATGAACTAATTATCTTGCATAGTAAAATCGGAAATGAAAATCAAAACTTGTCTACTAAAGTTATTAAACTAACGGCTCATCATATATTCCCTCTAACGTCCATGAACCAACGGCCGTGATTCATTAGACGGTGAAAAGAAATGAGACCGAGACACAGAGTGTAAGTGTAACGAGGTATTTTGCACAAAACGGTGCATTTTACTTAAGCATAGTCCTGTGGATCTCATTCCCTTGCATATAATCAGATTGTCCAGCCACACATGGCGAAGTGTAAGTATAAATCAAAAGTTTAAACTATCATGAAGTAATAAAATGAACGTTTCATTCTGAGGAACATGTCTGACAAGGAAATGGGAAAAATAACAAATTAAACGTTAAAGCCAGACATTGGGGTGAAAACTATATATATGAAGAATATAATGTTGATTTATGCACATAATTTGTATCACATTCACGCACGCACACACATGTAGCCAATTATAAGTATTGGCCCCAAAAAATGTCGCCAATTATCAGTACAATTAAGTAATAATAATGGGGTGCTAATAATATTATTTGTGATCGCCTATATTATGTAAGAAGATCCACTCATTTGATTCTCACAATAATCCACACAGTCTCTTCTCATTTAATTCATAATTGTTCTCGCAATCACTCAGCCACTACAAAACACTATCACATTTGATTAGTTGAATTATTTTCATCTCTTCACATGTATAAAACCTTCTTATTACATTCCATCATGCAAAACATAGCCAAGTGTACTATATATAAACTTGTCAATTGTCATATGTAATACATGTTGGCGTTAGCTCCCAAATTTTCGAATAATCATGTTGTTCTTGTAGCTTCTCTCTAATGCTATCTAGGTCCAGTTGACAGGAATACTTACAAATAACAAATGATATATAGTTCGAGTCGATCCCCCTTTAGGTCACTATACCCTAAACCCTACTTTCAGAGCAATTAAGCAGCTACCGACAAAAGAAGTTGCGGAGCTCCTTAGGATTAAACGAACTCTTCCTGTAAAATATCAAGGGAAACAAAACTATGGGAGATAATAAACTCAACAAGGCAATAATAAAAAAATAGCACAAGGAGGAACTCAAAATGTTCCTCAAGCAGTGAAGACCTTCAACTGGTCCTTCTCTATATATAGCCACGGACATAAATACATGGAAGGGCAATTTAATAATATAAAAAGAGAATTAAACCACCGGTTATAGTGCTTATAAAACCAAATAAAAATTCTTTAAGAAAACGTTTTATAACAAGAGACAAGTTAATAAATAAATTCATTTATGTCCAATGAATCCACATTATTGTGATTTTTTTTATTAATGACCGCCGGTTTAATCTGGACTACTTGAGGGGTAGTAATGTTGCCCACATAGATAAGGTTGTCTCCTCTCTCAATAAGAGCGCTTCCTGAGATTCGAACACGCACATTCTCATCCTTACGGGGGTTGTAACTCACTTACCAGCTCAACCAACTACCCATTGGTACATTATTGTGATTTGAAGGCACGTCAAATGTCCTTGTATTCAGATAAAAACCAATGCAATGAATGAGGCATACTCACACTTGACACAACTTTTTCATAAAATAACATTTTGGATTTACTCAAGCTAGTCCGCGTTTCACTCTTGCACAATCAGCGGGGATAAATAGACGGATTTCACTTTTAGTGACTCATTGTTTTGAGAGTTAATTCCTCCTCCTTGCCCATCAAGTAATTCAAATTCACTTATAAGTTAGACCAAACACACTACAAAAAACGGGGCTCTTATCGGCGTTTTATTTGGCTTCGAATCGGCGAAATTTTCCGGCGGAATGACGCTACGGCGTTTTGGCAAAACGCCTATAAATATGCCGTCGAAACCCGGCACATCGGCGTTTTGCAAAACGCCCATAAGGGGGTAAAACGTCGGAAACAAAACCCAGGAAAATAATATAATATTAGCATATCGGCGTTTTGCCCCAAACGCCGATGTGTGATATAATATAATATTATTTAATTCACGCACACCGGCGCTTTCCCAAAACGCCGGTCCGCGTTTTTTCAAAAAATAAAAAACCATTTTTCGTCCTGGTTGTTTAAAACTAGGACGAAAAATGGTAAAAAATGAACAAAAGATAAGCACCAAATTGACAATAACAATAATAGACATAAATATAAGGAATAAAAAACATAATTCAGATATCAACATTACAAAAGAAAAACCATAAGATCAAACAGATATCAACATTACAAAAGAAATGTCACCAAGAACCATAAAATCAAAAACAACAACAACATTGAAGGGGAAAGACGAATGAGAAGAAAAACAGGAGAAAATGAGCGACATAGCTGAAGGAGGGAGGAGCTATTTATAGAGAACGAAGGTGCGGACCGGCGTTTTGGGAAAACGCCAGTACAAAAAACATTAAAATATCGCATATAGGCGTTTTGCAAAACACCCATATGTATTTTAACATTAAATAATGCATATAGGCGTTTTGTCAAACGCCAATATGTATTATTTACATTAAATAATGCACATAGGCGTTTTGGCAAAACGTCTATATGCATTAAAAAATAATAAAAAGCATATAGGCGTTTTGCAAAACGCCTATATGCGATTTAATTATTATTAAATCACATATCGGGGTTTTGATCAAAACGCCTATATGCTTTTTTCCTGTAAAAAAAATAAAAAATGTCAGCCGCCTCTTTTTTTCAAATAAAATATACATATTGGCGTTTTGGGGTTACCAAAACGCCGGTTGGTAAACGAGGGAAAAAAGGCGGGAAGTGCGCGTCAAATTTAACGGCGTTTCAGTTAGGCGTTTTACTCAAAACGCCTATATGTACATGCGGATAGGCGTTTTTCATCAAAACGCCGGCATGCGTGCGCCGGAATGGACCGTTTTTTTTTGTAGTGACAATCTCAAATACTATGTGACTTATTCCTTATGACACACTTATTTAATATTTTCAACAATACATTTCTTGCAAGTTTTAAAAACACACACTCACTGACACACAGTTCTCACACTTTTTAATTTCTTATTTTAGCTATATATGTATAGATGAACTCCTTTAATAAACTAAATAAAACTACTTAATTACCAAAAGTTAATTAACTTATCAAATTTGTTCAATTTACATGTGTGTGTATAGGCTTAAGTATACTTTTGGTCCCTTATGTTTGCATCAAGTTTCAATTTAGTCCTTTATGTTTGGAAAGTACACTTTTAGTCCTTTTTTGCTAACACTGTTAGTTTAACTTAACGGAAAATATTAACTTAACAATTTTAAATGATTAGTTTATAATTGAATTGTACCAAAAATGATAAATTTTGAAAATATAAGAATAATTACACTCAAATATTTTAATATGAACATTTTTTTAATATATAATAATCATTTAAAATTGTTAAGTTAGCATTTTCCGTTAAGTTTAACTAACGGTGTTAGTAAAAAATGACTAAAAGTATACTTTCCAAACATAAATGACTATATTGAAACTTGATGCAAACATAAGGGACCAAAAGTATACTTTAGCCTATATATATATGATCAATATATACATATATACATTCTTTGGCCTATTAAACTTGTTGTCATTTTTTTGGGCACATCAACTGTCAAACAAATGTTTTGGTTTCTCAGATTTAATTAGGTTTAATGCATTAATCTCTATGTATAAAGTAATAAAAAATTTTTTTATCAAAAAAAAAAAAGTAATAAAAAATTTAGATCATGTTGTCTTTTAATAGACTATAACTCTTGGTTTAAAACGTGATGAACCAATGCAATACTAAAATAAGAAAAAACTTGAGGTTCTAGTGATTATATATATATGTAATATCTCTTATAGTAAACATGATAGAATGGTTAAAGATGATATCTCATAATTAGGACCGGGTACTTCACTTTTCAAATTCTCCTAAGTTTGATACATTATTGCTCCATACCGACAAATTGTTGAAGCACTAACACAGGCTTTTTTTTTATGAAAATAATGAATTCTCACTTCTCTATAAAATAATTTTCTCAAGATAGGGTAAACATACTTGGGAAAATGACAGAAAAATGCCACTTGAATTTCATTTGGACAAAATGGGGTCTCCAATTGCAATTTGGACAAATAAGGGTGCAACTTGGACAAATAAGGGTCAGTCCCCTATTTGTCCAAATGAAATTTAAGCCAAATGACAAAACAAACCTTCCCTTACATTAAACAAAACCATAAAACATATTCTTCTTCTCCTTTTCTTCTTGCTTGGTCGAGACAGCCAAGCTTCATCATCTTCTTCTTGTTGCTTGCCAAGTTGAAGCTTGGAAGGGGGAAAAGGTGAGAACTTTGGGTATTATTGTGATCAAGATAACATACTTAAACACAAGTAGAAAACTTTTCTGCATTCCTTGCATGTCAAGGGGAGGGATTAATAGTGCGGTTGTGGCTCATAATGGCCACAAACAGTTGTGAGTTTCCATGCAAACCTATTATAGGATCCTTCTGCGTAGGCCCTCATTTATTGGATCCTTTTAACCTTCTCTGTCTCTCTTCCCCACAAAGAAGAAGAAGAAGATGATGATAAAGAGGAAGAATGTGTTTCGCATCGCAGGGTATCATTCCTCTCTCTAATATCCATTTCATTTATAGTATTTTGTTATCTTATTGTGCTCTGTAGATTTGGAGATTCTGATTTCCCTGTTAATTCTTCTTCTGCTTTAATCTATTATGTGATCAATTTACCCTAATTTTGCAGTTCTCATCCCTTTCTCTATTTCCTTTCTTTCTGATTGCAAACCTCAGTGTATTCTTTACTGTCTATTCACTTTATTTATCAGATTCGATTATCAGATTCGACATTTCATAAGCAACTAGTTCGTAGGTCAACTCATTGATTTCTGATTATGAAGAAAAAATGAACTAATTCATGTTAAAATCAAGTTTTATGTCCTAATTCATCGACTGCTTGAAACCAATTATAAGAACTGTGGTGTTTTGTTCAACTTAATAGGCTTAGGAATCAAAAACATGTAGAATACTATATTATACACGCACACACAGAGGATTAGGAGAAAGGGCAGTGTAAAAGAAGAGACATTGAGGAGTGAGAAAAGAAGATTCTCTCTGTAACTTCTCTTTGATGGTGAGTGAAATGTGAAAGTGTGAAGTGTTTTGCAACTTCTCTACGTTTTGATTTAGATTAGACTCCATATAAATAAGTAAAACTATAATTATTTATATGTTGGAGCCAAGTTAATTAGAAGATTCTCTCTGCAACTTCTTTGTGAATGTAAGGGTTCAAAACATGTTGTCCTCCAGAGAGAAGATACATAAAGATACAGAGAATAAAGGATTCTAGGAAACCCAAGTAAGGCTTAACTAAATTTCAGCATGAGTTGAAAACTAGTCAACTATAAATATCAGTGCTGGACTTAATTTCTAACTTTATCTATCTAACATGTGTTATGATTAAAGATCATTATTAACCATGAATTCTCATGGCCGAAAGTAATTCCTTCTGCATAATCTCTTCTACCATTTGGGAAGCAGAAATACTCACAGTGGCTAAAAGCAAGAGAAAGAGATTATGTTTAAGGTAGAAAGAAAAACTATAGATACCAAATTTTCTTGTACTTATTTTTCCTTTGTTTAACCTTTTCTCAGCATTCATGAAGTACAGCTTGATATAAAATAAATTTATGGATTTATGATATGATAGATCTATATACATTTTGCACGGTTCAAAACAAAAGCCACATCTAAAGATCTATGACACAAAGGGGGATTTTTCATAAACAAGTTCAGCTTCATCAATCCCCTGAATTCTTACTAAAACATATTCTGTTTTAATTATCAGATGGCTTAATTTTGTTAGTTCTGGGAAATGGTAGGCATGCAAATAATATAGGAATTGTTGAATACATATATGTGTGAGGATGATGCGTACATTGAAACTTATAACAAATTTCCTTCATTAGTACTTGCATTCAAAGTTTGGATTAATAGTGTTAAATTCAGCATTTCTATACTTCTACTTTCTGCCTGCATGTTGAATATAAATTCAGCATTATTAATGGATTATTGTTAATGACTATTGGATTGTTTACATTTGAATATAAATGCAGATGACCTTTGGTAAGCAGAAGCATGTTAAAGCTCAAATGAAGCTGATATAAATGAAGATGAAGATAATCAAAGTTGAGATGACATTCATGGATTAATAGTTGTTTTTTTCATAGAAGAAGTTTTGAAAACCATTTGTGACATTTCTAGCTTTGTGAAATTTATTTCCTTGTGTTACTTTTGCTACCTTATATAGATTTAATATTATGGATGTACTTCTATTTCATTATTCTCTAGTATCTTTTAGGCTTCAATTCAATTTCTATAATAATTTTTTTGAAAGAATGTGTTGGCAAATTAGCAACAGAACACCTATCTTTGCGACGGAATGTCCGTCACTAATTTGCTGCGACGGAACTTCCGTCGAAAAAATAATTAGCAACCAGCAAATTACTAACGGGGTGGAGTCCGTCACTAATTCCGTCGAAAACGTGTTTGTGACAGTTAATTGCGATACTTTGGTAGTAAATAACGATACTCGGGTAGTGAATTGCGATTCTTCGGCAGTGAATGCTGAAATGCGTGGCTGTCACCCAAGAGAGGGGGTGAATTGGGTGGCAGAATAAAACTTATGAAAATTTTCCCTTTTAAAACATTACTCCTTGTGCTTAGTGAGAATGATGATGTATTACCCCAAGCACAAGTGAGTATCTAGTGGTGTGGTGCTTGATGTGTAGATTAAACAAACAAAGTAAGCACACACAAATTTATCCTGGTTCGGTCACTTCCAGACCTACATCCAGTCCCCAGGCTCCACCTGAGATTTTCAATCCACTAAACTTCTTGTTTGAACCAGGCACAAGAAAGCCTTTACACTTTAGGTTTTACGAGCACGGGTTCACCTAACAACCCACAGGTTTTATCACGGGCTAACCTGCAAACCTTTACAACCACAGGTTTTACAACGGGAGCACCTGCAACCTTACAACCACAAGTTTTGCGGGCTAACTTGTAACCTATGGAGATTTAGAAAACCTCTAAATACTCCCCCTCACTTTTGTAAGATAATAATCCTGTTCTTCAAGCACAAGCTTTAGAACAGCCTCTATCAATTAGAGGATTTGATAATGTGTTCACTCTATGAACTGATTGTGATAAACACTTAAGTACAACTGATTCTCTCTAAGAATAGATGATGTTACTCACTTAAGTACAAATGAATGACTCTCTAAGAATGTTACAACTTTAGATCTGAGAGTAGAAGATGAGAGGAATGTAGAGGATAATATATCAGATAATATGCTCTGTTCTTCCCGCTACCTCTCTTCTGAATGTAGATGTTCCTTTTATACTCGATCTCAAGGCTTGGGTGGCAGGTTGAATATGTCCGTTTGAATATAGCCGTTATTCCCAAGTTACCGTTTGCCCATAAATGCTTCATCAATGCATAGCAGAGTTGACTTGCTTTATCTCTGAAAAGTAGTCCTGACACCTCTGCTCTGACAAAAGCATTCTGACACTGCATCTCTGAACGTTCTGACATTCTGATTGCTTGCGGAAGCAAACTCACATCCGGAAGCAACCTTACTTAGTGTGCTGCACTTGAACGTTAGTTTAGCAATATAAGCACATAGTCACATGCAGTGGGTGTACTCTTAGTCTATGATGCATCCGGAAGCACTTCTACATCCGGAAGTAAAACTACTGGATGAAGGATTTTGTTCACTATTACTCACTCTCGCTCAGTGTCCCTCAATCCAACAGTTAGTACTAGTCACTAAGCTATCGGAAGTACTTTCACTTGACGTGGTAAACTTACTGACGCTTGGGGTTATATCTATTCTATCGGTCTGCGTCAGTCTAAGTCTAACAGGAAGCAATTTCACTTGCCGTGGCTGATTCACTGACGCTTGGGGTTATTCTATTTTATCAGCCTGCGCCAGTCTAAATCTAACAGGAAGCAATTTCACTTCCGGTTGAATCATAGCTTAGTCTAAAGGTTTTGTGTACCTAACGCTCATGGACTAAGTTAATTTCCTAGTGAGTTACTCGCTGCCGCTGGGGGATAAATCATTCATCCGCGTGCGCGAGTCCTAGTCTATCCGGAAGTAAATCCACATCCGGTTGTATTCTTACTGGGGATCCTATGTTAACCTATTGCTTTCTAAGTACTTGGCCTATTCTTTCATATTTTAGTCTTCATCAAAACTTAAGATTCTAACATTCTCCCCCTTTTGATGATGACAAACTTAGTTTTATCGATTAAATTTATATGAAAGGAATATCAGAAGAATAACAGCATTAGATAAGAACAAGTAACTTAGACAAATATTATTGATAAGCAGAAGTTACACGTCAGAGTATACAATCAAATAACATATACAAGAACATATACAAGTAAAGAATGTATACAAATAAATTACACTAAGCAAGTAAGAAAATATGTATGAAATCAATTCAAAAGAAAAATTTCTAAGTTAAAAAGAAATTTTGGATTGGGGGTTTATAGTTTGTGTTTCTTTTTCCTCTCCCTCTCCTTTTGTCTCTCTCTTCATTTTTCTTTTGTAGTTTGGCCAGCTCGGCCTCACGCACATTCTGGTCTATCTGGGCAATGATCTCTTGAAGCTCTTCTTCATCTTTTTCCCTTCTGAGCCTCTCTGACTCGATAGACTCCTCGAATGCCCTTTTTAGGTTCTCCACTTCTTCATACCCAGGGAACCCAGTAGCATCGTCGAAGTAGAGGACCTCTCCATTGGGATAGTGAACAGCCTGGATTTTCACGTTCCATACAGGGAAGTTGGGATCCTCCTCAACTTCCTGGGCTTTCCTTTTCCCTTTCCCTTTTCCTTTGCTCTTCCCTTTGTTCTTGCTAATTGGAGGAGTGAGCATGACACTTGCTCTATCAGCATTGAGGCAAGCCATCTGACCAAAGGAAAGCTTGTCTGTGAATCCAAACTTCTCAAATTCCTCAGGAGTCATATCTTCAATTTCCAATTTGACTTCCTTCAGAATTGGGACTGCTTGAACCACTGGAGTTTCTTGCTCAACCTGGGCAGATGAGGTTCCTTGCTCAGATAGGTCAGATGGAGTCTCTTCCTCACTCTCATCAGATTCAGTGGTGGCAATTAACTTCCTGGCACGTTTCCTAGCAACGGCCTTCTTTCTGGGCTCACTGAATCTGGCTGTTGGCTCAGACGAGGAAGGAGGATTAGAAGATTGCTCAGATGAAGGGATCTCAGACTCTTGCCCAGTGGATACAGGAACAGGCTTAGCTATCACAATGGGAGGATGGTTGGGTCTCTTCAGCCCGTACTTCATCATAATCTCCTCAACAATGTTTTTGCTTGACTTAGTTGGAGAAGGCTCTGATGAAGACGACTCAGGCTGTGAAGATTGGGTACTTTCTGGCTCAAAGACAACCATATCCCATTGTGGTCCTTGCTCAGCTGCTTTCTTCTGCTGCATGAACCGGATGGCCTCTCCTCTTATAAGGCTTTCTGCACCACCCAGCCTCTGAGATTCCATAGTACGACGAAGTGCTGCTGTTATGTCTTCCTCAATCCAGAGGGATGGCTGGCTGAGGACATCCCTTGTGTTCATTGACAAGCGCAGAGTGGACATTATATCTCTCCCCCTTTTGGCATCATCAAAGAGGGTGAGGGCCAGGGATGAACTTGAGGACGAGGAGGGTGGAGATTTTTGGGGTGAGGTTTCTGGGGAGGAGGTAATTTGGGTACTTTCTGGTGATGAGGTAGGGTCGGATGAAGTGGGGTTGGGGAACCAATTGGGGGTGACAAAGAGACTCTCAAAGGGATGAGTGGAGGAGTATTCCTTGTAGTTGGAGGCTGGGGTAAATGGTAAATGGTCATCAGTGAGTGGTTGAAGGCGGGGATACTCTCTATAGAATTGGCTGAGGGGGTGAATGGCTGTGTCAGATCCTATGGGTGGGCTTGGATGGGTAGGGTTGGAGAGACGGAGTGGAGAGCGTGTAGGAGCGCCAGGGCGTGAGAGAATGGGTGAAGGAGGTGGAGATGGAGAATTTAGTGGGGATTGGCGTGGAGAGTGGTGAGGTGAGTCTTGGGTTTGCTGGTCATGGGTAGGGGAAGGTTGGGATTGATGGTCATTGTTTGGTGATGGTGGGGGTTGCTGGTCATTTTGTGGTGGTGGTTGAGGTTGTTGAGTGTTAGGTGGAGGAGAAGGGGGAAGTTGAGGGTGATTAGGAGGAGGAGGAGGTGGGTTTTGAGGAGGAGGAGGCGGTGGTAGGTTACCTTGTGATGGTTGGGGAATTTGTAGGTGTTGGAGGATGAGATCTAACTTTGCATCCACCCTGGCAAGGTGATTCTCGACCTGACCCACTCTGTCCTCGAGCCGTTGGATCCGCTCCCCTTGGTGCTGGAAACCAGCGTCACACTCAGCACGGAGAGGACCCACCAAGGATTCAGGCAGCCTAAATAGAAGCTCTTCCTTTACTTCCTCGGCAAAAGCCCTAACAGAGGCTGGCACTCTTGCAGCACGGCTTGGCCCAGCATGGGAGTCCACTTCTTGATCCCCTGCACCAGATGTAGAGGGGACTGAAGTCTGAGAGGCGCTCTCGGCCTGTGATCCTGAGCGAGTGGGCTTGGCAGGCTTGAGGTACTTGATGCCCATCTTCCCAATGTTGGTTGCTCCCACAGGCTTACACTTTACATTTTCTTCCTCCACAGCAGATGTGGCCTTGATCAGATGCTTCTCAAGGAGGAGGGAAATGATAGTGGGATAGGGAAGATAGCCAGACTTGTCATTATTCAACCATCGCTGAAGCTCAAAGCAGATCAACTGGCCGGGGTTGAATGGCTTATGGGAGAGGAGTCTGGGAAACCAAGGGTTGTCCAGCAATGTAAACTCGTTGAAGTTGCCTCCCTTATGTGTCATCATCCGGGAGTAGATGTAGTACAAGAGCCTGTTAGAGTCAGACATCTTGGATACCTTCTTGTTACTGGTGCCATACAACTCCTTGAGTTCCTCCTTGCTGTACTTGAGGGACTCTGGGTAGATCCATTCATTCATACCCTCTTCAGTGATTCCCATCATCTCATTCAAGGTCCTCCAAGTGAACCTGAAGGTCCTCCCCCTTACAGTGGCAGTGAAGGAGAGTTTGTGGACTTGCTTTTTCCCATCCACCTTCTTGTACTTAGCCTTGCCAGTGAGGGATTGGGAGAAGACTCGCAGGACGTTGACGTTGTAGTCCTGGTTTATGCCCAGCCAAGGCATATACTTCTCCAAGTAAGGGCGCAGATGGGGAAACCCTAGTTCACCAATCTTGTCCAGATCGATGAACAGGCCATGGTTGAAGTAGGGGACAGACGTCTCAAATTTGGCAGCAATTGGCTCCAATGCCCCATCTCTGTACACTGAAGGGTCGTCTTCTTCAACCCTTTGCCTCTTGGAGGAAGGCTCTTCAGCGAACTGAACCTTCTTCCTTTTCTCTTTCCTCTTGGCTTCCTTTGCTTGCTCTTGCCCAGAAGTCTCAGGCTGCTCATGTACTTGCTCTGAGTGACCAGGCTGTTCCTGGACTTGTTCATTCTGCCCTTGTGTATTCTGCCCAGAACCTTCATGAAGTTCTTCATGGTGTTCATCACGTTGCCCAGATTTCCCAGAACATTCATGCCGAGATTTCCCAGATTCTGACTTGTGTTTCTTGGATGAGGAAGGTTTCTTTGTAACTGGGTTAGTTTCATGAGATCCGGCCATTTTGTGTGGGATGATTGGTGAAAATAGATGAAATGCGAAGGAGTGTTTGAAAAATGCGAAGAACACAGATGAAGATGAAGAGTTTTGTGCAGAGAATATGTGGGTGAAAGTAAAAAGTGAAAGTGAAAAATGACACCCTATTTATAGGTAAAGTTACTAAGGGTAAAATGGGCATATATTTTCAAATGAAACCATACGTTTACACATTGGGTAACGTAAAACTTTTAATTGAAACGGCGCACCTTATGACATGTGTCGTTTCATCTTGTCAGTTAGGGCACACCTTCTCATAGAGGGAGATGAAGCGTTTCTGAAGTGACGTGTCCCTTGGGCTAGCACTGGCGCTTTCTTGGCTTGATCTTCCAGTGTCAGTGAGTGATCATCCGGAGGTAGTTTAGCTTCTGGTTGGAGTGGTGCTCTTGGTCACATTGAGTTGTCAACCAGCCCCAGCAAAAGAGTATCCGGAAGTGGCTTTGCTTCCGGTTGGACTCACTTAAGATTTAACATTGTGGGAGACCCTTTGCGTCAGCATCGTGTGTGGCAGAGGTACTCATGGACGTGTCATACTTCTTGCATTCATCCCGATCTTCTCTATGCGTCAGTCATCAGAAGGCGGTGTATTCCTCTTTCTTCTCCCTCATCATCCTTGTCATTGAAGGCCAAAAGAGTATCAAGAGAGAATTCTTCCATTGATTGATTTAGTATGACTAAGCATCATTTGTATTGTGATGAATGTCAATTCTTTCTTTCCCTCCTTGTTGCTTTTTGGTGATTAAGCTCTGACTCTAGATCCTTAGTATATCATTCAAGTGAGAAATGAACAGACTTGCACGGTCATCGACTTTTGTGCATTAGGAAGCAGGCATGAAGGACAGCTCATCAAGAAACGACAACTATCTCCGCTGGTGTACAGTCTTGAATCTTGCTGTTGCTTCCAATCTTCTTTCCTACAAGATATCAAATAATCCCCTTTTTCCTTTTTCAGTATCCAGACTTGGATCTGACTTGTCAGTTTCTATAACTCATGTGCACCTTAGAATTATTTACTAAGAATATAGTATGCAATTCAATCATGACTATATGCACAAGGATATATATATACATACATGTATATATATGTATATGTGGTTTTGATCATGATAGTCAGACAGCATGTAGATTATGAACATTGTGAATTTCTTTGAGCTTTCTTCTCCTAGGAATATAATGTTCCTTTCTCAGATGCTTGAAGTAAAGTCTCAATAATCCCATCTAACATTTGCATAAGAAATTTTACTTTTGCATGCTTTGTCTCTAAGTGATTCCTTGCTTACCCAAGGAGATCTCCTATACTTATCTTTGGCCCGAGACACTTTCTTATGAGAGACAGAATTCATAGGCTTTCTCCATATTGATTGAGATATCCTCTCTCTCTTGTTCTTCTCAGGATAGTTGAGTGGAACTCTGTGATAGCTCATCCTTGAGATAGAACCTTTGTTCCTTGTGGTAGTGCACTGCTTCTTATGATTGTACCAGGTGGTTGCAGCAGTGACATCACCACGAGCTCTCTTCTTTGGGGCAAGAGGAGCTCTTGATCTTTCCTGCACAAGTAAGGCACTGGAAGGAAGTTTTGGTACCCATTTGTACTTGGGTCCTTCATGGTTAGCGCTGGACCTTACTTGTCCTTTAGGGATCCATACATATTTATTCCTCACACTTAAATTTCTTCTAAAGTTGCATGTGTGAGAAATATGACCTGTTCTACCACAATAATGACAGATAATGGAATGATGTTCAGAATGAGATTTCTCATCATTATGTTGGTCAGTTTTCTTTTCAAAGACTCTATCTTTATTAACTTTTGAAATCTCAGGGTCTTTTGAAAATTCTTCCTTTAAGGATGGAACTTTGGACTCCTTGGTTGTAGAGGAGAGGATAAGTTCCTCAAGTTTCCTATTCCCTTTTCTTAAGCCTAGAACTTCTTTTGCAAGTTTACAGAATTCAATACGTAACTCATCATAAGTGTCTTGCAATTCAGAAGGTTCAAGTTCAGGTACCTTATTTTCTTCAGTTTCTGAATCTTCTAGGCACAGATCGACACTCTCTTTACTGATGCTAGCTTCCTTTATATCACCATCCAGTAGCTCATCAAAGGTGGATTCACAGGGAGCACATAATGAACTTTGGACAACTTTAACTTCAGGAGATTGATTAGAAGCATACATAGCATCAAGAGTGTTCCATATATCTCTAGCATTAGAGCAATGTTTAATTTTCTGGAAATCATTGTCAGGTAAGCTTTTGTACAAAATTTGCATTGCTCTAATGTTTAAGTAAAATAAATTTTTCTCCTCTTTAGTCCAGTTTACTTTTGGTTTGAAATCAGAATCATTTTCAAAGACATCCCACATTTTGAAATCCGAGGATAGCACAAAACTTTTCATCCTTGTCTTCCATGAGTAAAAATCAGTATTTTCTAACAAGGGTGAGATAGTATGATCAAAACCTTCAAAACACATTTTATAACCCAAGTCAGCCTAGGTCTTTGCACTTGAGATCGTTGGATCCTTTAAACAAGTAACCTGGCTCTGATACCAAATGAAATGCGTGGCTGTCACCCAAGAGGGGGGGTAAATTGGGTGGCAGAATAAAACTTATGAAAATTTTCCCTTTTAAAACATTACTCCTTGTGCTTAGTGAGAATGATGATGTATTACCCCAAGCACAAGTGAGTATCTAGTGGTGTGGTGCTTGATGTGTAGATTAAACAAACAAAGTAAACACACACAAATTTATCCTGGTTCGGTCACTTCCAGACCTACATCCAGTCCCCAGGCTCCACCTGAGATTTTCAATCCACTAAACTTCTTGTTTGAACCAGGCACAAGAAAGCCTTTACACTTTAGGTTTTACGAGCACGGGTTCACCTAACAACCCACAGGTTTTATCACGGGCTAACCTGCAAACCTTTACAACCACAGGTTTTACAACGGGATCACCTGCAACCTTACAACCACAAGTTTTGCGGGCTAACTTGCAACCTATGGAGATTTAGAAAACCTCTAAATACTCCCCCTCACTTTTGTAAGATAATAATCCTGTTCTTCAAGCACAAGCTTTAGAACAGCCTCTATCAATTAGAGGATTTGATAATGTGTTCACTCTATGAACTGATTGTGATAAACACTTAAGTACAACTGATTCTCTCTAAGAATAGATGATGTTACTCACTTAAGTACAAATGAATGACTCTCTAAGAATGTTACAACTTTAGATCTGAGAGTAGAAGATGAGAGGAATGTAGAGGATAATATATCAGATAATATGCTCTGTTCTTCCCGCTACCTCTCTTCTGAATGTAGATGTTCCTTTTATACTCGATCTCAAGGCTTGGGTGACAGGTTGAATATGTCCGTTTGAATATAGCCGTTATTCCCAAGTTACCGTTTGCCCATAAATGCTTCATCAATGCATAGCAGAGTTGACTTGCTTTATCTCTGAAAAGTAGTCCTGACACCTCTGCTCTGACAAAAGCATTCTGACACTGCATCTCTGAACGTTCTGACATTCTGATTGCTTGCGGAAGCAAACTCACATCCGGAAGCAACCTTACTTAGTGTGCTGCACTTGAACGTTAGTTTAGCAATATAAGCACATAGTCACATGCAGTGGGTGTACTCTTAGTCTATGATGCATCCGGAAGCACTTCTACATCCGGAAGTAAAACTACTGGATGAAGGATTTTGTTCACTATTACTCACTCTCGCTCAGTGTCCCTCAATCCAACAGTCAGTGCTAGTCACTAAGCTATCGGAAGTACTTTCACTTGACGTGGTAAACTTACTGACGCTTGGGGTTATATCTATTCTATCGGTCTGCGTCAGTCTAAGTCTGACAGGAAGCAATTTCACTTGCCGTGGCTGATTCACTGACGCTTGGGGTTATTCTATTTTATCAGCCTGCGCCAGTCTAAATCTAACAGGAAGCAATTTCACTTCCGGTTGAATCATAGCTTAGTCTAAAGGTTTTGTGTACCTAACGCTCATGGACTAAGTTAATTTCCTAGTGAGTTACTCGCTGCCGCTGGGGGATAAATCATTCATCCGCGTGCGCGAGTCTTAGTCTATCCGGAAGTAAATCCACATCCGGTTGCATTCTTACTGGGGATCCTATGTTAACCTATTGCTTTCTAAGTACTTGGCCTATTCTTTCATATTTTAGTCTTCATCAAAACTTAAGATTCTAACATGCCCCTTTTGTTTTTCAGGCAAGTAGTTACTCATAGGGGCACCCTTGGGAAAACGTGGCAGTTAATTGCGATACTCTGGTAGTAAATAGCGATACTTGGGTAGTGAATTGCGATTCTTGGGCAGTGAATGCCCCTTTTGTTTTTCAGGCAAGTAGTTACTCATAGGGGCACCCTTGGGAAAACGTGGTAGTTAATTGCGATACTTTGGTAGTAAATAGCGATACTTTGGTAGTGAATTGCGATTTTTGGGCAATGAATACTCCTTTTGTTTTTCAGGCAAGTAGTTACTCATAGGGGCACCCTTGGGAAAACGTGGCAGTTAATTGCGATACTTTAGTAGTAAATAGCGATACTCGGGTAGTGAATTGTGATTCTTGGGCAGTGAATGCCTCTTTTGTTTTTCAGGCAAGTAGTTACTCATAGGGGCACCCTTGGGAAAACGTGGTAGTTACTCATAGGGGCACCCTTGGGAAAACATGGTTGCAAGTAGTGGAAAACTAGACAGTTAATCACGATACTAAAGTAGTGAATTACAATACTAGAGTAGCGAAATACGATACTTGAGTAGTGAATTATGATACTTGGGTAGTTACTTTAGGTTTGACATGGTTGCAAGTAATGGAAAACTAGGGAGTTAACTGCGATATAGAAGTAGTTAATTGTGTTAGAAAAGCCAATTAGTACTATAAATATATAGTAGTTAATGATGAGAGTAGTAAAATCCATGAACGACAATGATATCATTTCCAAGTTTATAGCCAATAAAGAAAGAGTACAACTACAAGGACAAACTTCAAAATACAAATATCATTCTCTACTGTAATTATTATCTGCTGACTCCTTCTTAGCTTGGATCAGCATTGAACCTTCTGGATATCATTTTTTCCCATGCTGGAATATACATACATGGCTGGAGAATATCCATCAGTGCTAGATCAATACGATCAAGGAGAAGCATCCAGTTTGATAATATCTCCCTCTTGTGCATAGTGATTTCCTCCATTAGACACAATCCTTTTACCAATGTAAACAGACATAACAAAATTTACACATTAGACATCATGTATTAGATTTAACATTTGAATCCTTTAGCCATCAATCATCATCACTATATGTGCTTATGAATTTTTACAAACACAGACTATCAATTTAGTACAGGAGTAAATGTATGGTTATATCAATTTTTTAGAAACTTTAGAAGCAAATAAACAATCATGCTTCATTAACAAAGTCAAGTTGAGATCAAGCTTGGTCTCAACTCATAATCTCGCTCATGAATAGGCACCATATGCATTTTAATGAGTTGTGTAAACATGTGTGTATCATTGAATTTCTAAACAAGAAACAAGCCATTCATGAGCATCATACTCTGAAGCTCAATTGTTCTATTCAGCAAGCATAATGTTATAATCAAGCTCACTCCAATGTTTATACTCAAAGGTAAAGTATCAAAAATTATAAGTACATGTTTATGCTCAGAGATTGATCAACTACCCCATTTAATATTATGAGCTTGAGCAACAGATACAAGTACCTTCCAACACACACTAACAACCAAACCTTCTCATCTTCATCTCTCAGCATAATAACCAGCAATAAGGTCACCACTCACAATTATCACAAATTGACATATCAGGCATATAATTGAGGGCATATATTGTAGTAAAACGTGAGCATGCAAACACAGCAGAACAAGTAAAATTGTGGGCATGATGAAACTGAAGTCAGAAAATAAAATCAAAATAAATAGTTAGAAATGATGCCATATCAGAACCAAAAATTCATAATGCCCAAACAACAACAAAGATTGAAGCCCAATTAAAGAGGAAATTGTAATTGTAATTGTAAATACGAAGGGGATTATGTTTAGGATTTGGGTTTTGCGAAGGAATAATAAATGAAAGCTCACCTTATTCTTTCCCTCTCTCTTTCTCTCGAAGCAGTTAAAGAACAGAGGGCTAGGTTATGTTTTGGGATTTCGTTCTGATGAAGGAGATGAACATGGGCTGGGTTTGTTTGCTAAGAAGGAAGGAAGGATATCATGATTCATGAAGAAGGAGAAGACGATGGTTTGATGATATAAGACAGGGTCAATTGAGTCTTTTCACACAAACTTTAGTTTGGACAAATAAGGGACAATCCTATATTTGTCCAAGTTGAAATTGGTGACCCCTATTTATCCAAATGAAATTCAACTAGCATTTTTCTGTCATTTTCCCAACATACTTTTTTGAATTTCACTATATGGGCACCTAATTAATGTCCAGAGTGGCACAACGTTGCGCCTCATATAGGTTAGAAAATAGAAACGGAGTAATGTTACCAATCCATTAAACCTATGTTTAGCATTACTTTCACCGTTAACTAAGAAGAAATTTACGAAACTGTAGATGGCACGCAAGAGACAAATGTTAATTGTTACGCGGCGATGCGGTGAATATTAATAGATCACTGTTGATAACAACAATACAGGCCAGGTGATTAAGTACTTCAATGTTTTAACGTTTTTAATATTTTTTTGGCCAACATTTTAACATTTTTAATATATACATCGATTCAATAGTACTATTAATTAAAGAGATATTAGTTAGGGAAAATTAATTTGAGGTCCCCCACAAATGACTTAATACTAGAAAAGTCCCAAAAGTTGAAAAAATTAAGGTAAGGTCCCAAGGACCTCACTTTAATATACTTGAAAAGTGAAAAGTTATTGAGCAAAGTGGCAAACCTTGTGACAAGTTACTGGGCACGCTTGACAACTCTTTAGGCAAACCTTGACAAGTTACTGGGCACATATTAATTTTCCCAACTTTTGGGACTTTTCAAATATATTAAAGTGGACTCCCACCTACATTAATTTTTTCAACTTTTAAGATTTTTCTAGTATTAAATCTCTTGTGGGGACCTCAAATTAATTTTCCTAATTAGTTATACGTACTAGTAGTAGTAGTTCACAAGTTAGCTTGATAATTTAAAAATCTTTCAAACATTGACAGAACTAATTTGGAGTAAAATTTGACAGCAACCTTTTAGATCAGATTTTCTTAAAAAAAGATATGAAAAACAGATTAAACAAAAGAAAAGCAAATTTTGGATATACATTTAGAACTTGATTGATAAAAAAGATAGAATAATCCAACACAAATTTGGTGAACCAAGAACCTCTAAAAGCCCCACTCCAAAAAAGAAAATGGATAAGGCGGCGGTTGTTGCGGCAGCGGCGGTGGCGGTTCGGCCTCTGCCTCCGTAAAATCACCGGCGACATGAGGCGGCGGCCACAGGATCCCCACGGCGGCGTCACTATTATTACTCTGTTGACTCCTAGTAGGTGTATCAACCATAGCCTGGGCTGGGCCCCACCTAGACGGCAGCGGCGGAGAATAAGAGTGACAAAAAATATGACGATGAGCTTCAAAACCACTAGTCTCCGGCGACGACATAAATCCTCCCACCGTCGACTCTTCTTTCTCCATCTTCGTTCTCACAGCCATGCCGGAGGAAGACGAGGAGGAGGTTGTTGCGGCGGTGGCTGGAGACAATATTACCCTCCTCCTCTTCTCCGCCGCCAACCGCCGCCGACCTTCTCTCTCAGCCAAGACACGTGTCAACACGTCAGGATCATCCACCACTTTACAGAGAAGGGCCATCATTTTCTGAGGCTTTGTCTCTGTGGCCTCCAACCTCTTATTCATACCTTCCACTTCCTTATCCAATGCTTTCTGTTCTTCCTTCAATCTCGCAATCTCCATAACTAACACCTCATCATCTACCTCCTCCATTGATGACAACCCCTCATGATAATAAGAAGACATAACGTTCTTATTCTTATTATTATGATTATGATTGCCCTGCCTCTTCCTCACTATGTTCACTAGAAGGTGTTTCTGTCCTCGCAGGAACCATTGGTTGGCAAACTCCCATCGATCTGGATCCACCTTTTTGAATCCCTATAATATATATTATCATCGATCATTAAAGAACTTATATATAGTGACGATTATAATTGAAATTGTTGAATTAAATCAAAAGCATACATATATATATATATATATTGGGTAGCCTATGTGGCCTTGTACATGTGTATGTCATTATATACACTTATTAATCCACTTCTAATAATACTTAGTTTCGATGTGAAATATTATGGAAATATTATTGAAAGGAGAAAAGAGAGAGGAGGAGGAAGGGGCATACATAGGTATTGAGCTGACGGATGAAGCTGGAGAAGTTGTTGTGCTTGAAGTAAGCGGGTAAGATGAGGCGGGAGAAATCAAGAGGGTCGAGTACGATGAAGCTGTTATTGGCAGGACCCCAGGAGACGAGATGATCGGTCAAGGGGTCGTTGACTATGTGGAAGGTCTTCATGATGAACGGTGCGATCACATCCTTCTCCTCCATCATCCCATGCTCTTATATTTCTCTCTAATGCGTATATGAACTACTCTACCAAAGTGAGGACTGAGGAGGAGGGATTATGTATTATTTGGCTTTCTTATAAAAGTTGGGGGCACCACCGTAAGTATATAAAGGGATGCTTACACAGTAACGGAGGCAGCTAACGTGGCGATCTTTGGGAGTTACGACATGGGCCCCACATTTGCATTTCTTTTTCCCTTTTTTGTTTGTTCCATTTTTGCTGTGACACGTCATGTGGGAGGGAGGTTGAGATATTTTGGTACCGCACCAGCGATGTTATATATCCACGCGCCTATTCAGAGACTGTGCTCCCACTACCCCCTTTCTCCAATTTTGCGTCCCTCTTTAGAGGGTCACCGTGTAAATATATTTACTATTTAGGCTAATCTTTTTACTATAAAATATTGATAGTTAATGTCAATATTGCAATGATCAATATTAATATTTTAACGATAAAACACACAAAATTGTTGTTTGACGGGCTGTTATGATGCCAACATTAACCCTTTAAGGAAGGTTGATGAGCTAGCTTGTATGTTTTACTTTTTGTTTCTGAAAGTTGTTAAATATAATAGATGAAATCTCATATCAACAAAAAAATATCTTTCCATAAGTCATTCAAAGTAAAACATGTAAACATCATAAAATTATCGACTTCACTATAAAATATTTATAATAAACATCTTTTTAGTATTATTCTAGGAACTAAAATTTTTAACATATTTAATTAAAGTTTCAATATACTATGAACCAATGTTTGTATTATATATATATATATATATATATATATATATATATATATATATAACACTACGTTTTTTTGTAGTGAAGTGTCTAAAAATGTTTGATTGGATATGTGTTTTTTAAAAAAAAAACATATATCTTACAAGCCTACCCACCAATTTCACCGGCCAGCCTTTCTCAGCCCTTTGGTTGTGTGGAACAGGCTCATTCAACCCCACTCTGTGAGCTACTAACACATCAACCCTAACCCTAGTTTAACCAATGCTACCAACTCTAACAATAGTAGACAAACGACCTTGCAGCCTTTAAATATTTACCAAAGTTGAATGCTCAAGAGTTGAGCACAAAGTAACGGCGAGCATAAGAAATCGAAAATTGTTCTTTAATTTGAGTGACGACACTCTTCTGCGTATAAATGTTTTTGCTCAAGTTCAGCTGTTACTATGCTTACACTGTTAACGGGTCTATATAAACGCCTACAAGAAATGCCGCTTGCTTAAAAAATTCGAGCTTTTAATCAACAGTGATAAATGACAACAAGTTTGGACAACCTTTAGACAAAAAGGTGAAGAATTATGGTAAAGACAAAATTACTCAATAGTTAATACATGGAGATGTGATAAATTACAAAAAAAAAAGTTTGATTTGACTGAATACAAATAAATTAATAAGGAACTAGCAGTAAAATTCAGACCGGCCTCCAAACTAGTAATTAAGGGTGGGTATAGTTTAGGCCGATAATAATGGTCTATACTAATTATATAGTCTGACTTGAATCGTTGAAAGAGACTCTAGCCCGACTTGTGGTTTAATTTATTAAAGACTATGTTTTTCAAGCCTGAGTCTAATCTATAGCCTTGACTGACATGACTATTACTCTATTAAGAGGCCTGATAAATTAAACATGCTAGAACAAGAGGTTTAAATTAAAGAGAGGTGAATGGTTAGTGACATCGTATCAATAAAAATAATAAAATTAAAGGCAATATAAAGTCTAGAATAGAGGATATAATTGTAATAATATATTTTTATTTTAAGAATTAGTAACAAATAACATCAACTAATTATAATAATATATTTTTTAATTTAAAAATATTATCAAAATGTTTTTTTATCAGAAATCAAAATGCTTAATAGACCAAATTAATAGATTAATAGACTTCTTTTTCAAGTTTGAGTCTGACCTACTCCATTCCCAAATATAAGATCACTTTTGAAATTCAACTTCTTCCTAATAATTATAAGATCACTTTCTAACTTTCCCAACTTTATCCCAAAATAACCCTATATAATGTTTATCTATAATACTCCATCCGGTCCCTAATATAAGAGCTCTTATAACATCCACATGTTTAATTTTCTTAAGAAGCGTTTTTTTGGCGGCTAGCTCTTATAATAGGGACTGGAGGGAGTACCAAGTAAAAGAGGAAGAGTGGAGATAAAGGTATATAATTTGGATAAATTGATAATTTAATGTGTAAATAACTAATTTAAGTAACTTCCTTAATCTACTTAAATTAGAGAAAATGATCTTATATTACTCCCTCCGGTCCCTAATGTAAGAGCTAGCCGTAAAAAAAAGCTTCTTAAGAAAACATGTGAATGTTAGTTGAGTGTCTGCAATTAATGATTCTTTTCCAAAATTGCCCATATTTATTATGGTACTTTTAAGAGAGAGAAATACATAAACATTAATAAATATGAAAGAGAGTTAAGGGTAAAGTAGGAAAAAATGCATTAAATGAGGAGAGAATATGGGGTGAGCTCTTACATTAGGAATCAAAACCATTCAAATTTTGGGCTCTTACATTAGGGACGGAGGGAGTATTAAACAAAGAGGTCGGTCTAACTTCGGTCTAACTTCAAAATGCAAGTTATATACTCATGAATCATGATAGCCACACTTGGCTGTTCCCAATGAGATAGTGGGGAAATTCTTAGGTAATCCGGGAGTGCCACGTCATCCATGCTCAGACCAATGGAAAAGCTCCAAATTACACTGTTTTCTCCCTTTTTCTTCCTCCAGGTGCGCGTTGCATTCACGCAGACTCCATTTCTCTGTCTATTTATTCACCCAGACTCCATTTCTCTGTTTATTTCTCCCTTGTCCTATCACCACACTCACTCGTCCTCATCTCCCTCAATCTGACACTCAACTCCCCCTGCCCCAGTGCCCCTCATGTTTTTCAATTTAAAACCGACTTAATGTTTTGTTATATTTTTCGTTTTTATAACTTGTTAATTTAAAATTATAAATTACAGTTAGGTACTCCCTCCTTTCCTAAACATAAGATTATTTTCCTTAATTTGATTAGACTAAAGATATAAGTTAAGTTAGTTATTAACACATGATATTACTAATTTACTCCAATCACATACCTTTATTCTCACTCCCACCTTTGCCTGTTTATTATACAACACTATTAGGATTTAATTGAAAAAAGTTGAGAAAAATTTGAAAGTTGCTTATATTTAGGAACAAATTGAAATTTGAAAGTGGTCTTATTTCTAGGAACTGAGGGAGTATATCACACTTCAAATATTTGAATTTTGAAGTTTCTTTCTTTCCATTCCTAGATTTTATGAGCATTTACATTTAATTAAAATTATGCACGAAATTAATTAAAATTTTAATTTTTTTCCATTTACCCTCTTAGAATATACTCCCTCTGGTCCTAAATATAAGATTTAATTATCTAATTTGATTAGATTAAGAATGTCAATTTAATTAAAATAACATGAAATTATTATTAACATACTCTAACCATCTACTTTTACCCCACACTACCTCTCTTATATGTCTTCATTGGAGAGCATTGATAAGGATAATTTAGGGGAAAATCGATAAAAATTAGAAATATGTTTTATATTTTGAGTTAGAGAGAGTAACATTCTACTTATATATCTAATTCCATTGCACATGGAAAGTATATACTTATTCTGGGACTTGATTAGTTTGAGTAAGTTGAGGAAAATATGTATACTTCATAATTATAGCATATCACTTCGTTTTTATCTACAAGTTAGTTTAGAGAAAAAATCCACACAAAAAATTATAAATAGCTTCTTATATATTTGTTAAACTTTTATATATTACTAAATTATATATGGGTTTATTATAATTAAGTTAAACATATTCATTTAGTAAAATAAAAATTTAAACTTAAAGAAAGGAACAAATGATATGTCATAAGCAAGGAGTAAACATAGCTTCTTTAATCTACTCATATTTATCAAATTTTAGAGATATTCTAGTGACAATGAACAAATAAGCACAATGCTATTTTTTAATGTGTATGTTTGAATTAAAAAAATGAAGTTTTAATTAACTGCTTTCATAATTTTTATTAAATATAAATGCTTATTAAATATAAGGAATGAAAAGAAAAATAGACTTCAACAATCAAATCTTAGAAGTCCAACTTACTCATATACGTAATTCTAATTTATAATTTTAAATTAATCTTAACTTATTATAAAAACAAAAAAAGAAAAGAAAAACATGGAGTGGGGTTTCAATCAATTAAAAAAGGGAAATGGCAAATAAAACATTCCGAATATTCAAGAGGACAATGAAAGTACTCAAATTTTTAAAAGGATAAATCAGGTATTAAGGAGAAATCTGAGATTTTGAATAGTTGTCAAAAGACTCATACTCCCCCTAAAAATGTACTTCCTCTGGTCCCTAATATAAGAGCTAGCCTCCAAAAAAATGCTTCTTAAGAAAACATGTGAATGTTAGTTGGGTGTCTGGAGTTAATGCTTCTTTTCCAATATTACTCATATTTATTATGATACTTTTAAGAGAGAAAAATACATAAACATCAATATATGAGAGAGAGAGTTAGAGGCAAAGTAGGAAAAAACGCATTAAATGAGGAGAGAATATTAGATGAGCTCTTATATTAGGAACCAAAATCATTCAAATTTTGGGCTCTTATATTAGAGGCCACAGGGAGTAATTCGTATGATACTTGGGTTGATAGAAATGACGCAATGGTTAATCAAAATGAAGTTATTGTTGATATTTCATATTTGAATACACTAACAAATGTTAGTTAATGTGAATGTTGTTGTTAATGTATATGCTGCTATGGTTAATATAAATGATGTAGCGATTAATCGGAATGAAGTGATTGTTAATATATATATATATATATATATATATATGTGTGTGTGTGTGTGTGTATGTATGTATGTATGTATGTATGTGTGTGTGTGTGTGTGTGTGTATATATATATATATGTATGAACACAACAAATGTGAAATTGTATGTTGTTGTGGTTAATATAATTGTTGCAGTTGTTAATGTGTATGCTCTAGTGGTTAATATGTATTATACAATGATTAATCAGACTGACAATATGCTCTATAGGGCATATGAGTCTTTTGACAATATTTCAAAATCTCTAAGTTCCTTCAAAATACATAATTTGTCATTTTAAAAATTTGAGTATCTTGATTGTCTTTTTCGATTTTTGGAATATTTTATTTATCATTTTTCCTTAAAAAACACGAATCAACAAACATGAGAAAGGGGAGTTGAGTGTCAGATTGAGGGAGATGTGGATACAAGTGTGTGAGGTGATAGGACATTAGGACTTAGGAGAAATAAACTGAAGGATTGGGAGTCTGGGTGAATGCAACGCGCACGTAGAGGAATAGTAGAAGAGAGACAAAAAATGTATGATTCATGGGTTCCATAGTGTGATTTGGGTCTATTTTATTGGTCAGAGCATTGATGACGTGGCAATTTAAGAGTACCAAAGAATTTTGTGGGTGATGTGTCAAATCAGAAGAGAATAAAAAGTTTAAAATTAATTTTGTCACTGAATATCCACATATAATACATTATGTTGAATCACTAACAAAATAATTAAAATTTTAACTCATATAATACTCCTACAATTCTTAAGAAAAAATGTGAAAGTTAGTTGATCGTCTAGAATTAATGTTTTCTTTCAAATATTATTGGGATAATTAATTAGAGGTCCTGGATAATTAATTAGAGGTCCCTCACAAGGGAGTTAATACTGGAAAAGTCCCAAAAGTTGAAAATATTAATGTAGGGTCCCAATGGACCTCACATTAATATATTTGAAAAGTGAAAAGACAGGGGGGAGGGGGGAGGGGGTGGTGGGGTGAGGGGCCGAGGAGGGTGGGGGGCCGAGGGGGAGGGGGTGGGGGCCGAGGGGGGAGGAGGGGTGGGGGTGGGGGCCGAGGGGGAGGGGGGAGGGTGGGTGGGCAGGGGAGGAGGCTGGGGGTGGGAGGCAGGGGAGGACGAGGCTGCTGGGGTTGGGGTGGGGGCGATGGAGGGAGGAGGGGTGGGGGGTGGGGGGGAGGAGAGAGGGGTAAATTTTTTTTAAGGCTAGGGGTAAAACTGTCTTTTCACTTTTCAAATATATTAATGTGAGGTCCCTTGGGACCCTACATTAATATTTTCAACTTTTGGGACTTTTCCAGTATTAACTCCCTTGTGAGGGACCTCAAATTAATTTTCCCAATATTATTTATATATTTATTGTTATACTATTAAAAGAGAAAAATACAAAAGTATTAATAAATATGAAAGAGAGTTACAGAGTGAAAATGTAATATATAAAGAGAGAATATAAAGTGAACTCTTATATTTTGAATCAAAATCATTCAAATTTTACGCTCTTATATTTACTTGAGGGAGTATTCTTCATAATTTCTTTGAGATATTAACATTATGTCATTTCAATCCACCATCAAATGACATCGAAATCAATATAACTAAATATTTGTCCTAATAAATTATGGAAATAGATAATGAAAACAAAATATTCATTTATATTATCTTCTAATAAGTTATCAGCGCCAAAATTATTACTCCCTCCGGTCCCTAATGTAAGAGCTAGCCGTCAAAAAAACGTAACGCTTCTTAAGAAAACATGTGAATGTTAGTTGAGTGTCTGGAGTTAATGCTTCTTTTCCAAAATTGCCCATATTTATTATGGTACTTTTAAGAGAGAGAAACACATAAGCATTAATAAATATGAAAGAGAGTTAGGGGTAAAGTAGGAAAAAATGCATTAAATGAAGAGAGAATATGGGTGGGCTCTTACATTAGGGACCAAAACCATTCAAATTTTGGGCTCTTACATTAGGGACCGGAGGGAGTATTACCTTTAAAGGATATTGCTTTTTCAACTCACTATATAATTTGCCCCGAATTGAGACCGATTGAATTGCACCACGTTGTTGTCACCACAACTCCACAAGTTAGGCTCTTCTTGGACCGGTTTCATGGGCTGTCGTGGGGGTTTTAGGATGATCGGTCACTACGGGTTTGATAACTATGTGGCTTTGTGATACTTTGTGTGTCTTATAACTTCATAGGTTCAATTCCACTTCTAATATTATATGAAAACGTTTACGTCTTATAGGGAAAGTAAAAAAAAATTAACAAGGTGGCATGGGGTGCTGGAAAGTGGAAATGAATGAGGACATCAAAATAGGCTGTATGGGACTATGGGTATATAAAAAACAGTAATCAAAGGTGTAATAATTTATACATAGATTCAGGGTTTCAGGGAATGTATTTAATAAATAAGACCAATGAGTGTGATAACTCGTGTAATAAGGAATGTGATTGAAGGAAAGGGGTCGAAGATTCGGGTGGTGGCTGGCTTTGGGATTCGTTTTGGAGAGAAAGACTATTGGTTGTGGTTGAAGCATAAAAAGACAAGTGAGATGCGTGTCGATTCCTAACTGGTCTGTGTCATTTCCCTCCATCGGTTTTCGGGTGTTTCGACGCCGGGGAGCAGGTGGCTTATAATTTCACTTTGTACTCGTCAGTCTTCACAAATTTCTGTGATGAATCATTGATATCATTAAATTAAATTAAACTAAAAATATTTAGTTCAATTAAATTAAATTGCATACTCACCTCTTTTTGAATAACATATTCATTTCAATTGTATTAATAATAAAAGTCAAGTAAACTAAGAAAGAACGTCATCTTTTTTTCTTGAAACACAATAACCATTGATATTAGTTCTTCTATTATGTCTTATATTTATTATTTGTATTAATTTGAATAATTGAAGTATGCCCTATATCCATATCATTCAAATAAGCTCTATATTAATGAAATGAGGGAGTATGATTTATTGTAATAAAAAAATGAAATTTTAAATCTTTATGTTTTATATTTCTGAAAAATATATTTGTGTAACAGTATTGATGATCAAAAGTCACAGTGAGTAGTTTTTATATTTGGAAAACTAATGGTGTACTATGTACTACTCCTCCAGTCCCTAATGTAAGAGCTAGCCGTAAAAAAACGCTTCTTAAGAAAACATGTGAATGTTAGTTGGGTGTCTGAAGTTAATGTTTCATTTCCAAAATTGCCCATATTTATTATGATACTTTTAAGAGAGAGAAACACATAAGCATTAATAAATATGAAAGAGAGTTAGGGGTAAAGTAGGAAAAAATGCATTAAATGAGGAGAGAATATGGGGTGAGCTCTTACATTAGGGACCAAAACCATTCAAATTTTGGGCTCTTACATTAGGGACTGGAGGGAGTATAAAATATGCACATATACATGTGTGTGCGCGCGCGCATATACAATGAGATGAGGTAAGATAGAGATCTACATTCCAGGCTCATCCCCATTTCACTCATCCCTTCCTCATCTACCAAAATGGGTGGGCCCCACACATTAAAATCTTACTCCTCTCTTTCTCTCTCACTTCCTTTTTTTTTATCAGAATCTCTCTCACTTCCTCACTCCTCTCACTCTCCAACCTCCACCCAAACCACCACCTTCCTCGGCCTCCCTTCCACCTCAACCGCCACCACCACCACCGAAGCCACCGCCGCCCAAACCAACACCGTCAACTCCTCTCACCTCTCCTCCTATCTCCACGTCATCAACTCATCAATGTCTCCTCTGCCCTCCACGTCATCAACCTCCACTCCGGCGATGGCTGCGTCAAAGAGAGGAGCTTGAGAGGTTGTTTGGAGGAGCCGTCGGCGGACGTGAGGATGATGGAGACGTCGGCGGACGTTAGGACGGTGGTTGAAAAGGCGGAGGAAACGTCGGTGGAAGTGAGGACGGCGGTTGAAAAGGCGGAGGGACGTCTTCGGCGGTTGGTTTGGGCGGCGGCGGTTTCGGTGGTGGTGGTGGCGGTTGAGGTGGAAGGGAGGCCGGAGAAGGTGGTGGTTTGGGTGGAGGTTGGAGAGTGAGAGGAGTGAGGAAGTGAGAGAGAAAGAGAGGAGGAAGATTTTAATGTGTGGGACCCACCCATTTTGGTGGATGAGAAAGGGATGAGTGAAATGGGGATGAACTTGGAATGTAGATCCGGTAAGATAGTTGAGTGGTGGAGGAGGAAAAGGAGGCTGATTAGAAGGCGTGTGTATGATTGGAGGTTGCCCTTTGGGGAAAGGAAAGATCCATTACTTGACAAAAGCAGTAATGGTGGGAATAATATATAATAAATTAATATAATAGAAAAGAATAGTTGGAAGGCATATATCTTTATTTAGAATTAGAATATATATACATATACATTTTAATATATAGATTTGCATTTTAATATATAGATTTGGAGCACTCAGGGGCTCCAACAACATGTGGATTATATTCCGTTTTATCATATCCCTCCCTCTCCAAACAAACAAATGAATTTTTACCTTTCTTCCCCACCCCCAAACAAAAAAAAAACATCCAACAATATGGTATAGGTCTAGTTAGGTATTTAATAACTTGAGGCAAATAGTTCTAATTAAGAGGACTCACTTTTCCAGCTTACATTCTCATATAGATCCGCGACATTTCATTTACTGGGCAACTTCCATACCGATAACAAGTCAAGTTACTTTAACATGTTTTTCTATTATTAGTCCCACTACATATATATGTATTTTTACTGTATGAAGCAGCATTAAAGCAAAATCTACGTTGGTGAATGGTGATGCTAATGTGAAATAAAATCGAAATATTTAAGGTTTGTTGAGTTTATAGCGATGGTGAACAATGCATAGGTATTGTCACTGCCCTTTTCTTGAAGGTATCCCATTAGTTGAGAGGACCTACTTAGGCGTGACAACGACCTAAATAGCACCTGTCTTTAATTTTGTGGATCAGCTTGCTTTTATTTTGTTTCTCAGTTCGTCTTCATTCTTGAACAGCGAATGATCACAAAGTCAGATACAAATCCCATCACTATATCTTCAATTCAATATTCAAGTTTATAAAAATAACTAACATACCTTGTTTTGATTTTTATAGATTGTGGGGTTATTTATGACCAATTCTGATATAACTATATATAAGAGTTAATTAACTTTTTTGGGGAGATTAAAAAACAGAATATAGACTTAAAAAACTCAAAACAGAAGACTGAAAAAATTCTGATATGCCTATATTATATATGTGTGTGTTATATAAAATTAAATTCTATGCTAGTTAATAAGTAAAGTAAATTATTTTTGAGGGAAAACGGCAAACATAACTAATTTAAAATAGTGTATTTTTCATTTTTAATTTTTCCAAAAAAGTCTAAGTGACTCTTATAATTATTGGAACACTATGAGGAAGTAACTTAAAGATATATGACATTTTTTAAACACTTAATGTCCCCTAGTTTCTTCATATCCATTCCTTACTTATTACTTGATTATATCACTCGATCGAGTACTATAGAAGCATTAGTAAAGTTAATATTTTAAAAAATTAATAATTATAACTATTTCCTATCTAGCTAGGATAAAAATTAACTTCTCAGTGGGTGATGATATATACTTGTCGTAGAATAACAGGCTTCTCTCTTCCTCTCTTGTGCAGTAACATTAGGCTCATTGATTGAGCCGCTTGTGTGTGTGTGTGTGCAGTAACATGTGGCTGATGATATATGACCGCCAAAGCGACAGTCTCCAATTGTTTGGTTAATCAGAAAAACCATATAAAGACTAAGCAGGTGATTGGAGGAATATTGGTCAAGGGATTTGATAAAACCACAGGAAGGGCTTTTTCCTTTTATGGTGTGAGTTTGGTAAACGACTACATATATAGCAACAATCAACACACATACATATATGGATTACTGGTGACTATGAAATTACTTCAAAAATTAGCTAGCTAGAACATACCCAAACGTTTTCACTTTTTTCTCTCAGCTTAGTATGTTTGACTTTATCAATAGATAGGGATCTGAGCCGCACCCTGAAAATTGAGCACAACAATAGTAATGTTGTTGCAGAATGAAATTATAAATAGTCCTTTTATATTTTAATGGAAGAATCAGTTAAAACTATTTGTTAGAAAATGTTATTAGCTTTGGGAGCTTAATGCAACTATTGTTTAACACTATTTTGAATTATATGCATAAGTCTTTAAAGCAAACTTCATTTGCACATTGTTGAAGATGAGTTACACTTGCATATTCAAATTCAAACTCTTCTAACTAATATAATTTCCCAACAAGTACTATAATCCATTTCCTCAATTATTTTAAATTATCGAAATATTTCAAGTAAAAAAAATTATCGAAATATAAGTGCATAACTCTTCAACCATTAGATTTTAATAAAAAAACCATTGAAATCATATATTGATTTATCCAGTTCTTTATTATTAAATGACATCAATGACTTTTGTTGTATGTGTGCATGAATGTGTGTAATTTCATTCTTTATCTACATGTATAGCGCAATGGGGTACATGTACTGTATAGCGTATGGGCAAGGTGTGAATGAAAGAAAAGGGAGGTATTGAGAAGAAAAAATGGATGAAAGAGACAGTTTTTTAAGGTAAGATGAGCCTTATCTTAAAAGAAGTCATCACAAAGATTAGTTATTTTCAGGGTGATGATTCAGCAGGTGAGAAGGAAATAGGGGCTTAATTGAAAGTGCCCTTAGCCTGAGGCCAGATCTACAAAATCTAAATGTGATCTGCATCTGTACGTAGACTCCAAAATATGTCATCGATCAAGAAGGGTCCAGCAGTAGTGTTCCACTATGAGTATTGAGTTTATTTCTTCATATATTATATATGATACATGCAATTAACAAATTAATTAAATAACTCGCTAGTCCATAAATTCAACGTTGATCATGACTTAAACCAATAATCTATCATGCTCAAAAATACTTTTAGACAAGTTAGTGTGCAGAGTGAGTGAAGTAAAATCAATGAAGGATGAGTATCCAAGTCACTGTGATGTCGGTAAAATGATGAATAGATTTAATTAATTAACTTCCAATCTTGGATCTGGGTTTTAGGGTTTCAACAGTGCTAGCTGCAACTGATCTATCGGGCTTGAACTGTTTGGAATTATGTGCATTTAAGAACTAGCTTGACTTTCTCTTCACCTAACTTGGAATATTCCCTAGTGTCAAAACAAGGATCTTTGAACCACTTAATGAGTATGAGTAGACAAAATAAGCAAATTCATTCTGCAGTAGTGGCATTGATAATGGATAATTTGGAGCCACATGTGTCCAATAATCGGTGTGTTTTCATTAGCCACATAAAGATTTTGATTCCAAACAGGAGTGAAGAACATGCGAGTTTGATTATATTTTGCACATAGGATCCAAATAAGAGACTTAATTTCAAAGACTATTGCACAACTCTATGAGACCTTTTTGAAATTAAATTATTTATTTAGGAGCTAGGCGCAATCATCCTATTATATCAAATCCTAGAACCCATAGGAGAGGGACATGATATAGAATTTGACGATTGATTCAGAGAAGCAAGGTCTTGCCATGTGTCCACATAAACTGTAACAATCATGGGGTGGACAAAGCAGAAAGGAACAGGGACAGCTAAAGACATTGATAGTAAAATGAGAAGTATGATTGGGCAAACTTTAATCCGAGCGTCTTTTTTTATCAGTGATGTTGTTGCAGGCACGCAACATGTGGCAGTAAACATTAAGTTTCAACCAGAATCTGTGATGTTGCCTTTCTTGCTTGGCATCAACAGAACAATTTGCCTTAGCTTATAATACCATACCACATCATCTATACGTTGAAAATTGCATGATTGATTGTTTTTATCCCTATGTGACGATGCATCTAATAATAAGTATTGATGTGATATATTATTGTAGTCAGAAATTTATTGGTCTAAATGTACAAATGAATAACACATCAGCAGACACAGAGGACAACAAAGTAACAAATTAAAAAAATGGTGAGAGATCAGTGTGCCACTTGAGCTGGGCATATATATGCAATTAAATTGTTTTACCACAAACTTAGTGACACATCAAGTTTCCTCTTCTGTATATTCAAACAGAAAATTATTGCATTGGAATTCAACTGATATTTGGCAAGCTAATAAGAGCGCTAAAGTGATGGCAAATGTTGTTGTTATAAGATTTGAAAATGACGAGTTCAAACATAGACAATGACTTTTTTGTTTGTGCAGGGTAAGACTGCATATATCTGTCATTCCTCAAACAACATTAGTAGAAGCCTTTTGGACTAGACTGCCCTTTATTAAGAGCTAAAGGGGAGACCCCCAAATTTATAACCTGATTTTGTGGGTCCAATGAACAGATTATAATTGATCAACACAGATTTTGACCATAGAGTACACAGGAAATTGCAAGATTCCTCAAACCCTGTTTCTGCCAATTTGAGTCATCTTTGTGTTAGTTTTCTCCTTCTGGCATATACCATTCATTATCAGGTAATCAAGCTATTATGCAGCATTATATGATCGTTGGAATTTTCCTTTATTATGCTATTATCAGTTTTTTTTATGCTTGGAAACAATCAAAATTAAAATTTGGTTGTAAATCCTTGATCCTCTGTTTTCATATTAACAGAATTATGAAATTCAAGTTTTACACACAGGAGACGTTCATATTACAGTGTCATAGTAGTATAAAGATCTTCGTGCATGCAGAGCTGAACTAATTCTGCATAACATATAAAAAATTTTAAGGTTAATTATATCACTCAAAAATACCAAATAACTCATCAAATTTATCACCTTTTTCACCACTGAAAAATACTTCCTCCAGTTCTAATTATATGATTTCTTTAATTTTTTAATTTTTTGTTGAGAAATTAATGATAAAAAAGTAATCACTTTAAATTGTTTAATTTTATTTTTTTAATAAAAATTAATTTATTATACTTATAAGCAAATATATATTCTAATTATATGTGAAAAAATTTATAATTTAGTGGACTAATACATTTCCTTATACTACCTCCAGTCCTAAATATAGGACCTAATTTATTTTTTTTTGGAGAGATTAAGGTTGCGAAATATATTATTAAATGATGACATATTTGATATATTTTTAGATTATCCATTAGTTTATAGGTAAAATAAACTAGTCTAAAGGAAAAAATTAGGTAAATCAATTTATATTAACTTATTTTTGCTTTTTTTAGGATTTTCCAAAAAAGTCAATTAGGTCTTATATCTAGGAATATAGGGAGTATTTAGGAATCTATATACAATTAAATAAACAATAGTATGAACCAGTAACAACAAGTTGAGATGGCCGAGTTGGTCTAAGGCGCCAGATTAAGGTTCTGGTCCGAAAGGGCGTGGGTTCAAATCCCACTCTCAACAAAATCATCTTTTCATTTTCCAATGGGCAGGTCGAGCTGATCTTCGGCCCAATAAAGAAAGCCCATTCTTGCACTGCCACCTTTTCGGCTTTTCCCCTTTCCTTGGCCCAATTCCTAACTAATGCACAGT
Source organism: Mimosa pudica (assembly GCA_029929735.1). Lineage (NCBI taxonomy): Eukaryota > Viridiplantae > Streptophyta > Magnoliopsida > Fabales > Fabaceae > Mimosa > Mimosa pudica. The sequence goes on along the minus strand of JAKELP010000003.1, from coordinate 6,324,357 downwards.
ATTCTTTTTTTTTTTAAATTACAAAAATCCACAGTATTCTATCTAGCGAGAAATCAGAAAACAATTATGTTCTGATTATAAAAAAATTTAAAAATTACTGTGCATCAAATATTGAAGAAATATAATATAACTAGCTATTTTTAGTTGGTCACAATCTTTAGTTAAAAACTTTGTAATTTTTAAAAAATCAATTATTTATAAAGTAAAAAAATAAAGATGATATGGGCATGGGCGGCGCATGGCAATGACAGATCAATAAATTTGAATTTAAAGGTAACTGTTTCCGTTGTTAAATGTTATGAAATAATTAATGTTGATTCATATAGGAGGATTGGATCAATAATATTAACATTGGAATCGGTTTCCTACGTACTCATAAAAAATGGTAGGGAGAGTTAGACGTATATTGACTATATAGCTAGATTTTATTTGATTGGTCTAAATTTGATTATATTAAAAACATTTTAATAGATATATATAGAATCTAAAATCAAATCTATAATGTTAAGATGGGGTGTAAACAATTTAGATATGCATAGCTATGTGTACTCATCTTTTAAATGAATAGTAACCATAATTCATAATCAAATTAAATTAAAAATTTTGATGCTACCTTTATAGCTCCGCACGCAAATAACTGAATTTATAACGACGTATGGTCTTGTGTAACTTCATAAACAGAAGAACAAGTAAAATATATAGCTTGGAAAATGCAAAGGACAGTTATATATTAGAGCAAAAGTCATTATAGGTAAGAAAATTGGTGAAGGCACTGTGAAAGATCGATGAAGCAAGGTATCTATCTGCAGATTGGTTAAACCAATCCAACCTATCCCACCAGATTTGTCTGGCTTCCGGTAATTGGTCTGTCATATAACTTGGAGTCTTTGATTAGTTTTGTTTTTAGATTTTTATGACATTTCCTATCACAAATGATTTTTTTACCAAACCTATCGCAAATGATTGACACATTTTACTAAATAAATAATCTGCAATGTAAATTAATTACATGATGTGTAAATAATATCATCCCACCTTTAAATAAAATAGAGATGTAATGCTTTATAAATTAGTTTTAAAATTTTTTATATCTTTACCAGACTAATATGATGTAGATAGTCAGGACAAACTTTTAAAATTTAGATTTTTATTGATATTTTAGTAACATTATAATCATACTCTATCCAAACCTAAATGTGAGACCCACTTGGGAAGTTGGTCTTTATCATAAATATATAATTTCATTTTTATCATTTTCCCAATTATTCTTATCAATGCCCTTCCAACAATAATCAAGTAAGAGATAATAAAAGAAGATGATTGGGGTGTGTTAAAAAAACATATATATCATACTAACTAATATAACTCTCCTTCTAATTTTAACAATATATAATGAATTAAATAGGTCATATATTATGAATATACCAGGGGTTCCAAACTACTTATATAAGCCCAGCTTCCAGCTGCCATTGCCAAGGGCCATTTTGAATTCTAATTATATCCTTGAATTTGCATTGGCCCTATATTTGTGTATTGGGGTGAGATGGGTGAGGAAAACGAGAAGGAATTAAACAGAAGAAGTTGAGGGGTGAAGGGTAGGTGTGACTGTTAGTTCCAATTGGTGATCACAATTCACAAAAATAGGAGCCAAAATGAACATCACCATTTCTAAATGAATCTCCATGACTTATCCAATTATCCAATTAACTACTAATATCCTCCATCATCCCTCCCATCATGGTCATATTTTACTTATCTTTCTTTGTTTTCTCTCAAAAAATACTATGTTAATTATTTGAATATATATATAGTGATTAATTAATTATTGTGGAATCTGATTGTTGGTATGATTATATGCAGTGTTTGACAAGTTTGATGATGAGATGGGTAGTGAGGCTATTTAGAACGCTGATCGGAGAGCCAATTGCATCAGTGACAACGTTGTTGTATTACAGTGGTCTTCTTCCTCAAAACGTGGCACTTACCAGAATGGTTCGTCATGACTTGCTTCTTCATGGCAACTACCTCTTCCGTTTCATCATCGACCTCTTGTCTTTCCTTTGACATCAATTACTTCTCCTTTAATAGGATGCTTCCTTTAGATAATTACTTGATGATGATGATGATGATGATGATGATGATGATGATGATGATGATGATGATGATGATTGCCCAATTCTCTTTAATTTGGAGTTTATTTTCTTTCATATTAATTCGCCATCTACAATTCCCTATTCCTGCTATCCTTTCTGTCTACAAACTGTACATAGTTTTGTCATAGTTTTGTTATTTAGAAGATTCAGTATTTGTTAATCTCACGTCTATTGCTGTTTTTTGGGCCAACCATATCTGATCTGTTGCTATTCAACGTGTATAGTTGTGATGTGATATCCATATATGATCAAAACTAAACTTACTACTCCCAATTATTCAATGTGTAGGTTATTATTATTGGGCTTTTCATCACAGTTTGTGAGGGAAAACAGAAAAAAAAATCCATTTTAAAACACTTAAGAAAAAGTTTGGATGAGTTGAATTGGAAATTTATTGTAGTCGTACAGCCCTAACAAATTAAAAAACTTGTAGAATATCTACCAATAAAATTTGCATATCAATGGTTTTTAAATTCATAATCTAATAGTTATCAACAAAATCTTTTTACTAGTTAGACCAACTTTTGTTGGTTTAAATATATGTTATATATATATCAGCTATGTGCTTTGGAAATAAAAAATATGTTTTGATAGATTTGTTTTTTCAAATAATGAAATGTTACAAAGGGGTTTGTCCTCCAGCCAAGATTAAGATACCCATTCTGGCGTAGAATAACATATCACAAAATCCTTTGTCTTCCACCACTATAGATCTAACATTAATAGAGACTAGCAATTACAGAATGGGTCAATCACTTATAAGTCATTACTTGCCTTGCCGAACCAATAATTAAATTAATAATGGTAGATAGTGACAGTATTTTGAATATAAATTGTCTTTGATAATAGAATATTATTGTACCTATAAATAAAACGTCTTGACAAGGATATAGTCACTCCCCCACCATGACTGTAACGTTGTTAATAATGCAATCCCTCTTTTAAGAAGAGAAGTTCCAACGTGGCCCTTGGACCAATTTCTTGCCAAAAAAATTAGAAAACTAATTCAATATATGAAAATAACAACTAATTTAATCAAGAATCCTTTTTTGTATCAAAATCAAGATGCCTATTTTAAAAAGGTCTGGTATGATAATTTTTATTACATCCTGGACCCACAGTTTGTCACATGAAAGATTCAAGCTTCAAGCCTTTTTTAAAACCAAAAGAAAAATATTGGCAAGCTCCATGCTCTCTTTCCCTCTGTTTTTTTTTTTAATCTTGACAGCTTGATGTAGTATTATTTATATGTGTGACTACTACCAATCACACTCAGATATCATAATTCATAATTTTGATGAGCTCGAAAACAATATATACAGTACATATTATTATTTATTCATTGAATATCGTGGGACCGTGGATTGCTTCAAGTTGTTTTTGTTTCTCTTTTTAATTACAATTCAAACATTAATGATTTAATAATTTTTGTTTACCAATTGTAAATTTTTTGTGATATCATTTTTTGTGCTCAGAATTTGTGATATCATTTTAACAAAATAAGTTATCTGCTTTTTTTAGCTTGTCATGTTTTGTAACGATGAATTAATTGTTGACGAGGTATTGGTATAGTATATTGTTGTTTGATTATTTTGATTTACAATAATAAGTTAATTGCTGCAAACGCTGAACTGCCCTTTTGCGTGGTTTGGTTGAATCCAACCAAATTGTTCGCAACCTTTTGATAAAGGAAAAATTGATTGAATTTGCCAATTTTTACCCACGTGACTTTTCTTCAGCTTATTTATTGATGCTTGATAACCAGCTTTAGATTCAAAACCGCACTATCAGTGGACGTTTTATAAAGGATTGACTTGTTAACTCCATTTGAAATTAAAACATTCTCCCTATTTTATTTATACTTTTTTACCTAACAATGTAAGTCAATTGTATTTATATCAATGTTATAAAAGTCTAATCGGAAGACGAGCCAGAGACGATTTTGGGTCACGATTCACTCAATCGAATTGCTCAAATCAACCATTAAATTGATGGTCGAACTGATAATCATTGAATTGACATGTTAGACAGTCGAAAAATTGAATATGGTTTAATTCTTTCATATCAACATTAAATTATACTCAATAGCCCAAAAAAACTACTAAAATAGACTTTTTTTGCTAGTGTACTAAAATAGACTTCAATAAACTATAATCAAGACAAAGTGATCTACATAATATTTGAAAAAGTTTCTTGATCACCCAATAAGTAATTGGATAACTACATTAACTCACTTACATAAGATCCAAACAATTGATTTGTGTGTGATTTAATCTTCCTAATGCTCCTAGGTCAAATGCTAAATTTAGTCCAATGATTGCAATATAGTTTCAACCCCACTAGACTACTTAGTGAAATAATGTCTAAATCACTAAATGCGACATGATGTGGGTAAATTACAAAATATTTTGTTTTTTTTATATTTTACTCATATTCTAACTTTCCCCACAAAATGGACTATTCACTCACCAAAAAACACACATATTCCCAACTTCGAAATTGATCCCACAACCAGCTCTATGAGGGGGTGGGTGGGGTACGGTGGGGTTGAGTAAATTAAAATTGGAAGTGAGTAATTGAAAATAGATATTCTTGTTCATTTTGCTTAAATGAAGGAGTTGAAGTGGGATTTATGAAGTGATATGAATACTCTTGGGAAATGATGTTCAATGGTCTTAGCTCAATTAAGATATTTAGGAAGTCAAATGCACTAATTAACTTAATACTCCAACCCATTAATCAACGAGTTCAATGCCTAGTTAATATAATTTCATCTAATTAGATAGTGTCAAATCCTTTAGTGATTTTTGATAAAAAAAATCCTTTAGTGCTAACGGGCCTATTAACTGTATGAAGATTAAGTTTTTAATCTCATGACTGACCCACCTTATATTGCTACTTGATTTCTTCTAGTGTTTCAACCCACCTTGTATCGACTAAAAAAATTCCAACAAAAGTTTGATTCATTTAATGTTCGGTTTTAAGAAGTGGATGAAAATATTGTGACTCTGATAAAAGTGTATTGATGGGTAATTTAGAGAGCATATATATTCGGAGTCGAAGAGGATATGCGAGTCACGGAGTTTAAGGAGGTACACGGGGAGATAAAGGATGAGGATAATAAGTGTGTGGGGAATATATGTGTAAGATGATGGATGAGAGTGTTAAGATACAAAAAGAGATAATGAGAGTTGGAGAAACGATGTCACTTGAGATACAAATCGTTCACACACTAAGACACAGGTATAGCTCAGTTAGCTGCCGTTTCGCTACGTAATCGACGTCTTATTGATGATCAAACTAAATTGATTTATTTCAATTTTTGAAATAGAATAAAATAAAAACGTTTTTCTTCGACAAGAAGAATTTCAAAAAAAAAAAAGACTTACCAAATGTACCTTGGATATGGATACTTCTCCCTTTCGATGCGTTTTAAGATTGATAGGGGTGAGAGCCACATAACCGATAATATCAAGAGCGAAACAATGAAATGTTACAAATGGTATCAGAGCTAAGTTTAGGTTGATGTGCCAGCGATTGCGCTATGCCTCAGGGTGTATTATTGATTACTATATATATATATATATATTATAATTCATAAGAATTTAACATTTATAGTTTCAATGAATATAAAATATAACTAATGCGTCAATGATTCAATTTAGATTCAAATAAGAATTGCAAATCAAATATTCAAATAAGAATTTATTATTTGTTAATTTCTAAACTCTCCCCTTTTCCTTTGAATATATATTTTAAATGAATTTGAAATAATATAATAACCTTAATTAGTTATTCTATGTGTTACAATCATAATTATATTACCTTTTTGAATTAATTGATATCAATATTGGAATTATAAAAATTAATTTCTAGAATTTTCTTGTTGTGCAATACTGCAATGTGCCTTATGCTGTTTGAAAAAAGGCAATAACTTCTAATTGAATGTTGATTCTTTTTGACACGCAAGTCATGGGTTGGACACAACTGGACTCATGGTCTATCAATTTTTTTTTATCGAAAATGGTCTATCAATTCAGTCATGTGAAATATGCATTAAAATTATACCTTTCCCATCATAAGAGGAAAAAAAAAGATTTTCCCATTTTTGATTTGTCTATTGTTCAGTATAAGCTCATGTATTGTTTAATGCATTAAGCTGGAATTGTTGAAGTCTAGCTGAAATTAAAAAAAAAAAAGATTAGTCTCTAAATCATGGAATTAGGTTGACCCATTTGTCTAACAAGCTTGCATTGTTTAAGGATCGAGCTTACAGAGAAACAAAATGTTAGTAGAACATCACTTCCATGTTCCTTTTTACTCGTAGAGGTCAAATCACCAACTCAAATTAATCATGATCACCAAGATTATCGTTTGCAACCCATAATAATTAACTTCCCCTATTCTGCCTTATCTCATGATTTTAAACTCTCTGAATACATAAATACTACGCGTCTTCTTTAATTGGTAGTTTGTTACATGTACTATGCGTATACTTCCTTTCATTTCTTACCCAAATCCATGATTAATTATCAACATCAATCTGTTTCCTTTCATAATAAACAAATCCATTAACATTTCCCTACTCTCCGTATTCTCTTGAGCTAAAAAAAGAAAAATAAGATCGTCAAATTGATGGTCCGATTTTGACACTGATAGAACATCATCAAAGGACCCTATCCCGTTTATCACGCACTGAATATATGCCTCAGTTTTATTTACAAAAAAAAGAAAAGAAAAGGAAACTAAATAAATAATAACAACAACATTAAATCAGACCGTCCACTATTTCTCAGACCACCAAAAAGTAACCAAATCCAACGGTAAAGTCATTCCTTATCCTCAATCGATAATAAGAAATGACCCTCTCTATTAAAATACCGAAAATGTCCTTTTATAACGTTCAGAAGGAGGGTCTCCTAATCATTGACCCCACCAGGGCAGCATTGTAATAACAAATAAGAAAAGGCAAAGGTCATTATCGTATCGTAAGTTTAATTAAAAAAACATGAATTGTCGACACTGCGTCAAACACACTCAAACCTTTTTCTAATTCCCAATAATTTCATTATTGTCATGTTATTCTCTCTCATTATATGGATTGATCCAAACGAGAAATCTTTCCTTCTTATGTTGCGAGCTCATTATCTCACTGAGTTAAACGCTGTGTGAGATCCAACATGTTGGATGGTCTGCTTGGCCGAGGTTTCGCTGCCAAGTGGTAGGTCTTATCATATTCATATGTCTTTTGTTTTGTCTGGTTAATGTTGATTTTGAGGTGTTTCAGGTAGAATGTGAGAATGTGTTTTTTTTTTTTGTTTTTTTGCAGCAAAGGATTGATTAAGCTGACAAAGAGTCGGATCGATGTGATAAGAAGGAAGCGAAAAGCGACTGAGAAGTTTCTGAAGAAAGACATTGCTGATCTGCTTGCTAATGGTTTGGACATCAATGCTCATGGAAGAGTAATAATTCTTTTATTTTATTGTTTGTGAAATTGTCATGACATGTTTGAAGTGATTTGTGTGTATCTGTCTGTTTTGTTTATCTATTGTTATGCATATAGGAGACTTTTAATTGACGTTGCCTATAGTAGGACCTACTTTTTGTGTGCTATAATGATGTCTGAAGTTGTGTTTGGTGCTGCAACAGGCTGAAGGGTTGCTTCTGGAATTGATGATATCGTCTTGCTATGATTTTATTGAGAAATCGTGTGACTTTGTCTTGAAACATCTCTCTGTGATGCAGAAAGTGAGGTATGGATTCTTTTCTGTGAGTACTGCTTACACACTGATTTTGTTTTGTTTCTTTGATGTAATTGTGCCAAACTTGTCAATCTGCTGGACTTGGTATTATTCATCATTCTCTAGAACAGCTTTTTATGAAAAGTAATGATATGGTTCTTGGACATGAACAAAGAAGGAACAATTGTTACACATATATGTACAGATACAGATGGGATTGGAATTCTTTTGTGAAGTTCAATATTTATTTCCTGTCACATTTTTTGCTTAATTATTTGTTTGAATGAAACAGTGCATTAGCATTTTAAGTTGTTCACATGTTACGCTGTGAGTCCTTTTTTGTTTCTATTTGCTTCTAGCTAAGTGTTTTTTCTTATTTTCTTTTGAAACTTCACTCATTAACAACGACATTTCTCTCCTCCGGTGAACATCAGAATATTTCACTGACATTCAGTCACCTTTGTAGCCCTCAATACTACATAACTTTTTGGATTGACAAATTTCACTCATTTCTAGCTAGCTGTGGGGATTTAGTCTATCTTAGAATTAACGCGGTGGTGGTTAAGGTGGAGGTATTTTACTCTAGAAAAGTTGTATGCTGGCCATTATGAAGTATTTGCACTCAAGTGTGACAAACGCTTCTGTGTGATTGTAATTGAGCTGCAATTTCACTGATATCCTTGTGTCAAGTTGGAATGATCATTAACTTTAATTGCTGGAATTTTGTTTACAGTGGATGCCCGGAGGATTGCAGGGATGCTGTATCATCTTTGATGTTTGCTGCTGCAAGATTTTCTGATCTGCCAGAGTTACGTGATCTTAGGCAAATATTTCAGGAGAGATATGGGAATTCCATGGACTGTTATGTAAATCAAGAGGTAACTCTTTGTGCTTGTATTTTTGCAAGAATTTGGCATGTGCACGACTTGTTTCTGCAATGACTGGCTAAGTTGTTTATTTCAGTTTGCTGCAAATGTGAACTCGAAGTCCTCTACATTTGAGAAGAAGGTCCACCTGATGCAGGAAATTGCTTCAGAGTTTTCAATAATGTGGGACTCCAAGGCTTTTGAACAGAGGATGCAGAAACCCTCTCCTCTTTTACAGGTGCTGTTATTAGCATATCATTTCAATTGTATGAGCAGTTCAGCTCCTTTTGAAATAGAGTTTCTACCAATTTTAATATGCTCCAAATAAAATTACTCTTTTGTGTATTGTTTCTCTCCTATTAGATGCCAAACCTGTTGGGCAATGTCTCTCAAAGTGTAATGACATCATCTATATGACTTCTGCAGGAACGCAATAATCATGACTATAATCACTGGACTGATCATAATAAACCATCACTCGGCAACAATCCTGTCATAAAAGAATTCAAGTATGATGTGCCATTGCAGAAAAATTCTGGCCATCCTAAAGATGGGCATAAATTTCACAATGGCAAGGAAGCAGATCTCTTATTGAGAGATGATCACAATAATCTGTCCAAATCCAAAGTCGCTGGAAATGGAGTTGGGAAGATGAATGGTGGAGATGATGTCATTTCGAGAAGGAATGGCCATGATAATGTATTGTTGGGAAGGCTAGATTCGACTACTAAGAAGAGTGATAGAGGTTATTGGAAGGAAGATTGTATGCTAGATTCGAATGCACAAGGTTGTTCATTGCAGGGTTATAGAGTGGAACACTTTGACGTTGGCACTAAGCTGCATAATGCTTGGGGAAATGCCACTTCACAAAAAGTAAGCCATGGTACTGTAGCTTCAAAAAAGCAAGACTTGAATCCCAGTCATGCAGATGCGCATTTGAAGAGGATTATCAGTGAGCCATCTTCTGTTCATCGTGCCAGCCTTCATGATACTGTAGCTACCAATAAGCCAGACATGAATCCCAGTCATGCAGAAAGGCATTTGAAGAGGAATGTCAGTGAGCCATCTTCTGTTCCTCGTGCTGATGGCCTACGTGATACTGTTGCTACCAAGAAGCCAGACTTGTATCCCAGTCATGCAGAAATGCATTTGAAGAGGAACGTTCAAGAGCCATCTGCTGTTAATCAGGTCAGCCTACCTGAATATTATGGCTCAGAGATGAAAGTTCAAAAGGATGAAACACCTAGGGTGAAGCCGGGCTACAATAATGTTCTCCCACCACCTTATATCAAACCTAATACTAAACAGAAGAACGGCGAAGGCAATATAGGATCTGCAGATGCTGGCAGTAATGGTATCCCTAAATATCCTTCATTGCATGATCAGTCACGTGGGGCTGCTGTAGCAGATAGGAGCCAATTGAATTTGGATAACTCTGAATTGGATAGGAAGGCTAGTAGGCATGCAATGCATAGCAGAAGAAGGAGTCATGAAAAAGAACTCTATGATCAAGAAGATATGTCACAAGTCCCGGTCATAAAACCCAAATCCATGAGGCGGAGGCACTCAAAATCACGGCCTAGTCACAGCGATGACAGCGAAGAAGATGTTGAAGTTGTGACAAGAAAACCAAGAAGCAGGAGAAAGGATGAATCAAAACCAAGGCATGGCCTGCAAACTCTCTTTGATGATGAGCAGCATCGAAATGACGCAGAGGAAAAGATGATAGATAAGTTACTTATCCATTATAGTAAAAAGCCTTCCATCCCTCTTCCTGAAAAGGCAAGGAAGTCTAAAAGTCGTCATGCACATCAAATGGACGACACAGTTAAAGAGATACCAGAGATGGTTACCCATCCACCTCGATCTATTTCCCTTCCTCATGAAGAAACAGGAGCGAAAAAAGTTAACAAAGTATTCGCTCGTGCTGCTACATTTCAGGCAGATAGATCAAGCGAAGCTCGTCATGTACATCCCAATTTACCGGACTGTGATGATTTGGCTGCCAGGATTGCAGCATTGAGAGGAACCTGAAGGAAAACGAAGCTTAGCTTGGCCATTTCCCTCTACATGGACATAAGTTGGAGTCACTATGACCTTCACCATAGATCTCACATTCTGGCGTTGAAGTTTGAATGGGGTGCTTTGATAGCAAATTGTCGCCTATTGTATGTGCTTTATTAGACACAATCCAATGCAGCCAAACTCATAGGATATATTGTGACTGTAAAATAGAAGTGTGTGTAATTAAATGATAAATGATTCGGTGCTCATGATTGATCCAAATTGATGATAATGGATGAGATAGCAGCTACTAGCTAGTTTAGCAGGCACACATCTAAACTATAAAGGTTGTAATAGTTCCATCTATTGAACATTATTATTCTTCATTTTTTAATTTTTAGTGGTGACAACAATGCTCTTCATTCGACCTATGGTGAGTAACACGAATGAATGAAAGAAATGGTGGACGGATTCCTATTATGATGGGAATGTCAAGATTGTGAATAATTTTTGTATTCCTCGCGTCCGAATTTTTTTAAAATAGTAAATTTGTATATAAAGAGAGGAAAAGTTATTGAAAGATTTCGACCACTCTTTTCTCATTGTAGTAGTTACAAGCAAACCCTCACTTCTTACCTGCAAGGGAAATAAATTGGGTGTATATAGCATCTAAATTATTTAGCTTTGAATATTTATTTATTTTTTTTCTAAAAAGCGCACTTAAGTAATAAGTTGGTGGCCTTTGAAATTTTGAATAATACTCCCTCCGGTCCTAAATATAAGACCTTGTTGACTTTTTTTTTAGAGATTAAGGTTGCGAAATAGGTTATCGAATTATGACATATTTGATATATTTTTAGATTATTCATTAGTTTATAGGTAATATAAACTAACCTAAGGGAAAAAATTAGGTAAATCAATTTATAATTAACTTATTTTTCTTTTTTAGGATTTTTCAAAAAGTCAATTAGGTCTTATATTTAAGACCGGAGGGAATATATTTGAACAAAATTCTATATAATAAATACTTCCTCTAGTCCTAAATATAAGACGTATTTTCTAAGTTTGATTAGATTAAGCATGTTAGTTTAATTAAGAGATCATGATATTATTACTTATATACTTAAACCATATATTTTTACCCCACCCTCCCTCTCTTATTCATCTATTGTTGGGGAACATTGATAAGAATAATTTGAAAAAAAAAATTGGTAAGAATTAGAATTAAGTTTTATGGATCAAATCCACTAATAAGTCTTATATTAAAGAACCACTGGAGTATAACATTTCTATATGAAACGAAAATAGGCAAGTTATGTCGACTTTCTAATTAAACCTGCTTACGCAGTTACGCAACACACTACCACTTATCGAACAAAATAGTAGCAGAATAATAACCAGAATTCTCCCTTGAAACAACGTAAATCCAACATCATAATATCTTCCACTAATTATTACATCATATCCTGAACACTAGCTTATCATTATTTTAATTTCAGTAAACAGAAGCTTGTGTTCAATCTTAAGGGCATAACAAGGTCAGGTTAGGCCTAGCAACTTAAATAGTACAATAGTTACTTATATAGATCACCTAGCAATAAAGTTTTCACATTAACAATGGCATTTGAACAACCCACCTTTTATGAGACATGGAATTACATTTTTACCAATTAACCGATCTTAGTTGGATAATGTTAGTTTATTCTAATTCTCTTTTGACTAACTTTTCCATCAGATTTCAGAGTGCCACTGGAATCCCCTTCAGATGAAGCTTCTTGTGACTTCAAACAAGAGTTGGAAAGAGCAGCATAGAGATCAACCACCCTTCTGATATTGTTATTCAGTTCTTTGATCAAACCTACATTTCTACTCAGATTTTGTGGCATGTTTGACAAGTGATTTTGATTGATCTCATTGATTAGCAATCTATTCTGGTCCAATATGTCTTGGGCTTGCAGTAAGTTCTTCTGAAATGCCTGAATGATTCTGCCATCTACTTGGACAGCTGTATTGTCTATGTCTCCAAACATATCACCTTCCATTGCAACTAAAATTTCTGATTCAATCATCAAATGGCTCTGTAAAGAGAAATGAACAGAAGTAAGATATTTTTTGCTATAATTGCAGACAGAAAAGCTGCCTATTATTATTATGCTTCATTGAAACAGGACTTTTGTTGTGCAAACATTACCACATACTCTATTTCAGAATTTCTTCACTAGATATGCCACAGCTCTACCAATAACTTGCATCTTCCTGTTATAAATATAAATTTCATTAATTAGTTTTAGCACATCATCATCACATTTATCTCAATCTTGTATCACTTCTTTTCACTTTTCACTCCACATTATCATATTAATTAGTTTCGAAGGGCAAGAATAGTTTGTATAAAGATTCACTAACTCCAACTACAATGATAAAAAAAGAACAAATGCATCACACTCCTTTCACTATTTTTTAGTCTCCATAATTGTGAAAAGGTCCAACCTAAAGAATCAAAGGATCAAATTAGAAGAGTCCAGACAGAACATTTAAAGGCCTAAAGCAGGACTCTTCTTGACACCAAAGAACATTTTCTGAAGCAGCTTCCCAAGCAGTGGGAATTGCAAAAGCAAGTCAGTTCCAGAGAAAATATTGTGCTTCAACAAACTAAGCCAACACACACAAGGGAGGTTAATAAAAAGTTTGCTTCTCTCAGAAAATGAAACTGGGAAGGCGAAAAAGTGATGAGTTTCATAGAAACAATCAATCCATAACGAAAGCATAATTCTCATCTTGATATACTCCACTCACCTTTACTTAGCTCTAAAATTAGGATTTTCAAAATTAGAAATTACTTTATGAAATCCAAAACTCTCTGAATTCCTTGTTTCAGCTTCTAAACTGGTTTGGCACATACATGCACCGTATTTTTGAACACTTAGTAGTTTGTAGTCACTAAAAAAATCCCAGAATTTCAAATTCAAGATCAATTTTTCTCAATCCATAAAGCTCATATTTTTCTCTCCTTCGACCTCTTATTTTTCCATATTTAATGAAGACTTGCACAGTTTCTACAAAGCCCCCAAATTTACTTATTCACCATTCAGGGAAGTGAAAGGGAAAAAGTTGTTGAAAAATTGAAGAAAACAAGAAACAAACCATGCTTATTCAACCTCTCTAGCATCAATTTGTAGGCATAAATTAAAAGGGTAAGGTTAAGGTTTGAGAGATATGCACAATATACATATGAATATGATGGGAAAACTTACCTTTACAGTAGTATTTTATTTGGATGAAGTCCCCCAAATCAGCACTTTGAAAAGTCTTTAGGAAAATCTAAAGTCTTTTCAGTAAATCTAAAGTCTTTTCCTGTCTCTCAATGCCTCGTGCCATTATTTAGAATGTCTCAGTATCAAGCTTTGTACGAGGTCGAGGATGAGCTTGCTAAGTTCCTATTAAGGTTTCGACCATACAAATTTAAAAATTGCGTTTCCAACACAAAATGGGAAACTACATTCAAGTTAATCCCTCCATCATTTTTCACTTCTAGTCTCTTTTCTTTTTAATAAAAGCCAACTTAATTAACTTGGCTGGTTGACGTGAGCAGTAAGTACTCTCGTCCCTTGAGCAACTAGTTGCCTACCCCACTATATGAGACTTCAGAACAGTGAGGGATTAGTGTCACTTGACACACAGTGGAATACCTTTGGGCAACAAAAAAAGCCAACTTTATTCACCCAATAAGATGAGTACATAATAAGATATTTTATGAAGAGACAAAGGTCAATTCTTAACCCTAGTTAAGGAAATGAAAGTTCTCCTTTAGAAGAAAATATAAGTGCAAAGAGCCAATTTTTTTGCTAAAATATGAGAGGCAATATGTGAAAGTACAAGTAATAAATAGTAATTGTTTTCTTTTGATACCTCTATGAGTTAGTGCAAGTAGAGAAGAGAAACGTGCATAATAAATAAGGGTAAAACTTTATTCATTAAACATACCCGTGATAAATGTTTCCATTATATCTTATTGATGTATGTAAAATGGTTTATGACCTTTCATAATAGAGACTAGAAGAACATAGAGGGAAAAATATGACTTAAAAATATAAACTACTTAGATAGTCCACTAGGCACAGTATATATTACCGTTGTTAATTCATAGGATGATGAATAGCATGGAATGTGGAGATGGTGAAACAAACCGTTATAGTTATACCTGTCAAAGAGAGGTGAAATACGAGGTCACCAGAGAACGAGCTCAGGACTCGATGTTCACTTGTGGATGACAAGTGTGTGTGTTTGTGTGTACTCCCTCAAATCCTAAATACTCCCTCCGGTCCTAAATATAGGACTAGTTGACTCTTTTGAAAAATCGTAAAAAAAAACAAAATAAGTTAATTATAAATTAGTTTACCTAATTTTTTCTCTTACACTAGTTTATTTTACCTATAAGCTAATGGATAATCTAAAAAGATATTAAATATGTCATGATTTAATAACCTATTTTGCAACCTTGATCTCTCAAAAAAAGTTAATTAGGTCTTATATTTAGGACCGGAGGTAGTATAAGGCTTATTTGACTTTTTTGGAGATATTAAGGTTACAAAATATATTATTAAATTATGACGTACTTGATATATTTTTAAATTAGTAATTAGTTTATAGGTTAAATAAATTAATTTAAGAAAAAATTAGATAAATTAATTTATAATTGACTTATTTTGCTGTTTTAGGATTTTTCAGAAAAGTCAACTAAGTCTTAATTTTATATTTAGGACCGGAGGTAGTATAACCGAATACAACAAACGAATTATACCCAAAAAGGAAAAAGGCAAACTAATGCATGTGCTACTAAGTACTAACCTCCTCGTTTGATAGAAAGCCTCTTTTTATACCAATGTCATTGGTATTGACTTTACCTCCTTACTCTCATTTGATTACTTCTTCATGCATTTCTAATTATAAGACAAGTCTTATTTCTTAATGTAAAGATAAAAAATTCATCACTATGAATTAGCTATAGTTAATTTTGTTCTTCAAAACTAATTTTATTGTAACTATAAACTAATTTATATTATATTTAAATAGAATATATGTTTTAATTTATGGTTTATTTACTTTGATGAAATTGAGAAAGCAAAAATGAAATTGGAAAGTGAAATAGTAATTTACATATATTTCAGGGTTCACAAGCTTTCTATATGCATCTTACACTTTTCTTGGGTCAAACAAAATTTTATTTAATCATTACATCTACATTTCATCTTTACCCCTTAACACTAATTTCCATTTCTACTTTGCTCTTTCCATGTTTTCATTTAAATAAAAATAAAAATATTATTTTATTTGCTCATTCATTTTTATTTCAAAATATTATCTTTTTTACCTATAAGAATGTGAAAAATCGAGTCTCTTTTAAGAAACATGATATTGGAGTCTCTTATATAGCATAGAAATAAATTTGATGACAGACAACAAAGTAGTGATCTTTGGTGATGATTAGATTCACGTTCACAACATATCAGGTAAACATTAAGGAACAAAGTACTCTAAATTGATTTAAATTGATGGGATCAGAGATAATTATATCGAGAAAGATCAACACAATTTTCTTATTTTGTTTTTTGAAAGGATGATTAACACCTTCCATCACAAGTAAGTCTTCCTTAATCTTTGATTAATTCCTGCCATCCATCATAATCATAAAAGATTCTTCCTTAATGCTGTTCAACTAATACAAATTAAAGATGTCCAAGCCATCCAAGAGATCACACCATCCATCATAAATAATTCTTCTTAAATTTTGTTAAAAACGCTGCAAACCAAACTTAAGATGTTGAAATCAAGATGTCATAAATTAAAGGACACCTTCCATCGAAGGGAAAATGTTTCACTCGAGATCCTGCCAGATTAAGATCACTTTTCTTGCAATCTTCAACTCTGATAAATACTGACTCGGCCCCAACACTTGCACTAAAGGCCCAATGCACAGAATCTAGCCAATTCAATCTCATCAGACTAAACAGTTGCAATGCTAGTCGACTAAATTGACAGCCTCTAGATTATTCAACAAGGAACGATCATAACCAAAAGTGCTGAATCTTTTTCTTCTTGTAATATAGATCAGCTTTATACTTGGCCAAATACAAAACTTCTCTCTCCTCATGCAATTTAAATACCCCACACCTGTATATATAAAAATAATATCAACATTAAAGAACAATGAAATATGCTAAAAACCAAAACAATTATTGAGATGGGAAAAAATATACACCACAACCCTAAATAAAACATTTAAAATTTTAAAAGATGATGAGTTAATTACCATGAATTGACATTGTACACCTCAATATCACAACCTTTCACAATATCCTTCAATCTGGTTAAACCTGGACTAAAAAAAATTGGTTCAAACTCAACTGATGTCCCACGGCCCTCAAAAAATCTCCATGAATTCCTCTGAGGATCATAATAGACAAATCTTCTATTACTAAAATAAATCATAATCCCCTGTCTTAAAAAGGCTATTGTTGGGAAAAAAATAAAGTGGCCAAATACGATCCGAAACATTAATATCAAACCTGAAAATTTCAATCCAAGAGTCACTATCGCCATACTCTTTCATAGTCCAGACCCTAAGATGCGTACGTTTCTTATATGTACAACATATGAAGAGACTTCCCTTCAATTCTCCAAACCCGAGAGTAGCCCGTCTAAAAGATAATGCCGAATGACAAGAAAATGACTTTGGCATCTCAGTTTCCAAATCAAAATATAAAACTGAAGCCTTCTCATTAGGCTTCATTTTACGAACAAACCAATGGAGCGATCCATTCATATAAGTGGGACATCCTACAGAATACCAAGATTCACCACATTCAATGTTTCTCCATACTTTATTAGTCCCCAATGTGTGTATTTCAACACTTATAGGGCGACCCATTTTTTTAAACAAATGTATCACTTTATATTCATCAGTTTTCTTGAGATAACCTAATCCATAATGGTGATAGAAAAAACCATGATTCATTTTACCATTCTCAGGTCGTGGAAGTCTTATAAACTCTCCTGTGATTGGGTTGCAAACAATCACTGTCAGTGGGTGAAAAACACAACCAAATAAGCCAGTGCGAGAAAATAAGAGAAGCAGGCCATTGCAAGAGTTCCCTACTGTTAATCTGTCATTTTTAGGGTCACAAGCAATTCTAGTTGTTCTATTGCCCCTCCTCCTGGCCTCATGCTTTGTGTGAACCACCATTTTAGCATCACGAAGAGGAATATTCAGCCTAACATCAAGCTTCATATGATTGTCACAATCAGGGCTTGGAGAATCTGTACATGGACAAACACCGCCCCATTTGTTACTGCCTAATGAATTTGTAGGGGCTTCATCACTGCCAAGCTCATCAAAGTTGAGTAAGTGGAGATTTCTTGAAACTCGTTTCTCATCATAAGTGCGTAGAAAAGCACAGACAGGGGAGGACTCTGAATACAATTGAACAAAATGTGAGCGTGAGATAATGGAGAGCCAACTCTTGCAAACGCACTTGTAACTCAAAACCGACTTAATAGGGAGTTTGAGTAGAATTTTTGTGAGCACATCAAGAGGGAGATGTAGGAGACTGTTTGGAACATGGACTTCTTCTGCTTTGGTTTTCCTACGGACTTTGGATGTTTTACATTCTACAAAGTCCCCTTTTCTTTTTGCCACCATCCTGAAAGGAGAAGAGGAGAATTGGGCAGCGGCTAAGAGACATACACAAACAAAGTAGAGATAGAAATGATTAGCCAATACAAGCATAGACAGTAGTTGATTGATATGATATTATGCCTATACAAAAATTTATGAGAGCATACGTGCAGTGCATACACACAAAAGCTTCCCAATATGTGTAACTTTTTTTGGGGAAGGAGTCATTGTACACACAAAAACTAGTACTAGAATATTGCAAAGTGAAAGTTTTAATTTGTATAGAATAAAGTGGACAGACTGAATGAATAGGAATAAAGAATGTAAAAAAGAATATTATTTCTTACTCATCCCAAATCAGATCAAATCAAATCAGGGGAGGTGGTGATTTTATTACCTTTATGCAATGAGCTAGCAGCTAGCAAGCAGCAACAAAGAAGCCAAGAGAAATGAGAATTGTAGAGAGTGTACTGTGTGCGATTCCATCATCAGCGAGCGAGCATTTAGTAGGGAGCAATAAAAAGTAAATGAAATAATAATTAATTCAATTGCTAACAAATGGAGAAGGCTTCCAGCAAGAGAGGGAGATTACAAAATATGAAGATAAAACATTATCACATTTATCTCAATCTTGTATCACTTTAATTTGTTCACTTTTCAGTTCACATTATCATATTAATTAGTTTCAAAGGGCAGGAAGGTTAGCATCACAAAGATTTACTAACTCCAACTACAATGAAACAAAAAACAAATGCATCACACTTCTTTCACTTTTCCAGCGTCACCATAATTGTGAAAAGGACCAACTTAAAGAATCATAGGATCAAATTAGAAGACACCAGACACAACTTTTCAAAGACCTAAAGCAGGACTCTTCTTGACACCAAAGAACATTTTCTGAAGCAGCTTCCAAAGCAGTGGGAATTACAAAAGCAAGTCAGTTCCAGAGAAAACATTGTGCTTCAACAAACTAAGTCATTCCACACAAGGGAGGTAAAAAAAACTGCCTTCTCTCAGAAAATGAAATTTTGAAGGTGTAAAGTGATGAAATTCACAGAAACAATCAATCCATAAGGAAAGCATCATTCTCATCTTGATATACTCCACTCACCTTTATTTAGCTCTAAAATTAGGATTTTCAAAATCAGAAATAATTTTATGAAATCCATACCCCTCTGAATTCCTTACTTTAGCCAATTCAAACACGTAAACTTCTAAACTGCTTTACCACATGCATGTACCTTATTTTTCAACAACACAAAGTCAAAAAGAAAAAAATCCCAGAATTTCAAAGTCAAGATCAATTCTCCTCAAATCTATATGAAATCAGTTTTGGTCATACTGTTTCTCCTTAGACCTCTTATTTTTCCATATATAGTCAAGAATTGCACAATTTCTAAAAAACCGCCACCTTTGGATATAGCCAATATCAATTATTTACTATTCAGGGTAGTGAAAGGGGAAAAGTTGTATAAAAATTCAAGAAAACAAGAACAAACCTTGCTTATTCAACCTCTCCAGCATGAATAATAGTATAAAGCAAGAGTTCCTCTCAACACTCTCAACTGCTATCTAAATCCAAATTTAAAGGGCAAAGGTTTGACGTGAAATGTTACCTTTTATATTTGTTGGATTTCCATTTGATTATTAAATCCAACCACCTTTATCGATACAGCTAACAAATCAACATTAATATATGATTGATACTGATTGATTTGATTATATTCAAATCACTTGACAAATCAGCATTAATATGTGATTGATACTAATTGATTTAATTAGAACCAAATCAGTCATTATTGTTGATTGGTGTACTAATAAATGCAATTATGAGAGTGATATTTTCACCATTTTTAGTGACACCTTGTCCTTATACTATTATTTTTCTTTTCTTTTTTTTAATAAAAGCCAACTTTATTTAATTGGTAAATTGAGTGCATAGTAATTAGTAAGACTTCCTTTATGGAAGGAAGGTCAATTCTTAAGCTTAGTGCAAGGAAATAAAAGATATCCGAAAATATTTGTGGTAACATGGGCAAATTTTTTTTCCCAAAATATGAGAGGAAATATGTAAAAGTCAAAGTAATAAATGATTATATTTTTTTGTACAATGCAAGTAGGGGAGAGAAAATGTGCATAATAAATAAGGGTAAAAATTTATTAAACATACTCATAATAATGAATGTTTCCACTATGTTTTATTGGTATAGGTAAAATGGTCACTACTCACTAACTTTTATATAGAAACCAGAAAAATACATAAGAAAAAACAAATAAAGCTTAAAAAAATTGCAAGAAACTGAAATTGAATAAAATAAGCTCTAGACATGGAAAAAATAACAACATAACAAGTAAGCCTTTGGAGATGAATGTAACAGGAAAAAGAGGGATAGTCACCATAACAACTATTCACTCCATAGAAATTTTAAAAAATGTGCAACTATAATGAGCAAATATCATGACCAGAACTGTAAAAGACTATAAAGCAAGTAAAATAGTCTTACAGAATTTAGTTAATCCAAGTAAAATAAATACTCCCTCCGGTCCTAAATATAAGACCTAATTGACTTTTTTGAAAAATCCTTAAAAAAAAAAAATAAGTTAATTATAAATTGATTTACCTAATTTTTCCCTTAAACTAGTTTATTTTACCTATAAACTAATGGATAATATAAAAATATATCAAATATGTCATCATTTAATAACCTATTTCGCAACCTTAATCTCTCCAAAAAAAGTCAATTAGGTCCTATATTTAGGACCGGAGGTAGTACAAGCTAGTTGAAACATGTATAATGACCAGTTTGTCAAATATTCAAACCATGAGCTAGACCTACCCTGCTGTACAAAAGGAAACCTTGTACCTTGGAAAAACTTCTTCATTTTTTTTCAATTCACCAACTGCAGAAAGTCATTCAATTAGAATACAAGGAAAAAATTGTACAAGATGGTCCGAATATATTGTCCGATATACAAGGAAAAAATTGTACAGCGTGTAAGCTTATTAGCTTACAGTCAAAATACCATATGACCAATTAAAAGTTGAAGCAGAACATGTTGAAGCGCATAATGCATGAAAGGTGGGATTAGATATTAGCTCAAAAACAAAATGAGACCTATAAAGGAACCACAGTTGCTAAGCTCATAGGATGATGAATATCATGAAATGTGGAGATGGTGAAACAGACTTTTTACCTGTCAACGAGAGGTGAAATACGAAGCCACCAGAGCACGAGCTTCAGGCCTCAATGTTCACTTGTGGATGACAAGTGTATATTTGTATCATTTATGTATTCATTTTTTATGTATCTTAAGTTTAAGTGATTTGGGTCAATATCATGTAGATTTCTAATTTAAAAATTAGTCTTTAATAGTGTGGAATCTATAGAAATGGGTGACCATATAAGGGAGTGTGACCCCCAAGACCATACTAGTATTGGGTCTATGCAAGTGTAAATTTCAAATTGTCAAAAAGTTTAGTTTTTTTTAAGAAGTTTAATTTAATTTTAACTATGCAAATATTCCCTTACAGAATGGCAAATTAAGATTTCAATTTTATTAGGAAATGTTCTCATATTCACTATCTAATTGACTCAAACATGATAGTTATTAATTAGAGGATACTCATGCATAACAATAATAAAAACATCTACACATGGTCTCGTGGATTCAACAAAATGAACTTATTATATTTACTATCTAATTAATCCAAATATAATTATTATATATTAAGAACCAAACTCATCACTCTAAAAGATCATTGGAGCGAATATCACCACTTTATTAAAAACATGTTTATTTGAAAAAAAAAAGCAACTTCATTTATTTTTAATATGGCTAACACAACCTGATATTTTTTTTTCTTTTTTTCTGTCAAAATAGATGAATATCTACACATGGTTTGGGAATTCGACTAGCTAAAAATTTAATCATTCAGCTAGCTAGTTTAATTAGTATTTGATTTGTAGGGAGTGTGATTTAGTCATGTAACCATTAGTAATGTAATAGTGTTTGCAAGACATCCACGGTCAAGTGAAATTGGACTAAGCTCACTTATATGGATAAAAAATGAGCTTATTTATCGCTTATGCTCTAGAGAGCACAAGGACATACATATACAAAGCATAGGCCTATTTGGTTGGACTGAATGTGTGTAATGGAAATGGAAATGAAAATGAAATTGAGTATAAAAAGTAAAAATGAAAAATAAAGGTAAATTAGATATTGATGAGATGTGAAAGTTTCTAAGGTCCACCAAAAGTGTAAGATAGAGAGATAAAACTTGTGTGACCCGGATATATGTAAATTATTGAGTGTGTTTGGCTCGACTTTTTTTTTAGAAATAAGTCAGCTTATTTTGACTAAGTCAGCTTATTTTGGGTGTGTGGCTTTTTTCTATGTTTGACTAGATTTATTTTTCACCCAACTTATTTAAAAGCTACTCAAGTAGCTTTTTTATGAAAATAAGCCAGCTTATTTTTCTACCTGACTTAAAAATAAGCCCTTTTAAACAAAAAGTGATCCAAACATGTTTATATGTTAAATGGGAAAATAATGCACTTTTTTCAAAGTTCATCCAAACATAAAAATAAGTCGACCTATAACTTATTTTCTAATTGACTTAAAAATAATCCACTTTTCCACAAGACACACCCACTACTTCCATTTCCTTCTTACATTCCCATTTTACAATTCTTTTCAACCAAATGTAGCCTAATGAGTTGAAACTTGTTTCCATAGCTGAGTTCAACCCTCCTAAAATTCTCATAAAAAGAAGGGGAGAGATAAATATCAGTTTCCCGCCAAAACATAGAATCTCATTTCACACTCTCTCACATGTATAATTACTGCCCCTCCATTTTTTACAGCCTACGAAACAGAGCCAAAAGGCCAAAGACAACAAAGTAGCCAAAAAGAAGAAGATGAAGGGCACATCAAAGGTGATCATGGCAGCCACATTAGTGATGGTGGTGACCCTCGCCGTCGTCCTCGCCCTCATCCTCGTCCTCCTCGCTGAACTCTACTGCTCTCTCTTACTCCGCCGCCGCCGCCACCTCAGAAACACACTCACCACAACCACCACCATTGCTTCTTTATCATCATCACCTTCACCAACTCATTTCCCTCAACAACAATCTCCTCCCTTTGGTAACATCTATTCACATGGTGTCCTCCAAGCCCCAAGCCACTTTCTTTTCCCTTCACATGGACCCAAGTCTCATAGCTCTGAGCTTCCTCCACAAATCCAAACCACCCACGAACCATTTTCACACCCACATTACCAGATTGGACTTATTTCTTCCTTTCCTCCACTACCACCTTCAAATCCAACCCAACATGTCCCTTATAATTCTGATGATTCTAACAACAACAGTGTTGGGGAACACCTTGTGTATATTTCGAACCCCATGTATGACAATGAGGAAGCTAGTAAGTGTAGTAGTGGAGCAGATACTTCGTTTGAAACGCCGGATACTTCACCTTCACGTTTAGAGAGAAGTGGTTCTTCTGGTGATGATGATGTGGAAGTAGAGGAATGTGGTTCACCTCCTCTGGCTCCAATGAAGAAGCTTCCTGCAGAGGCTTGTTCTGTTTCTCTTAGCAATGGAAAATCATTGGTCACTTCAGGAAGTGATTCTCATAGTATTAATTGTCCCTCTTCATCATCTTCTGCTTCTCCTTGTACTTCTCCTTCATGGTGATTCAACAATGGTGTATTCAGTTTTTTTTTTTCAAGTTTCAGTTTGTTGAGCTATCTGGGTAGTGAGTGTGGTGACTATGGGAATTGTGGTTATTATTGGTACGATAAAAAAGTAATGGCAGCATAGAGCATAGCTAAGGGAGAAAGCTATATTTTGCAGGCAGGTGATGGAGTTTGCACATTTATCTAAGTCACGCCTGTACCTTCTCAAAATCTTTACCTCGCTTTCCGTTATTTGCTGGAGTAGTTGTTACCTTAGGGAAATGCAAATGATTAATTTAGTCTTTCATATACTAGCTTGTACTTGGCTTTTTGTGAAGTTGTTGCATTCACAATGGTTCTAGTTATCACGTTTTACCTTATTTTCCTTTCTTGTTTCTTTGCTTTTATGGGATTATAAGGTCCTTCTTTTTTAGTAACAAAATTTTAGGAAGAGAATGATGCTTAACTCATTCTAATGGTAGAACACCTAGCCCGAGAGGTTAATCAGACCGGGTTAGAATAGAGTCAACTATTAACTCCCCATCCGGTTCCTCGCCGGTTCTCT
Organism: Mimosa pudica; assembly: GCA_029929735.1. Lineage (NCBI taxonomy): Eukaryota > Viridiplantae > Streptophyta > Magnoliopsida > Fabales > Fabaceae > Mimosa > Mimosa pudica. Next base: position 6,299,670 of record JAKELP010000003.1, on the reverse strand, counting down.
TTCTGCTTACGGAGATGTCTCCCCAAGCGTCACGATGGAGAAATAACTAAATGTTACTCCAAAAAATCGAACTTGTGCCAAAGTAGACAACTAGTCATATTACGTCCAACTCCCTCGCTATTGAACCCACAGACAATTGGTTGATAAGGTCTTTGAAAGATTACTTGGGAGTGTAAATTTTATTGTTGTAATAAAGTTGCATGTAGTTTAATTTTCTGTTTAATAATTTCCGTGCATTTACATGAGCTGGCTGATGCCAGGTAGCAATAGTTAGTTTCGAATAAAAAATAGTGGATGTGGCTTTGGGAGAGACCTCGAGTAATGATTCCAATGCATCGAAGCCTATAAACTATAAAAAAGATGATGTGTCAGGTGCAAGGTCGTTCTTTGTTTGTCCATTTCGATGAGGATGAACCCAGTTGTTTTACTGTAGTTCCATTAGGCTCTGCGCTTCAGTTTTCCAGACTTTCACTGCATTGACTCTGCACGTCAAATCCTTCATAATTAATTACAATGCACATCTCAAAGCAAGTCTCGTTTTCATAAGACAGAGACTACCAATACCCTTCATGGAATTTCATTAGCGAATGGATGGTAGCCAGTTTCAATAACTTTGTGCATGTGAGTATGATGTAGTGCAGAAGTTGCTCGTTCAACCTCATCCTTATTTAGGAGGTGAGTAGGTAAGACGAGTTTTGTTTCACTTTGGATAAATGTGTTTCTCTCAAGATAATCCAAAAATAAAGTTTTAAGATGCAACTTACAAGGCTAATTCAATCAAATAAGCTTTTATTATATACCCTATGGTTATGTGTCTTTAGGAGAAAGATGCTTTTGTTAAACCTCTAACTTGGGACATAGACAAAAGTAAAGTCTTCCATATCTTTGTTTTCTTGCATGTTTTATGGGCTAATTTTAAGGTTGGCCTTATAGTATGATTGGATTTTTGTCAATTCCTTATAGAATCAAATAATAATTTTTAATCCCCATAGTTTTATAAGTAATATTTTTTAATTTAACGGTGTTAGCTACGTGAACCTAAACAAAAATTAGATAAAAGAATAATGATATACAAAGATTAAACAATGTAGAATTTATGTAACCATTAAGATTCCCATATGTCACATTTAACAGATATTTAAGAAGCGCCTGTATGTTTTCTTGAATTATTTTGGTATATATTCTCATGATGGCTTAGAATGTGAATTGAAGCATTATCCACTTGTAGTATGCTCTTCCTTTTTGATTGTTCGGGTCAGCAAATCTTTATCTCTGGAAAATAGGGGAGCCTAGTTGAAAGGGAAAGCCATTATTGCATGAAATCTCTATTTATTTTTTCTCTGAACAGGTAAAGAAAAGTACCACTTAAAATACACACCATAACTTAACACGACCTCTATAAGAGAACAAAACACATTTCAAATGAAGAAATCATAAATAGCAACAAGATAGTGTCCTGCTTTCTTGAGTACTGCTGTGCAGCTCAATTCCAGTTTGACGAGGAGGGTTTGCTTTTGCCAATGTCTTAGCTGCCAAAACAAAAATCATGTTTCATATTAAAAATTGGCCATTGGCTTTAAAGACTCTCATTGTTGTTAATTATTGATATTCTCAGGTTAGTGCATGAGGCTAGATATAATAACTGAAAAGGGAAATTGCAAAATAATCACCGATGTCATAGAAGAGCTCGTTGACATTCTCCGAAGTCTTTGCTGAAGTTTCCATGAAAGACAGGCCGTTTTCTCTGGCATATTGCTCTGCTTCCTGTATCATTTGATTCAATCTTGATCATTTTGAAAAATGAGTGACATATGAAATTGTTGAAGTTAGAAGAATGCCATATTAGAATTACCTCAGTTGCCACCGCTCTTTTGTCTGCCAAATCAACCTTGTTAGCTACCAAAAACATAACCATACCTGGTTTTCCTGATGACCAAAGCAAATTATACACCAAAATAGGATCACATTGATCTTAGCTCTACTCAATTGTTAATCATATTAAATGCAATTCTTACTTACTAACATTGAGGTTTGATTCTGAAAATATAATCACAAAATTCCATATAACATAATTCTTCTTTCTTTCTTTTTTGGGCATCCAGTGGAACGAAATAATAGTGGAATCTGTACCAGACATGTCATACCTTGTTTTTGTACTTCCTGAACCCACTTCTTGCCTCGTATGAAGGAATCCTACATCGAAATACAAACAAGTTGTGAATGAAAAACCACTACTTCCAGTTCAGAACTCTCATACTGAGTAATATAGCATGCGCAAATAGAAAGGAAAAAAATATAATCCAATCTAGTTTGTCTCACAAATTCTGTACTTCAATTGTTCACATTAATTTCTCATATTAAGGATGTTTCATTATGGCAAATTCCAATGTACATTTTTAAAAAACAACATTTTAGAAAATCAATATGCATTTCATGAAAATGACTAAACTAATTTTCTTGATATCCATAAATTAGTTATGTAGCTTCTGCATTAAGGACCGGATGAACACCTTGTTGGTGATGTCATAGACAACAATAGCAGCAGCAGCACCACGATAATACATAGGAGCCAAACTATGGTATCTTTCTTGCCCTGCCGTGTCCCATATGTCTAATCTTATTGTCCCTTCGTTAAGTGACAATACTTGTGTGAAGAATGCTGCTCCTATTGTTGATTCCTGCACCAAATTACTTTTAATTGGGCAATTCCACTATAAAGGCAGAAAAAAGTCAGACAATGGGGGCAAATTTGACAATACCAACCTGGTACTCATTAAAATTGCCTTTCACAAACCTTAGCACCAAACTAGTCTTCCCTGTTCCCATGTCCCCTAGAATTACCTGCCAGATCCACAGATCATAGGTATTGATCAACAAACATTACACATAATCATAGGTGTTGATCAACAAACATTACACATATTTTTCCATCATATAATCAAATCGAAAGGGGATTACATGCATGTATATATACCCACCAATAATTATTTTATGGGATATAGTTTAGTGCATTGTTTCTCTTGTCTATCTTATCACTTATTCAGTAATAACACTTATGAATCATTTCATATCAAATGGGGAAAAATATAAAGGGGAAGACATACCCACCAGTTTGGCTTGGGGACTCTTGTTTCCTCCTGTCCTCGACATAGCTAATCAAAGTGAACAAGAAACTCAAGCGTTGAGTATTCTTGAGAAAATTTTTGGCATATTGAAATGAGAAGCAATAGATGGCAATGAATATGGAGATGCCAGAAAACGAAACAAGGGTGTTTCAGAAGATTGGGATTATCATATTCCAGGCTAAGATAAGGCATATAGTGACAGAAGAATGGTAGTTTTCTCACTTGGACTGGTAGGTATGCTATTTTATTTATATTAAACTATTAATTATAGTTATGTCTATACTAACCTTTAAACGGGAAAACTAGATCAGAGACATGTTCCATGTTAAAAAAAATATGAGATCTTTAAAATATACATGACAATTTGATTTGCAGAAAGAGCCATGTAACACATCTTAGAAACGACTATGTTCCTTGCATTCAATAGTTCGTTACTTTGCTGTGATTTCCACTTTGACTAACATCGTTGCATTGAAAACGTGTAAATATCCAAAGGAAGCAATCTGTTTTTTTTTTCATACTTAGAATTTAGAAAATGGCTTGGAAAGTGGTTTGTTAACTTATAATTCACTGAGAAGTGGCTTTGTAAGCTTTCAAGCAAGACAAACAAACACTTTCTTCTACAAACACAGGAAGGAAGTAATGTATCGTTAACCACAAACAAAACCTTTCCGATAACAACAGATTGATACTACCATACACACACACGTGTATATATATATATATATATATATATATATACATATACATATACATACATACATATATACACACACACACACACATATATATATACATACCTATATATATATAGGTGTGTGTATATGTGTGTGTGTGTGTATATATATATATATATATATATATGTATGTATGTATATGCATGGGGCCAACAATTCCCCCTAAACTAAAATAATATACCCTTTCTTTTTAAATTTAAAATCTAGTTGATTTTTAAAAAAAAATCCTTAAAAGCTAAATAAATTACTTATAAATTGATTTTCTTGAATTATTTTTTTAAACTAGTTTATAAGACTTATAAGGTGATACATAATTTATTGGTTCACATAATTAAATTGCTTATTTATCTTCCTTAACCATTCAAAATAGTCAATTAAGTCTTATTTTAAGAATCAACAAGTGATCGTTCATATATGTTTGTCTTGTTAAATTTCTTTAGGAAAACGAAAGGAACTCTATCACGTATAGGAGGTAAGATGAAAACATCATTTGTGTGCTTACTCATTATTGAGTTCTGCTTCTTGTTTACTTATTTGGATGGGATATACATTTGTCTAATATGTCTGCTACGTATCCATCCATCCCTCCCACAAAGCAATGAAACCACATGCTTATCCTCGTCCAGCCTGGCCTAAAAAATCTTCATCATCATTATCACCCTTATTTAAAATGTTATACGCATCATTAGTTGTCTTTGATTATTTGAATTCTGCTCTAATTCAACTTAGAATTAAAAAAAATTATATATCAAACACAACTCTTTATATTAGTGGAGCTGCTCCTATTTTATATTTTGATGATTCTCGAATTTAATCTTACATGGTTGTATACTTAAATAAGCTTATTTCGTTTAACTTCACCCTACTTTTATGTTTTTATGTTTATTGATATTTGAATGTCATCATGAAAATCAATTAATGTAATTGGGGGATTTGCAATTTAGTCCCTGGTAAGGGAAATTAATACTGGAAGGTCCCAATACATTCCAAAATAATTATAAAGTCCCAGGAGCCCTTTCCTGCAATTGTTTGCTTATCTTCAATGACCATTTTGCCCTCATAAGATGAAAGCATAGTCCCCCTGTAGAGACCAGTGAGATGACAACCATCTTTAATGAGGGCAAAATGGTCATTGAAGATAAGCAAACAATTGCAGGAAATGGCTCCTGGGACTTTATAATTATTTTGGAATGTATTGGGACCTTTCAGTATTAATTTCTCTTACCAGGGACTAAACTGCAAATACCCCATACTATAATTTAGTGTGGGTTTATGGAGGAATCATGCCCTTGTTGGGCCTCTGAAGGTAATGTGCATTTAGAATAAATAAATAAAATAGTATCACAAAAAAAGAATATATATATATAAAATAGGGCCCACCATTTTACACTGCTGAGTCATGGCTCACTGTATGGTAAATGGGTATGCATTATTTAAAAGCCTGGAGATGATGATAATACTCATTCATGCGTGGGATCTATGAATGTGGGTAATCATTCTTTTGATGATTTAGATTATCTCGTGTAATCATAATTGATGCAATATACTCGTATAAAAATACTTATTCAAATTCTTAGGTTATACCAAATGCTAATTCTTTACCTTCAACACCAAATGCTAGGTGATTAATATAGATTAAATAATTTTAAAATATAAGAAATATTACAAGCCTAAGCCTAGAAAATCAAATAATTACAGGTGTTTATTTCTCATTAATTAGGTACTAAATACAGGTTTTTATTCTTATTGATTAGGTACATACATGAATAGCAGTATGAATATGATACCCGTACCATACAGATTATTTGACAAAAATAGGCATCGTACAAATTAAAATGGATTACTAAACAAGTAGATTGATGTTTATCTTCTTGATATATGAATGACATCATCATGAAATTCTCTCGCAACATACAAATAAAAAATCAATACAAAAAGAAAATATTCATGACATATATGACATATTCTTAATCAAATTAAAAATATCTTTGGAGATGAGAATGGAAAATAAAATTATTGACCACATAAAATGAATATAGGAAACGCCAATATTCTGGAAACCATAGCCCCCACTATAAATAAGTCCAATCCAATGCTCTTCATAAATTTAGAGCTAGTGTCAAAGAGATTTGTACAAATATATATATATTCTCTTCCCTTTAGTGGGTGAGAGTGAAATCAATGGCTTCATCACAAAAATTAGTGGGAGAGAGTGGAAAGCACAGAATCATAGTGCCTTCACCAAAAAGTGACGGCGGCGGAGCAGGGTCGCCGCCGTCAAAAGGGCAGTGCTTATGTTCTCCGACAACACATCAAGGCTCTTTCCGATGTCGTTTCCATCGATCATCTTCCCTGAAACGAAGTACCTCCAATCTTCTTTCTGCTCCTCATAATACTCAGCCTGCCACATGACTCTGCTTTTCTACTCTGCCTTTTGTTCGCTCTTGTGTTTGTGGCTTTTCTTCTTTAGTTTTACTTTCTTATTACTCCTTATTCCTTCCTGTTTTTCTTTTCTTTTTTCATGTCGCTTCTGATTGTCTATTTCCATCAAGAAAGATGTATGTATAATTATATATATTGGATGCATGGGTTTAGACTGGATTATATATTGTATGATTAATGGATCCATATATCATTTCTGTAATTAGCTTGTTTTATTTTGTCAATCGATCATTCTCCCTTCCTCTCTTGGTATGACTAGCTATTAGTATGACTCTAAGTGTTTAATTTTGAGGCTTAAGCTCTTTTCTTTTTAGGATAAAAAAAATACATAGCCCAAAAAAGAGAGAGACATGAGAGAGAAGAGAAAAAAATAAGATCAATATAGAGACTGACAAAAAAAAGGAACACAGAAAAGGTGCACAATTTAGGCAAATCCAAATAGCATTAAGAAAAGAAAGTAGTCTATATGTTGATAAACCAATGACAAAGTCTCACATTAAATATATGGGCAAAGGTGCAAAAATATGACTAAACTTTACCCTAAGTTGCATTTCTATGACTAAAGTTTCGCAAGGAGCAAAAATACCACTAAACTTGAGATCGAGGTGCAAAACTATGATTTCCGTCAACTATGACGGTGTTGACCGTTAGTTTTCGACTTGTAGGATGCTGAGTGTGCAATAATGACCATGTGGCATGCTGAATAGACTCTTTATTGGTGTTATGTGGAATAAGGGGTAAATGTATTTAAAATAATGCAAAAAATATGATTATTTTATTCTAACAACAGACTCATATTTGCACTCAAAGTACATTTACTTTAAATACATTTACCCCTTATTCCACATAACACCAATAAAAAGTCTATTCAGCATGTCACATGGTCATTATTGTACACTTAACATCCTACAAGTCGAAGACTAACGGTCAACACCGTCATAGTTGACGGAAATCATAGTTTTACACCTCGATCCCAAGTTTGGTGATATTTTTGCTCTTTGCGAAACTTTAGTCATAGAAATGTAATTTAGGGTAAAATTTAGTCATATTTTTGCACCTTTACCCTAAATATATTAATAAGAATATGTATTGTGAGTTGAGTCCCAGGTATAATGGCAAGACTCATGTCATGTACTTTAATAATTAGTAAAATTTTAGCATGTGAATATCAGATTCTAGTCATGAATTAATTTCAATTTGTGTTTTCCCTATGTGCATGAAAAAAAAGCTTATACACACGTATTGATAAGGCGTGATTAATTTTTAAGTTTTACATTAGGAGTCATATGTGTAAAGTGTAATTAGTGATTAGACATCGAATGATGATGTGTATTATGACAAAAAAGGTTTATGATTGAACACAAGATATTATGTATATACAGAGAGATGCTCGGGCTTGGTTCACCAATTTTGACCACACAATATCCAAACAGATGGGATGGTTTTTGAGTGGCGCTTGATCACAAGTTGTTAAGATAAAATTGAAATTTGAGATAACAAAGAGAATCATCAAGGTCATTAAAACTCAACAAAAAATAGTGACCATTGATAAAGACACTGAAGCCGATCAAGCCAGCCACATTTAGATTGCCCTCATACCTTCCATTTGTGCCCTATTATTCTACCTATCCTAACGTTACAATCACTTCTCGCTTCTTTGGATCTCTCCTTTTAATAGCTGGTACTCACTAGAATGTAGTACCAACATTCTGTGGGCCCCCACATTATTGAACCAATTCTCTCCCATCCACTACAATGGAAAATAAAAAAGATAAGAGATTCCCCATAGTAATTTTTTTTTCTGTTCACAATCACCCGTACTTTCTCCAAATTAAGAAACCAGGGTCAGTTAAAAAAAATGAAGAAACTAGGACTAGATAGTACAAAGGAAATTGGATATGAAGGATAAATCCTTAAAATATTATATACTCCCTCCAGTCCTAAATATAAGACCTAATTGACTTTTTCTAAAAAATCCTTAAAAAACCAAAATAAGTTAATTATAAATTGATTTACCTAATTTTTTTCCCTTAAATTAGTTTATTTTACCTCTAAACTAATGGATAATGTAAAAATATATCAAATATGTCATTATTTAATAACCTATTTCGCAACCTTAATCTCTAAAAAAAATTTCCTATATTTAAGACAGGAGGTAGTAGTATATTACAACAATTAGAACTGTAGGGATATGCTCCAAATTTAAGGTTTGATACATGTAAACCATGATATACCGCGTAAGAGAAGTAAGATCTCACACGAATTGCACATAAAAAAGCTGAGTTGCCCGACTTGTATAGATACAGCTAGTTGATAATTCTTCTGCTAGGCCACACGTAATTGGCATGATGGTGGCGACACCGAAATGAGCCTGGATGCTGCGACGGTGAGCATACACAATGGCTAATTGTGACCCTCTCACTGGCGCCAACAATCTCAGCTGATCTCACCGACAAAGGTTCCTGCATAACAATCCATGTTTCATGCAACTTCAGTCCTTTCGCGCCAATAAAAGGAGCTGCCCCTGGCTGACACATTCTTCTTCTTCTTCTTCTTATCTTTGGTGTTTGATGTGTGTGTGAGAAAAGAAGAGAAAGATACTGTATATATGGTAGAGGATGATGATCTATCAAAAGACATAAAGCTGTATGTGGCTGTATGGGCCGCAAAAGATAGATTCGCCTAAGAGATCACACTATTTTGTTTGCTTCATGAGGTTGAGGAGTTTTTGTGCACGCCTAATCCAATCTTCGAACCAAAATTTGGGGCCATCTGTATTCGGAAATATGCCACGTGCTACATTTTGGTGGTTTCTAACATCAATTATTTCGTACGTGGCAAGTACTTGGCCATTGACAATTTTCAATCTTAGTTTGGTTACCACTTTGTCAAACTTGAACTCTACATGTTTATTTATTTTCTGGTTCTCACTGTATATCCCTTACTATGATGATAAAAAGTAAAAACGATCCACACACCTAATCTCAAAATATGGGTTGAGGCATTATGTTGGAGGATTAAGCTAAACTAAACAATATCTCTAAATCTTTTTGGACTAGTTTTATGTTGAAACTCGATCACCTAAACACCAAATACTTGAGGACCCCTTTAATGTTCAGGAAGAAAACCACCGTCATTAAATTTCTACTCTTCATAGATTCTCTCATTTCCTAAATAAAAACTAGTTGAATTTTAATGATCAATTAATGCTGATTGAGTCAACTTTCATTTTCTCTCAGACCGTTTCTCATTCGTCGCATCATCTTATGGATGATCCAGAGCCTATTAAGACTTATAGTGATGTAGTCCAAGTGTCCAACAAAGGAAAAAGGATTTGTGAGCCAAAATTCATGGAAAAGATTTGTGCTACCATGTCTCGACTAGTTTTTATTTATTTTTGCTATAGTTCGGTGTATTATATCTCCTTTCAGCTTGCAAGTTAGTCTCACAAGTTCTGCTCTGTTTTTGGTGATGAACTTCATATCCAATGAATGTGGAGATTGAATAACGATGAATGATTAGGGTGGTTATTTTTTAGTACATAAGCAAAGTGGTGTTAGAGAATTGATTCTGAGAATCAATCAACGTGTGGGAAACAGAGTGGGAAAAAATGCAACACGCGTAGCTTCCACTTCAAACAAATCATACTCCAATTAAGTCTCACATACTCTTTATTCTTATTCCCTCTCCCCTTCTTCTATAAAATGTCTCATCCCTCTCTCTCCTTTGTTTCTCACTGTGTGTGTGTGTCAATTTCCAAACATGGCCACTTCTGCAATCATTGACTTCCCTTTCATCACTTTGGTCATCATCTCTCTCTCCCATGCCCTCCATCTCTCTCCTTCCCCTGCTCCTCCTCCTACAAGTGATGGTTTGTATTCTTTTTATAAATCCATCCAAACCTTCACACTCTCTCTCTCTCTCTCTCTCTATGTATACACATTTTTTCTTAATTTAATTTAGTTGTTCTTCCTATGCAGGCACTGACATTGATCAAGGAGTAGCTTACCTTCTCATGCTGATCGCATTGGCTATCACCTACTTGTTTCATTGATTTCATTCTTCCTTTTTTCCTCTCTCTCTTTTTATCTTTTTGTTTTTCTATATTTTTTTCTACCCTGTAAACTACTGATGACATTATTGATTATTCTTTTTTGATCAGAAATACTCATCGCTGCTGTGCTTTTGAGTATGAATTGTATTCCCATCCCTTTCTTGAATCTCCTGTATTCTTTTCACACGCGGTTTGCTTTTTTGACTTCTTGTTGACACGCTTATCTTTCTGCAAAGATGTCATAAGAAAAGAATCTGCAAAAGTTAGATACCATGGAAAATAATCAGTTCTGATTAATCCCTGCTATTTTGAATGCTGCGCATTTTTTTTTTTTGGTTACCCAAGGGTATCCCCACCCGCGTGTCAAGTGAGACTAATCCCTCGCTGTTCTGAAGTCCCATATAGGGGGTAGACAGCTGGCCTGTGAATTTGCTCCATTCGCAAGAGCTGGGGATCGAACCCCCAACCACTTGCTTAAGGGACGAGAGTACTTACCACTCACGCCAACCCGCCAGGTTGAATGCTGCGCATTTTTGTGCACAAAATGGCTTGCTTTAATTCTAAGCATCTTTCGAATCTGTTCATGCTGTTATAAACAAAGTAAAGCGAGTATGAATAAATTAGTCTCTCAAACTACTTAATCCAAGGAAATAGAGATTTTTAGATATTGGATGACTTTTTTATACGCAAAAGTTTAGTCAAGGAGAATTGGGTCACGAGACTTGCCGCCTCAAAACACAAAAGATTACTAAACAAATGTATTTCCACCAACAAGGCCCTCAAATGAAATAAAAACTAAACGAGATGGCAATAGAAAATTACAAATACGGCGCAATGGAATCTAAGCATCCTTAATATAATTGGCATTCCATGTCCATTCACGAAATTACAAAAAAGGTAGGCAGGATTATCTAAACAACAAGATTTCAAACCATATCAACTCCCACATGGCAAATAGGCCACAAAATGCAGGCTATCACGTGCTCACGTGCCTGCGTCATAATAATAGTGCGATCCACATTACATGGCCAACAGCCCAACAACATAGTAATAATATATACCTTAAGTCCAACATCCAAACCGTGTTTGGTTTTCCCATTTCTCACTTGCATACATCCCAAGCAAAAAAATAGCCTTGAGGTGGTTCTTCACCAATGGATATTAGATACTTGTGCAGTTCAAGTTCAGAAAGCAGCAGCACAATCCAGTTAGGAAGATGCGATTCAGCAAAGATGAAGTGGAGAATGCTTTGGATGAAGTTTAAGAAGGAGAAGAAGAGGCTTCTTCATCAGTCTTCTGCATCTTCTTCCCTGCATAATAGTATCACTTATTATGATCCACACACCTACTCTCAGAACTTTGATCAAGGCACTTATCTGGATGAACCAGAAAATTTTTCTAGATCTTTCTCTGCTCGCTTCGCTGATCCTTCTCAATTTCATTTAAAGAAAGCTGTAGTGTAATAAACAAACACAGAAAAGTTTGTGTCTGCCATGTCTGATTAGATGTTTTGATCATCTTGGTGATACCAGGACTTATTTATGCTTGTATCTCTTTAAGCGTTTTAAAGTACTACTGGTCAATTATTATTACTGAATGTAACTCCTTTGCTTCAAGTTAATTTAGTTGTAGGTTAGAATTTCATTGAACTTGAACTCCTTTTTTTCCTTCACTGAAAAGCGTTAATCTGTACAATGGGGGAGGGATTTTGGAGTTTATTTGATACTTCTTCTGTTTAGAAGTTTGGTCAATGTGGCCCATAGAAAGAAAAGAAAATGGAGTTAGAAACAAAGGAATATCTTAGGATAAGATGATTTATACAGTAGTCAATTAAGTGTCTTCATGCCAAAAAGTCAATTAAGTGGCTTGTGGAAGCTACAAGAGAACCTGAAGAGTCATTGTCATTGTACAGATGCTGTTTTTATGTCAAAACAATGAACAACTACTACTATTTTCGAAGAAGCTACAAGAAACCACTCCACAAACTCCAAATTTGAGGTGAGATTATGAATAATAATGCAGCTTCGTTGGATTAATTTTATAGTGTGTGTGTGTGAAAGGAGAATGCAGGTAGAGTTGTGGACAAGGTGCCGAATATTATGAGACTAAAATATTATACGAGCCATTTATAATTGTAACGGTCAATTTGGTCAAATTTGTATAAATTATCTTTTCAAGTTAATTGGTTAAGTACATTCCCTATCTACCTAAATATAATCACTCTCAGATTCAGTTGGCTCTTCAATATAAATAACTTTCTAATTTTTCTCAACTTTTTTCTAAATAACCCAATAATGTTTATTTATAATAAATAAGAGTGAGAGAGTGAGAATAAAGGTATATGGTTAGGTAGATTAGTAATATAATGTGTTAATAACTAACTTAACTAGCATCATTAGGAACAGAGGGACTATGATACATATTAGATCTCTCTGTGCATTAAGAGATACTAAACCTTTGTCCAGATCCCCAAAGAGTGCTGGTAATTAAATAAGATTTGGGTAAAGTATCATTTTTACCTTTAAACTATGTCACAAGTATCACCTAGCACATATACTAATAACATTTGTGTAGTAGTCACATCACACCTAGTAGTAAAGATAAGATATAGTCTTAAAGGTCACATGAAAATTCAGGAAAATAGGTGAAAAGAGATTCTTTGTTGAGAATGTGAGAATATTATTGTGCATTAATTATAAATATTCTCTTTTTGATTATATTGGGTTAATTAATAGTTATTAGGGTTAATTAATACTCCATCCGTTCTTAAATATAGGATCACTTTAGGGAGGAGAGCTAGTTCCTAAATATAATATCACTTTCTAATTTGACTCAAGTATTCCCCAAATTACCCCTATACTCCCTTCATCCAAAAAATAGTGGTTTGAAGAAGGTGAGAGATATTAAACTTAGGTGAGGGATATTTTGTAAATTTCATGTAATCCTAACTTATTGGAATGTCTTCCTTAATCTCTTCAAATTTGCTAAAGTGATCTTATATTTAGGAACAGAGGGAGTATTTATTAGATTGTATTGGTCTTTCCTGTATTAATTAACTCATGTGGGCTCATTATGTAAGGCTAAAGTGCATGTATTATTAAAATAAGTTTAACACAATGGATGAAGTACTGATATTATACAAAATATGATAAATACGTTTTGCTAGAAGATCAACCTAAGTCTGACATTGATATCATTTATAACATATAGGTCACCTTTTTCAAAATTGACTACTATAGGGTAATCTCAAATGATTCTAAAGTCTAACATCAATTGTGGAGGGGAATGAAAGAAATATTATAAATGTCTCATACCTACTCATAACATATTTTAAAAACGAAAGAGGATGAGGAAGCCACAAAACAATTTGTTATTGAAGGAAGACCATAAATAAAAACATAAATGTGTTTATACACCTTAATAACAACCACCAACAATAAGTCAATGATGGTGATGGTGAAATATTTTACCAAAGAAAAAGGAAAAATACAACTTGAAATTTAGCATCTTTAGTGATAATGTTAACATAAACAATTGTTTACTATTAGTTTACTGCTCAAAGAAGTCATCGCTATCACATGTAAATATTCTTTGTTCTTAATGCGAGAATATTATTGTGCATTAATTGCAAATATTCTCTTTTTTTGATTATATAGGCCTAATTAATAGTTATTAGGCTTAATTAACATTTATTAGATTGTCTTAGTATTTCTTGTATGAAAAGCTAATATGGCTTTATGTAAGTTAAGTTCATCTAGGATTAAAATAAGTTTAACAAAATGAAACACTACAGTCCAAAATATATTAAGTATGTTTTGATGGCATATCAACACGAGCTTAACTCTGATATCATTTGTAACATCTAGGTCGAATTCTTGAAATTGACTGTTGTAGGGCCTTTTAACATGATTCTAGAGTCTCACATCAAAGATGGAGGGGAATGAAAGACATATTATAAAAGTCCGATACCATCTCTTGACACGTTTTAAAAACAAAAGGTGAGAATACGCTAAATAAAAGCGTAAAATTGTTTTTACATGCATCGCCAAAATTAGCAGGAGCAGAAGGAACATAAGGGAAATAAGGAATCAAACCTTATTCAAATACTCACAGTTCTTCAACGAATAGAGTACGTTACAGTTTGTTTTTTTATCACTAATAAGCTCTAGGTTTGATTTGGAGCATATTTATTAACCCAAACATTATGAACAATGAGTGTTTCAGGAAGATCTATAAGAACATTCTACAAATTACTACCAAGATGTAGTAGAAGCAAAAACAAATTAATTAAATTGGAGAAGGATGAGTAAGATCTCGAGTGAGGAAAGCTATGATGGAGATGACTCAAGGGATTGTTCAGGAGGGGAGAATGGTAAGAAGGATGCTAAGGTTTCTTTTAAGGAGAAGTTGATAGGTGCTGAGGTTCCTAGTGTCTCTATTGATTCTCGTGGAAAGAGCGTGTATGATGTTGCTTGGCAAGAACTTATAGAGAGCTTGAAGGGGTTTTTTGTCGGGGAGAATGGAGTTGGTGGGGATGCTGAAAGAGAAGAGAAAGAGGAGGTTGATGGTTTTCTTCCAACGTTGAGTTTTTCTAAAGAACAATATTCAAGATGGTGTGCTCCATGGAGGAAATCTTTGATTGTCCATCTTTTGGGAAAATCTATGTCTTTGTGGAATATGCAAGCGAGACTTTTGAAGTTATGGAAGACGAAAGAGAAGTTCACTATGAGGGATATTGGTAATGGGTGCTTTGTAGTGTCCTTTTCTTGTGATGAAGACCTTGATTATGTTTATATGGAAGGTCCTTGGATGTTAGCGGATCATTATCTTTTGGTTCAGCGGTGGATGCCAAATTTTGACCCCTGGACTGAAATTTATAATCGTATGGTCGCAGTTTGGGTTCGTATTCCTATGTTACAGTTAGAGTTTTTTAATGCTGAGAGTCTTCCTATGATCGGTAATCTTGTTGGAAGAACTTTGAAGGTTGATTCTAGAACATACCTCTCTGAGAGGAGGAGATTTGCTAGGATATGTGTGGAATTAGATCTGAGAAGAGGTTATGGCCGGCTATTCGTATTTTTGGGAAGGAGCGTATTGTTGAGTACGAAGGTTTGCATCGAATTTGTTTCCGTTGTGGAAGGTATGATCATTGTAAAGAAGCATGTCCGGAACAAAGTTTAATGGTGAGGTTTAGTGTAGAGTAAGGACACGATATTGGTAAGGTGGATAAGGGGGAGAAGGACGGTGTAGGCGGCAAGAAGACTCAGCTAGGTTGTGGTATGCATAATTCACATCTTGATCAATTGTTGGAGGAAGGTGGGCTGGAAGGCGGTAAGATTCATTGACCAAAGTAATTTGGGGATTGGAATTTTGGTGAGAAAGTCAACAAGGAAGGTAGGAATTTCGGCGAGAAAGAAGGAGAATGAAATTAATTTGAAAATAATTGGTGGTTAAAGTCCAATCAAGTGGAGAGAGAGCATAAGCTTCCGTTTAAAATTGATAGTTGTGGGGTGAAGTTAAAGATCTCTGTTGGATCAGAGTATTCTTTAAATCAGAGAGCTAATGATGGGGAGAACTTTCCGTTTTTTCACCAAAGGAATAATTTGAAATCTGATGGCAATAATGGACACTTAAGGGATTCAGGTATTGATTTACAAATGGTTGACTCATCAACCATCAATCCCGTAAAAGTTGCACAAGGATTAAATAATAAAAAAGAGTGGGTCCCAAGATCATATAATGGAAGAAAGGAGGAATGGAGGTATGTGTATAAGAGAAAATTACGTTTTGAGTCTTGTAAGAGTTTATGGTCAACATCTAGTTCAGTTGCCACCAATGTTGTGAATGAGACCAAAAATGCTTTTGGAGTTTTGATGTATTTGGATGAAGAATCAAAAAATGAGGGAGAAGAATTCATATTATTGTCTCGTAATGAGAGTTTGTTGCCTTCATCTTCTAATGTTGATAATAATTTACATGTTCAGGAGAGTAGTTTTCTTCAAAATGTTAATGGTGGTTGTGAGAACCACAATCTGAATTCAATGGTTCCCCAATAAATGTTATTTTTTGGAATTGTATAGGGTTGGGAGCAAGATCATTCCCGGGATTAATAAGAGAATAACAGGTTAAATATAGAGTGGATGTTGTTTTATTGTTTGAAACTCGATGTGGAGGTATGAAAGCAAGGAAGATAATCTCTAAGATGAGATTTGATGGCTCATATGTTGTAGATGCTCAAGGGTTTAGTGGAGGTCTGTGGGTATTATGGCGTGATATGAGTTATGCTGTTAATATAATTGGTTCTTCTGAGCAATGTATACATTTGAGTTTTGATCATAATGGAGAGAAATGCTCAGTTTCTGCGGTGTACACAAGCCCTCATTATTTGAAAAGAAGGAGCTTATGGAGAGAGTTGGAGGAGTTTGGTAATGAGGTGGAAGGTCCATGGTGTGTAGGAGGTGATTTTAATGCTATTTTATTTGAGAATGAACGACGGTCTTCTAGGAAAGAGTTTTCTTTGGTGGATAAGGATTTTTCTAATTGGTATGAGGAGTCCGGTCTATCTCATGTTCATACTATGTGGTCGTTCTTTACCTGGAGTAGGGAGGGTTGTGAGAGCAGACTTGATCGTATTTTAGCAAATGATATGTTTATGGATAAATTTACGGAAGCTAAAACATTAGTTCTGTATAATTTCAAGTCTGATCATAAGGTTTTGTTATTGACGATGGAGGTGTCTCATTATTCGGTTGCTTTTGAACAACCTTTTAGATTTGTGGCTTCATGGTTGTTACATGATGATTTTAATGAATTTATGAAGCGGGTGTGGAATAAAGATTTGTCATGGTCTCAGAATGTTGATGCATTTACCCAGCAGGTGCAGGTGTGGAAGACGGAGGTATATGGTCATGTGGGAAGGAGAAAGAAGCAAATTCTTGCTAGGCTTAATGGTATTAGTAGAAGTTTAAATAATCAAGGTTCTTGGTCTTCTCTCTCTCAGCTTCAGAAAGAATTATGGCAAGAGCTTGAGACACTAATCTTGCAGGAAGATATTTTGTGGGCTCAAAAGGCAAGGTGTGAGTGGTTTTATTTAGGGGATAAAAATTCAAAATATTTTCATCGAAGAGCGAATGCAAGGAGGAGAGTAAATCGTATTGAAACTCTAAAGGGTGAAGATGAAGAGTTGATATTTGATGTAGATCAGATAAGAATGTGGCTGTAAATTTTTATCATATGCTTTTTTCTGAAGATCGTGTGATTAGGGATGTGTTGAATGTTGATGTATCTTATCCTATGCTTCCGGAGAGTTTTATTAGTAATTTGAATATTGATGTGAAAGAGTTGGAAGTTGAGACTGCTTTGAAAAGTATGGGCCCTCTTAAAGCTCCAGGTCCTGATTGTAACATCCCGAATTTTGAATTAGGAATAATAAAGAATTTATTAAGGTTTTGAGGTGTCATTTTATAAAATTTAAAGTTTTAGGGAGAAATTTTAGGATACTTTGGGCAATTTATGAATATTAAATTTTATTTATTTTGGAATTTAAGTAAATACATTTAAAAAAAAATTAATAGGGATAGAAACTTACATAAAGAGTAAATTGGAATCTAGATCATATTATGGTTGAAAAGAAAGAGATATAGTAATATATACAAACTTTTGGGCTAGAAATATAGTTAAGAATAAACAATAGGGTAGTTAAGTATAATTTTCTCTAAATTATATATATATATACTAAATAGCAAAACCCTAATTCTACTCACCTCTCATTTGCATCCGTCGGCCACACCCCCAAACCCTAAGCACCCTCTTTGTCATCTCCTTCCAATGCAAACTCCGGCGACCTATAGCACGGCGGCGCCGGCCTCCTCAAACCCACCTTCTTCCTTTTCTCTCCCTCTGTTCCTCTCCCAAACACTTCGACGTTCTTCCTCACTTTCTCCCTCCATGCATCTTTTTCTCCGTCTTCTTCATGTTCCGGCGAAGCGGCGGCGATTTTGGGGACGTACGGTGGTGGAGAAAGGTAAAGGTTCGGCCTTTCTTGTGTCTCCTCGGACTATTCCTCTTTCCAACATAATTTCTCACTTTTCCCTTTTGATTTTATTTTTGGGTTTGGTCCGACGCCTCTATGGTCATTTCTGCGATTTCCGACGGCGACTCGGCGGTTTCCGGCGAGACAAGACAACTATGAACTCCGGTGAGATTCTTTTCTTTATTTTCCCTACTTAGTTTCTACGATTCCCACTGATAAACGTGGCTGTCACCCAAGAGGGGGGGGGGGTGAATTGGGTGAGAGAATAAATTAAATCTTTTGATTCTTCTTTTCGAAAGACTGCTTGTGCTTGGTGATAATATTTACGAAGTAGTGATATGCACAAGTCAGTATGTTATGTGATGCAAAATAGAATGTTTGAATGTAAATTTATGCACACATAAATTTATCCTGGTTCGGTCACCCAGACCTACATCCAGTCCCCAGGCTCCACCTGAGATTTCCAATCCACTATTCTTGTTTAAACCGGGCACAAGAGAAGCCTTTACACTTTAGGTTTTACGAGCACGGGTTCACCTAACAACCCACAGGTTTTACACCGGGTTCACCTGCAAACCTTACAAATGCAAGTTTTACGGGCTAACTTGCAACCTATGGAGATTTAGACAACCTCTAAATGCTCCCCCTTACAAATTGTAAGTTTACACTATGTTCACTCTATGAACTGATTGTGCTAAACACTTAAGCTCAAAACTAACTCTCTCTAAGAGTGGATGATGTTACTCACTTAAGTACAATAAAATCACTCTCGGAAAAATATCACAAATCTGGATCTGAGAGTAGTAGAAGATGTATAGGATGAAGAATATGATATATCAGATACTTTGCTCTGTTCTCTCTCTTTCTTCCATATCTTCTCTTCTGAATGAATGTCTCTTTTATACTTGGCTTCATAGGCTTCGGTGGCAGGTTGAATATGAACGTTTGAATAGTGCCGTTAATCCTATGTTACCGTTGAGAAGTACATCTTCATTAATGCTTAGCAGGGTAGACTTGCTTTATCTCTGAAAAGTAGTCCTGACACCTCTGCTCTGACAAAAGCATTCTGACTTCTGAGTATGTGAATTTTACTCTTGCACTCTTGCTGACGGATGATCATCTTTCATCCGCAAGTGGTAATCTTGCTCTGCAAGTGTTAAGCTCTGAGTCCCAATGTCAAGAGTCTTTCCATCCGGAAGCTCATTTGCATCCGGAAGCGTGACCATGTTCTGCACATACTGGTTAGTCCAACATAGCAATATATATATAAGAATTATACATGCTGTGGGAAGTTTGTTTGCTATGGGGAGTAGATTACTTAGTCTGTGTTCTGATTTGGTCTATGATGTATCTGGAAGCATTTTTACATCCGGAAGTAAAACTACTAGATGAAGGATCTTGGTTCACTATAACTCACTCTCACTTAGTGTATTTCATCCCAACACTCAGCGCTAGTCACTAAGCTATCGGAAGCACTTTTACTTGACGTAGTGAACTTACTGACGCTTAGGGTGAAATCTATTCTATCAGTCTGCGCCAGTCAAGATCTAATAGGAAGCAACTTCACTTGATGTTGCATTTCTGCTGACGCTCGGGGTTATATCTAGTCTATCAACCTGCGCCAGTCTAAATCTAATAGGAAGTGCTTTCACTTGGCGAAGTAGACTTACTGACGCTTGGGGTAATAACTATTCTATTGCTCTGCGCCAGTCTGAGTCTAACAGGAAGCGCTTTCACTTGGGGAAGTAGACTTACTGACGCTTGGGGTAATATCTATTCTGTCGCTCTGCGCCAGTCTAATCTTAACAGGAAGCGCTTTCACTTGGGGAAGTAGACTCACTGTCGCTTGGAGTAATATCTATTCTATCGCTCTGCGCCAGTCTAAGTCTAACAGGAAGCAAACTCACTTCCGATTGAAACATAGCTTAGTCTTAAGGTTTTGTGTACCTAATTCTCATGGACTAAGTTATTTCCCAGTGATTTTACTTGCTGATGCTGGGGGATGAAAACATTCATCCGCATGCGCAAGTCCTAATCTATCCGGAAGTAGATCTTCACCCGGAAGCACTCTTACTTGGGATCCTATGTTATCCTATTGCTTCCTAGGCACTTGGTCTAATCCTCTACATTTTAGTCTTCATCAAAACTTAAGATTCTAACATTCTCCCCCTTTTTGATGATGACAAACCTAGTTCTATTAATTAAGTTCATATGAAAGGATTAGCTGACGAATAAAAGCAATAGTTAAGAGCAGGTAACTCAGACAAATATTATTGACAAGCAGAAGTTACAAGTCAGAGTTATACAATCAAATAACATATACAAGTAAAGAATGTATACAAATAAATTTCACTAAGTATGAATGAAGATATGCATGAAAACAAAATCAACAAAACTATTTGGATTGGGGGTTAGAGTCTGTGTCTCTTTTTCTTTTCCCTCTCTTTCTGTCTCTCTTCATTTTCCTCACGCTCACTCTGGTTTATCTGGGCAATGATCTCTTGAAGCTCTTTTTCCTCTTTTTCCCTTCTGAGCCTTTCTGATTCAATGGACTCCTCGTATGCCCTTTTCATGTTCTCCACTTCTTCATACCCAGGGAAACCTGTAGCATCGTCGAAGTAGCAGACTTCTCCATTGGGATAGTGTACAGCCCGGATTCTTACATTCCATGCAGAGAAGTTGGAATCCTCTTCAACTTCTTGGGCTTTCCTTTTCCCTTTCCCTTTGCTCTTCCCTTTGCTTTTGCTAATTGGAGGAGTGGGCATGGCACTTGCTCTTTCAGCATCGAGGCAAGCCATCTGACCAAAGGATAGCTTGTCAGTGAATCCATACTTCTCAAATTCTTCAGGAGTCATGTCTTCAATTTCCAATTTGACTTCCTTCAGAATTGGAACCGCTTGGACCACTGGATTTTCTTGCACAACCTGAGCAGATGAAGTTCCTTGCTCAGGTAGGTCAGATGGAGTCTCTTCCTCAGACTCATCAGATTCAGTGGTGGCAACGAACTTTCTGGCACGTTTCCTAGCAACGGCCTTCTTTCTGGGTACACTGAATCCGGCTGCTGGTTCAGATGAGGGAGGAGGATCGGAAGATTGCTCAGATGAAGGGACCTCAGACTCTTGCTCAGATAGTGTAGGAACAGGCTTGGCTATCACAATGGGAGGATGGTTGGGTCTCTTCAGTCCCCACTTCATTATGATCTCCTCAACCATCTCTCTACTTGTTTTATTTGGAGGAGGCTCTGATGATGACTCAGATTGTGAGGATTGTTCATTCTGTCCAAACACAATCATCTCCAAATGTGATCCTTGCTCAGCTGTTCTCTTCTGCTCCATGAGACGGAGGGCCTCTCCTCTTATAAGGCTCTCTGCACCACTCAGCCTCTGAGACTCATATGCACGACGCAGGGCGGCCGTGATATCTTCATCAATCCAGAGTGATGGCTGGCTGAGGACATCCCTTGTGGCCATACTTAGGCGAAGAGTAGACATAACATTTCTCCCCCTTTTGTCATCATCAACAGGGGTGAGTGCCAGGGATGGAGTGGATGTGGAGGAGGATGGAGGTGGTTCAGGGCCAAATTTCTTGGGAGGGGAGGGTGATAGGGTAGAGGTAGAGGATGTGGGAGAGGATAGGTGTTCAGGAGTTTGAGGAGGGTCGGGGAAGCAGCTGGTGGTGACAAAGATATCCCCATAAGGATGAGTGGAGGAGTATTCTTTGTAGTTGGCGGAGTCAGGGGTAAAGGGTAAATGGTCATCGGAGAGTGGTTGAAGGCGGGGATATTCGCCGTATGGTTGGCTGAGGGGGTGAATGGCTGTTTCAGATCCTATGGGTCTAGGGCTTGGATGGGTAGGGTTGGAGAAGCGGAGTGGAGAGCGTGTAGGGGCACCTGGTCGTGTGGGAATGGGTGAGGATGAGGATGAGGAAGGTGAGGATGAGAAGGTTCTAGGAGAATGGCGTGGAGAGTTATGAGTCGAGTCTTGGGTTTGGTGGTCATGGGTAGGTGAGGGTTGGGATTGTTGGTCATTGTTGGGTGATGGTGGAGCTTGTTGGTCATTTTGTGGTGGAGGCTGAGGTTGTTGAGTGTTGGGCGGAGGAGGTGGTAGTTGAGGGTGATTAGGAGGAGGAGGAGGGTTTTGAGGAGGAGGAGGAGGAGGTGGTAAGTTACCTTGTGATGAGGGTTGGGGAATTTGTAGGTGCTGGAGGATGAGGTCTAATTTTGCATCCACCCTGGCAAGGTGATTCTCGAGTTGTCCTACTCTGTCCTCAAGTCGTTGGATTCGCTCCCCTTGGTGGTGGAAGCCAGCTTCGCATTCAACACGGAGAGGACCCACTAAGGAATCAGTCAGTCTAAACAGAAGCTCTTCCTTTATGTCCTCTGCAAAGGCCCTAACAGAAGCTGGAACCCTTGCACTACGGCTTGGCCCAGCATGAGAGTCAACTTCCTGATCGCCTGCTCCAGATGCAGAGGGAGCTGAAGTACCAGAAGCACTACTGGCTTGTGAGCGTGAGTGAGTGGGCTTAGGAGGCTTGAAATACTTGATCCCCATCCTTGCCACGTTGGTTGCTCCCACAGGCCTACACTTGACATTCTCTTCTTCCACAGCAGATGTAGCCTTGATCAGATGCTTCTCAAGAAGGAAGGCAATGATGGTGGGATAGGGAAGATATCCTGACTTGTCATTGCTTAACCAGCGCTGAAGCTCTAGGCATATCAACTGCCCAGGGTTGAAAGGCTTGAGCGAGAGGAGTCTAGGGAACCAAGGGTTGTCCAGCAGTGTGAATTCGTTGAAGTTGCCTCCCTTATGAGTCATTATCCGGGAGTAGACGTAGTACAAGAGCCTGTTAGAATCAGACATCTTGGACACCTTCTTGCTGTTGGTGCCATACAACTCCTCGAGTTCCTCCTTGCTGTACTTGTGAGACTCAGGGTAGATCCATTCATTCATATCCTCTTCTGTGATTCCCATCATCTCATTCAAGGTTCTCCAAGTGAACCTGAAGGTTCTTCCTCTTACAGTGGCAGTGAAGGAGAGTTTGTGGACTTGCTCTTTCCCATCCACCTTCCTGTACTTAGCTCTGCCTGAGAGGGATTGGCAAAAGACTCGCAGGACGTTGACGTTGTAGTCCTGGTTGATGCCCAGCCAAGGCATATACTTTTCCAAGTAAGGGCGCAGATGAGCAAACCCTAGTTCATCCAACTTGTCCAGATTGATGAACAGGCCATGGTTGAAGATGGGAATGGATGTCTCAAATTTGGCGGATACACTCTCCAAAGCCCCATCTCTATAAACTGTGGGATCATCTTCTTCCTCAACCCTCTGCCTCTTGGTGGAAGGCTCCTCAGAAAAATGAACCTTCTTCTTCTTTCCCTTTCCCTGAGCATCTCGCTCTTGTTCAGAACCCACTGTCTGTTCTATTCTACCAGAGGTTTCAGGCTGACCCTGAACGTCTTCACCCTGTCCCCGTGATTGCCCAGAACCTTCTTGGCGTTCATGATGTTCTTCATGTTGTTCTTTATGGTGCCCAGATTTACCAGAATGTCTGTGAGAGGATTTCCCAGATTTCGATTTATTTTTCTTAGAAGAAGAGGTTTTCTGGATGACTGGGTTGGATTCATTCGTACCGGCCATTTTTGTATGAATGTTGTGTAAATAAAGATGAAATGCAAGAAGTGTGAAAAATAAAGAACACAATGGAGAAGATGAAAAGACTTTTCTGAGAAAATGATGCGAGTGAAAAAGATGTAGTAAAAAGTGAAAAGTGGAAAATGACTTCTATTTATAGGTAAAACTTCTGAGGATAGAATGGGCATACTCTTTCAAATTTTCACACATTGGTTAACGTAAGTTTTTAAGTTGGAACGACACACCTGATGACACGTGTTGCTTCAGAGAAGGCACAGCGTTTCATGGAGGAAGTTGAAACGTTTTCTGAAGTGATGTGTCTCTTGATCTGACACTGGCGCTCGTGATCATATTGAATTATCATCCAGCGCTAGCAAAAGAGTATTCGGAAGTGATTTTGCTTCCGGTTGGACAGACGCTCCTGGTTGCCTTGAGTAGTCATTCAGCGCCAGCACGAGAGCATCCGGAAGTAGTTTTGCTTCCGATGGTACTTACTTAAGATTTAACTTTGAGTGACTCGTTGATGTTCTCTCTTGTGCATCCACAGCGATCAAGCTTTCATAACTAAAGCCATATTTGCGTCAAGTAGAGTTTGTTTGATCTTCTTAATTTCAGGAGCAGTAGCTCTCGGAGCCCAGTATGAACAACAACTCATTCAGATTTGATACATTGCTCTGATCAGGTATGATCATGAAAATTGTTGTTCCTTCGTACCTTCTTTCCTACAAAATAGCAAATGATTTCTCTTTCCCATTTTTCAGTCTCCAAACTTGGATCTGACTGGTCAGTTTGTAGGAAGTATGTGATTCTTATGCACTTAAGAATTATTCACTATGGATATAGCATTGCGAATCAACTATGACTATATGCACATGGCTTCTGATAATGATAGTCATAGATAGCATATAGAGTATGAACATTGTGTGAAATATCTTATAAGCCATATCATGTTCATGCTTATGATGCTTAACGTAAAATCTCAATAAGTCCATCTTACATTTGCATAGGAGATTTTACTGTTGCATGCTTCAACCTTAAATAATCCCTTGCTTACCCAAGGAGATCTTTTATACTTATCCTTGGCCTGAAGCACTTTCTTAGAAGAGACAGGATTCGCAGGTTTTCTCCATGTGAGTTGAGACATCCTCTCTCTTTTGTCCTTCTCAGGATAGTTGAATGGAACTCTGTGATAGCTTATCCCTGAGACAAGGTCTTTGTTCCTTGTGGTAGCGCACTGCTTCTTATGATTGAACCAGGTAGTTGCAGTAGTGACATCACCACGAGTTCTCTTCTTTGGGACAAGAGGAACTCTTGATCTTTCCTGCACAGGTAAGGCACTAGAAGAGAGTTTTGGTACCCATTTGTACTTGGGTCCTACATAGTTAGCGCTGGACCTTACTTGTCCTTTGGGGATCCATATATATTTATTTCTCACATTTAAATTTCTCTTAAAATTGCATGTGTGAGAAATATGACCAGTTCTACCACAATAATGACAGATAATGGGATGATGTTCAGAATCAGATTTCTTATCACTATTATGGTGGTCAGTTTTCTTTTCAAAGACTCTATGTTTATTAACTTTTGAAATCTCAGGGTCTTTCGAAAAGTCTTCTTTTATGATTGGGATTTTGGACTCCTTGGTTGTAGAAGAAGGAATAAGTTCCTCAAGTTCCCTATTCCTTTTTCTTAAGCCTAGAATTTCTTTTGCAAGTTTACAGAATTCAACGTGTAGCTCATTATACATATCTTGCAATTCAGAAGTTTCAAGTTTAGGTACCTCATTTTCTTCAGCTTCTGAATCTACTAGGCGGAGATCCACTCTCTCTTTGCTGATACTAGCTTCTACTACATCACCATCCAGTAGCTCATCAACGGTGGATTCACAAGGAGCACATAGTGAGCTTTGGACAGCCTTATCATCAAGAAATTGGTTAGAAGCATACATAGTATCAAGAGTGTTCCAAATATCTATAGCCCTAGAGCAATGTTTAATTTTCTGATAATCATTGTCAGATAAACTTTTGTGCAAAATTTGCATTGCTCTAAGGTTTAAGTAAAATAAGCTTTTGTCCTCTTCTGTCCAATTTACTTTTGGTTTGAAATCAGAGTCCTTTTCAAAAACATCCCACATTTTGAAATCAGTGGATAGTATAAAACTTTTCATCCTTCCCTTCCATAAGTAAAAATCAGCATTTTCTAACACGGGTGGGATTGTATGATCAAAACCTTCAAAACACATTTTGTAACCCAAATCAGCCTAGGTCTTTGCACTTGAGATCGTTGGATCCTTTAAACAAGTGACCTTGCTCTGATACCAAATGATAAACGTGGCTGTCACCCAAGAGGGGGGGGGGTGAATTGGGTGAGAGAATAAATTAAATCTTTTGATTCTTCTTTTCGAAAGACTGCTTGTGCTTGGTGATAATATTTACGAAGTAGTGATATGCACAAGTCAGTATGTTATGTGATGCAAAATAGAATGTTTGAATGTAAATTTATGCACACATAAATTTATCCTGGTTCGGTCACCCAGACCTACATCCAGTCCCCAGGCTCCACCTGAGATTTCCAATCCACTATTCTTGTTTAAACCGGGCACAAGAGAAGCCTTTACACTTTAGGTTTTACGAGCACGGGTTCACCTAACAACCCACAGGTTTTACACCGGGTTCACCTGCAAACCTTACAAATGCAAGTTTTACGGGCTAACTTGCAACCTATGGAGATTTAGACAACCTCTAAATGCTCCCCCTTACAAATTGTAAGTTTACACTATGTTCACTCTATGAACTGATTGTGCTAAACACTTAAGCTCAAAACTAACTCTCTCTAAGAGTGGATGATGTTACTCACTTAAGTACAATAAAATCACTCTCGGAAAAATATCACAAATCTGGATCTGAGAGTAGTAGAAGATGTATAGGATGAAGAATATGATATATCAGATACTTTGCTCTGTTCTCTCTCTTTCTTCCATATCTTCTCTTCTGAATGAATGTCTCTTTTATACTTGGCTTCATAGGCTTCGGTGGCAGGTTGAATATGAACGTTTGAATAGTGCCGTTAATCCTATGTTACCGTTGAGAAGTACATCTTCATTAATGCTTAGCAGGGTAGACTTGCTTTATCTCTGAAAAGTAGTCCTGACACCTCTGCTCTGACAAAAGCATTCTGACTTCTGAGTATGTGAATTTTACTCTTGCACTCTTGCTGACGGATGATCATCTTTCATCCGCAAGTGGTAATCTTGCTCTGCAAGTGTTAAGCTCTGAGTCCCAATGTCAAGAGTCTTTCCATCCGGAAGCTCATTTGCATCCGGAAGCGTGACCATGTTCTGCACATACTGGTTAGTCCAACATAGCAATATATATATAAGAATTATACATGCTGTGGGAAGTTTGTTTGCTATGGGGAGTAGATTACTTAGTCTGTGTTCTGATTTGGTCTATGATGTATCTGGAAGCATTTTTACATCCGGAAGTAAAACTACTAGATGAAGGATCTTGGTTCACTATAACTCACTCTCACTTAGTGTATTTCATCCCAACACTCAGCGCTAGTCACTAAGCTATCGGAAGCACTTTTACTTGACGTAGTGAACTTACTGACGCTTAGGGTGAAATCTATTCTATCAGTCTGCGCCAGTCAAGATCTAATAGGAAGCAACTTCACTTGATGTTGCATTTCTGCTGACGCTCGGGGTTATATCTAGTCTATCAACCTGCGCCAGTCTAAATCTAATAGGAAGTGCTTTCACTTGGCGAAGTAGACTTACTGACGCTTGGGGTAATAACTATTCTATTGCTCTGCGCCAGTCTGAGTCTAACAGGAAGCGCTTTCACTTGGGGAAGTAGACTTACTGACGCTTGGGGTAATATCTATTCTGTCGCTCTGCGCCAGTCTAATCTTAACAGGAAGCGCTTTCACTTGGGGAAGTAGACTCACTGTCGCTTGGAGTAATATCTATTCTATCGCTCTGCGCCAGTCTAAGTCTAACAGGAAGCAAACTCACTTCCGATTGAAACATAGCTTAGTCTTAAGGTTTTGTGTACCTAATTCTCATGGACTAAGTTATTTCCCAGTGATTTTACTTGCTGATGCTGGGGGATGAAAACATTCATCCGCATGCGCAAGTCCTAATCTATCCGGAAGTAGATCTTCACCCGGAAGCACTCTTACTTGGGATCCTATGTTATCCTATTGCTTCCTAGGCACTTGGTCTAATCCTCTACATTTTAGTCTTCATCAAAACTTAAGATTCTAACACCCACTGATTGTGAGAGGTTTGGAGTTGGATTTTGGGATTTTGGGTTTAATCTTCAAATTAACTTAGATAAGATTATAATAAAGTTGATTGCTTGTACTGTTTCTTTGATCCGCTAAATTGGAATGAAGAGCAATGAAACAAAAGCTTAAATTTTTAGTGGTTAGGGGAGAATGTAATTATAGATTTTGTTGATTGGATGATGGTTGTGAAAAAAAGGCCACATAAGTTGTCAATGCTTTAATGGTTCTTGAAGGGATTTGTGACTTTGGGTATTTTAAATTTTCAGTGAATTAAGCTATGAATACTGAATGCTTGTTTGATCCATGAATGTTCTGCCAATTGTACTTAGTTGCTAAATTGATATTTGTTAGGATGAGGTATGTTTTGTGTAAGTTTTAGAGTGTTATAATGTAGTTGGAATGCTTGCAAGCGAATCTTTCCTTGAGCTATTAGCATTTATGTTTTAAACAGAGTTGGTTGGGAAGGCAAATTAATATACATAGTAAGCTTGTTGTTTGTTTGGGAAACTTGTAATCTCTTTGTGTTTATGAACATTGCTATTATGGGAAGAGCTGAAATGAATTTTAATTCTATGCAGATGTAATGATTTGATAAAGCTGAATGGGGTAGTTGTATGTATTATTAATCATTTTCTGATATTGTGCTTAGATGAATGAATGAATATAGGGAGGAATTGAAGTCCTTGTTTTGTGTGAGTATGATTCTATTTAAATTAAAATTGGTGAAGGGATATACCCTGTATAGGGATGTTTACCTGTTGAGTTGGATAAACTTTGTGCTTGCTACTACATTGGTCGAACAGGTAGAGAAAGTGAAAGGGAAATTAATAAATGCATGAGGATGTATAAAGCTAGATGTATTGATTGATTGATGATTTGAAATGGTTTAATTGGTATTTGTGTTGGATAGGCCTAGGTTCGATTTCTTTGTAGATTTGAGCTTTATATGGTTGAATGTGGGCATTGAATGAATAATTTGCAAATTCCTTTCTTTCATTTTTCCTTGGCCGAATTAAAGACATGAAAATGGGGGATGCGTGTGTAATGGACCTTTAAATTGAGAAATGATTACAAATGGGGAAATGTATATGTAAACCTTTGAGTTAAAAATCCTCAATGCATATTGTTGATACACAAATATATCAAATCAAAGAATAACAATTTTATTCAGTATGAGTGGATGAACCACAATGATAATACAAGAACTTAGTCACCTAGCCTTTGGTCGACTAGTGAAAGAGTAAAATAGAAAGCAGAAGATTCAGAAGATATTCGATGATTCTTTACATGGATTGAGTTTCTATATATAGGCTATCAATTTCCTTCCCGTTGGAATAAGCAATTCCCATACTTATGGGTATTTCCGTTTTGATTCCCATAAATATGGAGGTTACAAGGAATTAATTGGCGGTTACAAAATATCTTTGACCAGCATGAAAACCTTAGTCGACTCTCTGGCACGTTGGGCTTCTTCAGACTTACTTCCTTCTTGGGCCTAGTGGGCCTTCTACATTGAGTTGAATTTCGTCGCAACACTAAGTCCCCCACTTCTCGATGACGTTGCAAGTGGTCATTGGGAAGTAGCGGTTTAAACATCCAATGACTGAGATTAACTTGACGTTTCACTTGCCCACGTCTGACGGCTTAGATACATTTTTTCAGAAATTGGCTCTATTTTTGCAAAACTGGCGCTCCTTCTCTTTATATTTGAGGCTTCTTCTTCCTTGTTTTTGTTACATCTTCCATCGCCCTAGGTCATACTCTTCTCGAGCGCTCTCTTCGTTTCTACTTCAGGTATCTTCTTTCTCTTTCTTTTATCAAGAACATGTCTGGTTCCGATTCTAATCCATCGCATGTGAGCTATCCAAGTGATGATTCTCCCAACCTGTTTGACTCTGGGTCGAGTGAAACTCCAAAAAACATTAGTAATCAAAATGTACCCTCTGAAGGTACGAGTTCTAGATCGCCACCCCTTAGGTCGCTAGTTAGGGTGATACCTGAGGAAATAGTTAACACTGAAACCAAAAGATCTTCTTTGGTAACTGATTTAAAACCTGTTAAGTTGAAGGCGATTGAATCTAAGAAGTTAGAGGAAAAAAGTTTGTATTTTTTCAACCCCCTAGTACCTTTTAGGGTTCCCAAAAGTAATGAAAGGCTTGATTCATTCTCTAAGAACACTATCGCTTTAAGCGTAGAAGCTTTTCGCTACGCCGGTTGCTTTCCTGTCCCCCTTATTATTGAACAACTTTGTAAGCACTTTGATCTATCCCCTTCCCAGCTTATGCCTCATGTTTGGAGGGTAGCCTTAGTAGCCGACATTCTAGGGCGTCATTTAGGTTTTCCCCTTGATCTCCTAGATGTTTTGACCTCCTATTCTATTAGCGAAGTTAAGACTTCTTCAGGAGAGGTTAGGGTAGGTGTCTATACTTTAATCCGTAATCGCAAAGGGCTTGAGACATGGACCTCCAACAAGGGCCCTAACGACCAGCAGTGGGATGAGAGGTTTTTAATTATTCCAATTGCTAGCTTAGAGCCTCCTGGCGTCAAACTCAGAAAGGAGTGGCGTCGTTTAAGTAAGACGACTAACCTTATTTCCTATTTGTAAACTACCCTTTGATGCTTATTCTTACTTTATTTTTATTTATAGGTGACAAGCAGCTGAATTACTCTCATCCTATTGAAAAGACGACAAGATCAAGAAAATCCTCGCCCTTCCCAAAGAGTCTAGGCGTTTTTCATTCATTATCTCAGGTAAATTTAACCTCTCTCAAAATCTTGAAAATAACACTTATACAAAAGTAATGACAATTTTTACCATACTCCTCGTAGGAAAAATGCCTCCCAAGTTGACTGCTGCTGAACGAGCTCAGTTTAGGGCTGAAGCAAAGAATGCTACTGCTTCTGAAATCAGGAGCAAGAAGAGACACTCTATGAATGCCGCCACTGCTACTCCTCCTGCTATTATTGTTCCTCCTCCTCTTCCTCAGAATGAGAACCTTAGTCCTCCTAAAATTAAAGGCAAAGAAATAGTCATTGCTGTAGCTGATCCCCCTGCCACCAGAAGTAAAAGGCCCAGAGGAACTGTCCTCCCTGGGATTGTCATTCAAGAACCATCGATTCACTCTGCTCCCCCGTCACCTAAGAAACTCAAAGCATCCTCTGACTGGAGCTTGAAAAGTGCTTCTCAAGACTTAATCTCTCCTGAAGAGATGAAGGGTGTAGATCTTTCCCTTCCTGCTGAGGCTTCTGCATTTCATAGAAAGCCTTGGGCGATGACCCTGGACATCCTGCAAAGACTTCCAACCCCTACTGATAGGGCAACATTCCAATCTCTAGAGGTGACAGAAAACATTGATAATACGATGAGAAATCTTTTCCTGGTAATCCACGCAATTTTTATTATTTCATTTGGCAAGTAGTCGTAAATACCACATTATTACTTACACACTCTGTTTGCCTTGTCAGGCTCTAGAGTTTATGTCTTTGCATAGGGAACAAGTTAAGACTTTGATCACCCAGGACCATCTGACCCAATTTAAAGCAGAAAGGAAGAGGAAATTGCTAAAATGGAGAAAGAACTAGAGAACCTTCAGGCTCAAATTGAAAATTAGAAGCAATTGCTTGCTAAAGAAAAGTCTGCCTCTATTCAGAAGACTGAGTTGATTAACAACCTGCGCAGAGGCGTCGAAGAGGGGCGACAAAAAGTATCAGAGCTGAAAAAGATCAACACCGACTTGGGCAAGGAGACTTCCAGCAAATCACAAGAGATCATGCAGCTGTTAGTAGAAAACAAGGCCCTCAAAGACAGAATAAAATACCTGGAGGAGGCCATTGCTGAGGTTGAAATGAGAACTCAAATGGAGTTGATACTGGAGTACAAGGAGGGTAAGCATGTCAACTGGGACCCCGAAGCCGTGATTAATGAATATTATGCAACTTTCCCAGATCCTCCTGTTTCCTCTCCAGAAAATGAACCTCGCAGTCCCCCAGCCCAAGAGGGAGGAGGCAATGCTGACGCTCCAGCTACTTAGTCTGCATTTTAGCTTGAACTTGCTTTAAATTTCGTGTTGCTTTTGCTCTCTTTCCCTGGATATTATCACAAACACGTTTATGAATGTTAATTTTTATTTGCATTTGCAATTTTATAACTGTCATGAATCTTTGCATAACAAGTTATCTCACCCGCTTTTGAGTTAAACGACTAGCATGCTTAGATGCTTGGTTGCCAACTCTCGTTTGGGAAAAAGCATTACCCTCTTTTGGATCAATCGATTAGTTCGGATGCTTGGTCGACTATTATATTTTGAGTAAGCATGGTCGACTATATTACTTGAATTGTGTCGACTTTAAGCTATTTCTGACGACTAGTCATTTAGCTTGATTTTTGAATTTTTGTCACTTATCATCTGGCGTAACCTTTTTGCAACCTGCAACAATCACAAACAAACTTTTTCGTTTTGACTATGGATCAGAATTTCGAGTGCTGCAGATTAACGCCATGATACCATGATCCTGCTAGCACATTATTCATCATTTTCCAAAGTTTTTGACGACTTTGTTAATATCAAACAATCTGCATTTAACATCAATATCAAATTCATGGTTAAAAATAATATTTTTTCAAATGTATGGCATTCCAACTTCTTAAAAGTTCTTTACCATTTTTATCGACTCGTCTGTATGCTCCAGGTCCTGTAACTTCAACTACCTTATAAGAACCTTCAAATGTTTGACTCAACTTACCATCTCTACTTTCTTCAGTATTCTGAAACACCTTCCTAAGAACCCAATCACCTACTTTAAACTGCCTTTCTCAAATATGTTTATTCCAAAACTTAGTCGCTCTATTTTGATAAGTTGCTATCCTAATCAATGCTTGTTCTCTTCTTTCTTCTAATAAATCTAAATTTAATTGTAATCCTTCACTATTAGTTTCTTCTCGTGACCACTTATACCTTAATGAAGGCACCTCTGCCTCTCTACAGGGATCGTCGCCTCCGTCCTATACACCAATGAAAATGGTGTTTCGCCAGTCGACGTCCTTGACGTCGTCCTATAAGCCCATAAAACAGCTGGCAATTCTTCGGCCCATCGGCCTTTAACCTTATCTAACCTTTTCTTCAGCGAATTAACTATGGTTTTATTACTCGATTCAGCTTGTCCATTAGACTGAGGATTTCTAGGTGTTGAAAACTTCAAGTGAATATGCCATTTTTGACAAAACTTTCTAAAACGTTTCCCAATAAATTGTGACCCATTATCACATAATATATCTTTTGGTAGACCAAACCTACAAATTATATTTTTCCACACAAAATTAATTACCTCTACTTCTCTAATTTGAGCAAATGCAGCTGCTTCTATCCACTTAGTAAAGTAATCGATGACTACTAGTAAGAACACAGCGTTCCCAGGGGCTGCTGGTAACTTACCGACTATATCCATCCCCCATCTCATGAACGGCCATATTGGCGCAATGGTATGTAGTTTTTCAGGTGGTAACCTATCTACATTGGAATATTTCTGACAACTATCACACTTCTTGACTAACGATATCGCGTCGCTCTGCAATGTGGGCCAAAAATAACCGGCTAGACGCACTTTCCTCATAAGGCTCCTACTACCACTATGATCCCCACAATCTCCTTCATGAATTTCCCTAAGGACATAATTTGATTCTGAGGGGACACACATTTTAATAACGGACCTCCTGCGTATGATCTTTTATATAACTCATCCACTAATACGGTAAATCTAGCCGCCCTGATAATTATTCTATGCGCTTCATTCCTATCACTTGGTAATTGTCCATCTTTTAAGTAGGAAAATAAAGGTGTTCTCCAATCCCACGTCAAATTATTACTATTTATTAATTTATCAGAACTTTCTAATGCTGAAGTTGTCAAAAAATATAAGGGAATATGTTTATCTTGATTGACATCTAAAGTTGATCCTAAATTTGCTAAAGCATCAGCTTGTTGATTGTCTTCTCGACTAATCTCCTTTATTTCAAAATTCTCGAATTTGTCTACTAGACTTTCTACGGTACTTAAATATTTTTTCATTCTATCATCCTTTGTTTGATAACTTTTTTCTACTTGCTTTGAAACTAGTTGCGAATCACTACAGACTATCAAGGATGCTATTCCTAGACTTAGAGCTAATTTTAAACCAGCAATCAAAGCCTCATATTCTACCTCATTATTAGTTGCTTTAAATCCACATTTTATAGCTTGCTCTATCTTGTCTCCATGTACATTTTGCAAAACGATCCCTACCCCTGTTCCTTTAGAATGGGTGGAACCATCGACATGCAACTCCCATGGAGCTTGTCTAGTATCTTGTCGACTATCGCCTAACATACTTTTATTTACTTTTTGCTGTAAACTAGGGCTAAATTCAGCTACAAAATCAGCTAACGCTTGAGATTTAATTACCGTTCTAGGCATATAAGAAATATCGAATTCACTAAGTTCTATTGCCCATTTTACTAGTCGACAAGATAAATCAGGCTTATGCAAAACATTCCTTATTAAAGGATAATTAGTTACTACTACTATGGGATGACATTGAAAATATGGCCTCAACTTCTTCGAGGCTGACACTAAAGCTAAAGCTAATTTTTCCATTAAAGAATACCTGGTCTCCGTGTCAAGTAACGCCTTACTCACGTAGTAAACTGGATTCTGTTTCCTTCCAATTTCTTTTATCAACACCGCACTCACTGCACTTTCTGCCACAGCTAAATATAAATACAACACTCAAATGCGTGGCTGTCACCCAAGAGGGGGGGGTGAATTGGGTGAGGGAATAAAAGCTTAACTCTTTTTAGAAAGACTGCTTGTGCTTGGTGATGATAATAAATAATGTTAGGCACAAGTCAGTATGTGATGCAAGGAAGAATGTAAATATAAATTTATGCACACATAAATTTATCCTGGTTCGGTCACCCAGACCTACATCCAGTCCCCAGGCTACACCTGAGATTTCCAATCCACTATTCTTGTTTAAACCAGGCACAAGAGAAGCCTTTACACTTTAGGTTTTACGAACACGGGTTCACCTAACAACCCACAGGTTTTACAACGGGCTAACCTGCAAACCTTACAGACACAAGTTTTACGGGCTAACTTGCAACCTATGGAGATTTAGAAAACTTCTAAATGCTCCCCCTTACAAATGTAAGATTATAATTATGTTCACTCTATGAACTGATTGTGCTAAACACTTAGGCTCAAAACTAACTCTCTCTAAGAGTGGGTGATGTTACTCACTTAAGTACAACTGAATCACTCTCTGAAGATTATCACAAATCTGGATCTGAGAGTAGTAGAAGATGTGTAGAACGAAGAATATGATATTTCAGATACTATGCTCTGTTCTCTCTTTTTCTTCCATTCAAGCTTACTTCTTCAGAAATGAAGAACATCCCTTTTATACCAGCCTCTGAATATCTAGCCGTTGGAGAGGCAACAAGACCGTTTGATTATAGACGTTGGGGCCTTGTTTACGTTGTCCTCATTAATGCACAGCAGGGTGGACTTTGCTTTATCTGAAAAGGTGCTCTGACCATGCTGTTCTGTCAACACTGTTCTGACAGTACTATTCTGACAAAAGTCGTTCTGACATCTGAGCACTTTGTACGGTCTGACTCTTGCTTGTGGAAGCAGATTCTCATCCTGAAGCAATTCTACTGAGTGTGCTGCACTGAGTGTTAGTTTATCAATATGAACATATAGTCACATGCAGTGGGAGTGTTCTTTGCCTAAGTGGTAAGTTCCTTATATCAGGAAGTACATTTACATCCGGAAGCAAATTCACTGGATGAAGGATTACTTACTCTCTCTCAGTGTTAAGTCACTTCAACAGCTAGCGCTAGTCACTAAGCTATCGGAAGCACTTCTGCTGGACGTTGCTTACATTCACTGACGCTTAGTGTTATCGTGTTCTATCAGTCTGCGCTAGTGAAAGTTTATCAGGAAGTGATTCTACTTGACGAGGCTTTTTCACTGACGCTTAGTGTTATATCTATTCTATCGGTCTGCGCCAGTCAAAGTTTATCAGGAAGCTATTTCACTTGATGTTGCATTTTCACTGACGCTTGGGGTTATCCTATTTTATCAGCCTGCGTCAGTAGAAATCTATCAGGAAGCAAATTCACTTCCTGTTGACTCTTAGCTTAGTCTAAAGATTTTGTTTATCTATTGCTCATGGACTAAGTTAATTCCTTAGTGAATCACTTGCTCTCGCTGGGGGATGAACTATTTGTCAGCGAGCGCCAGTCCTAGTCTATCCGGAAGTAAGATCTCATCCGGTTGCACTTCAACTTAGGGTTCTAGGTTTTCCTATTACTTTCTAAGTTCTTTCATATTTTAGTCTTCATCAAAACTTAAGATTCTAACATTCTCCCCCTTTTTGATGATGACAAACTTATATTCATTGATTTAGTTCATATGAAAGATTAACGAAAGAATAAGAGCGATAGATAAGAACAAGTATCATTGATAAACAGTAGTTGTAAGTCAGAGGTATATACTCAAGCAAAATGTACAAGTAACGAACATATGCAAGTAAATTACACTCAGCAAGTATGAAAGTATGCATAAAAATTTCTAAGTTAAAAGGAAATGTTTGGATTGGTGGGTTCAGGGTGTGTGTTTCTTTTTCTTTTCCCTCTCCTTCTGTCTATCTTCACTCTCTTTTTGGAGCTTAGCTAATTCAGCCTCATGAACATTCTTGTCAATCTGGGCAATTAGTCGCTGAAGCTCTTCTTCATCCCTCTGTCTTCTGAGTCTCTCAGACTCAATGGATTCATCAAACGCCCTCTTCATGTTCTCCACCTCTTCATACCCAGGGAACCCTGTGGCATCATCGAAGGGGATGACTACACCATCAGGATAGTGGGCAGCCCTGATCTTTACATTCCAAACTTGGAAGTTGGGATCCTCCTCAACTTCCTGGGCTTTCCTTTTCCCTTTCCCTTTACTCTTCTTCTTGCTCTTGCTTATTGAGGGAGTGGGTTTTGCACTAGCTCTCTCAGCATCGAGGCAGGCCATCTCATCGAAGGTGAGTCTGTCCGTGTACCCATATCTCTCGAATTCCTCAGGAGTCATATCTTCTATTTCTAATTTGACTTCCTTCAGAATTGGAGCAGCCTGTACTACTGGAACCTCTCGTTCAACACGCACAGACGAAGACTCTTGCATGGGCTGGCCAGAGGGAGTCTCTTCTTCCTCACTCTCAGATTCAGTGGTGGCAATAGTGTGCTTGGCGCGTTTCCTAGCAACGGCCTTTTTCCTAGAGTCACTGAACTGGACTGTTGGCTCAGATGAGGGAGGAGGAACAGAGGATTGCTCAGTCGAGGCAGATGTTGGCTCAGCTTGAGGAGGAGTGGAGGTTGTTCCAAAAGTAGAGGGAATTGGTTTGGCAATCACAATCGGAGGATGGCTGGTCCTCTTCAGTCCCCACCTCATCATAATCTCCTCGAGGATCTCTTGATTTGACTTAGTTGGAGGAGGCTCTGATGAGGATGACTCAGGCTCTGATGACTGTACATTCTGCTCAAACACAGCCATTTCCAACTGTGATCCTTGCTCAGCCATCCTTTGTTGCTGCATGAACTGGATAGCTTCTTCCCTTATAAAGCTCTCAGCACCACCCAGCCTTTGGGATTCCATGGCACGACGAAGGGCAGCCGCGATGTCCTCATCGATCCAAAGTGATGGCTGACTGAGAGTATCCCTTGAGTTCATAGCCAGGCGAAGAGCGGACAGAGTATCTCTCCCCCTTTTGTCATCATCAAAGAGGGTGAGTGCCAGGGATGGAGTGGGAGATGAGGGTGGTGGAGGTGCAGGGCCATAGCGTTTAGGAGTGGAGGGTGAGAGGGTAGAGGTAGAGGATGTGGGTGAAGGTTGGTGTGTTGGAGTCTGAGGTGGATTGGGAAAGAGACCTTGGTTTCGTTCGAAGAAGGTAGGGTGGGTAAAGAGGCCCTCATATGGGTAGGTGGAGTAGTAGACGTCAGGTTGTCGTGTGGTCCAGCGGATAGGAGACTGGGGTTGGAGGTAATAGACTTCGTCAGGATTATCTCTAGAGGTAAATGCTATGGGGGTTGGAGAGGTGGAGGGGTAGTCTCGGCTATACTGTTCGCTGAGAGGGTGATCGGGATGATTAAAGCCTAGTTGTTCAGCGAGTGGGTTGGATCTAGGTTGAGTATGTGCATGGGTAGGGGTGGAGTGTGGGGAAGGGCTATCAGAGTAGTGAAGTGGAGAGCGAGTAGGGGCGCTAGGGCGACGGAGAAAAGGTGAAGAGGATGTAGATGATGAGTTGCTAGGGGATTGGCGAGGTGAGTGTTGAGGAGATTCTTGGTTTTGTTGGTCATGGGTAGGTGAAGGTTGAGGTTGGCTATCATGGGTTGGGGAAGGTTGGGATTGATGGTCTGTGGTTGGTGATGGTGGGGGTTGTTGGTCGTTTTGAGGCTGTGGCTGTGGTGGTTGAGTGTTAGGTGGAGGAGGAGGTAGTTGAGGATGGCCAGAGGGAGGAGGAGGTGGATTTTGGGGAGGAGGAGGAGGTGGTGGTAGGTTACCTTGAACTGGTTGGGGTATTTGGAGATGCTGGAGGATGAGATCAAGCTTGGCATTTACTCCAGCGAGATAGGATTCTACCTGGCCAACTCTGTCTTCTAGCCTCTGAATGTGCTCCCCTTGCTGGCGGAAACCGGTTGCGCATTCATCTCGGAGAGGGCCTACCAATGATTCAGGAAGCTTGAAGAGGAGTTCTTCCTTTACTTCCTCAGCAAAGGCTTTGACTGAGGCAGGCACTCTTACAAACCGGCTTGGCCCAGCTTGAGAATCGACTTCCTGATCCCCTGCTCCAGATACAGAGGGAACAGAAGTCCCAGATCCAGAAGCACTGCTGGCACGTGAGCCTGAGCGAGTGGGTTTGGCAGGCTTCACATACTTGATGCCCATCCTTGCAATATTGGTTGCACCAAAGGGGATACACTGTACATTATCTTCCTCCACAGCAGATGTGGCCTTGATCAGATGCTTCTCAAGGAGGAAGGCAATGATGGTGGGGTAGGGCAGATGGCCAGACTTGTCATTGATCAGCCACCTCTGAAGCTCGAGGCAGATCAACTGGCCAGGATTAATAGGCAGCTGTTTGAGGAGTCTTGGGAACCAGGGGTTGTCCACATTTGCAAACTCATTGAAGTTTCCCCCCTTATGAGTCATCATCCGAGAGTATACGTAGTACAGCAGTCTGTTGGAGTCAGACATTTTGGACACCTTCTTCCCATTGGTGCCATATAGCTTCTCAAGATCTTCTTTGCTGTACTTGTGTGCCTCTGGATACATCCACTCGTTCATGCTCTCATCAGTTATCCCCATCATTTCATTCAGCGTCTGCCATGTGAACCTGATGGATCTCCCCCTTACTGTGGCGGTGAATGAGAGCTTGTGGATCTGTTCTTTACCATCAATCTTCCTGAATTTTGCCCTGCCCGTGAGAGTTTGACAGAACACTCGCAGGACGTTGACATTATAGTTCTGGTTGATGCTCAGCCATGGCATATATCGCTCGAGGAAGGGGCGCAAGTGTGGGAACCCTAGATCATCAACTCTGTCTAGATCCAGGTACAGCCCATGGTTGAATACAGGGGTGGATGTCTCAAATTTGCCGGCCACTGGCTCTAATGCCCCTTCTCTATACACTGAGGGATCATCTTCCTCAACCCTCTGTCGCTTGGAAGAAGGTTCCTCAGCAAATTGAACCTTCTTCTTCTTGCCTGTTCTCTGAGCTTCTCTTTCTTGTTCAGAAGCCACAACCTGTTCAGCCACTCTCCCAAAGGTTTCAGGCTGACCCTGAATGTTCTCATGTTGTCCTGGTGTTTCCCCAGAAATTTCTCGACGTTCTTCATGGCGTTCATCACTTTGCCCAGATCTTCGAGAATGTTCATGATGCCTTTTCCCAGATTTGGATTTGTGATGAATGTCAATTCTTTCTCTCCCTCCTTGTTGCTTTTCAGTCTTCTTTCCTACAATATTTCAAATAATCCCCTTTTT
The DNA here is from genome assembly GCA_029929735.1 of Mimosa pudica. Lineage (NCBI taxonomy): Eukaryota > Viridiplantae > Streptophyta > Magnoliopsida > Fabales > Fabaceae > Mimosa > Mimosa pudica. The sequence goes on along the minus strand of JAKELP010000003.1, from coordinate 6,259,301 downwards.
CCCTTTTCAGTATCCATACTTGGATCTGACTTGTCAGTTTGTAGGAAGTATGTGATTCACATGCACCCAAGGATTAATCACTATGAATATGGCAGTGCGAATCAATAATGACTATATGCACATGGTCATACACTGATAATGATAGTCATAGATAGCATTTAGATTATGAACATTGTGATAAACTCTTATAAGGCATATAATATTCATATGATGCTTGATGTAAAATCTCAATAAGTCCATCTGACACTTGCATAGGAGATTTTACTATTGCATGCTTCAACCTTAAGTGATTCCTTGCTTACCCAAGGAAATCTTTTATACCTCTCTTTGGTCTGAAGCATTATCTTAGGAGAGACAGGATTCATATGTTTTCTCCATGTTGGTTGGGGCATCCTCTCTCTCTTGTTCTTCTCAGGATAGTTGAATGGAACTCTGTGATAGCTTATCCTTGAGGTAGAACCTTTGTTCCTAATGGTGGAGCACTGCTTCTTATGATTGTACCAGGTGGTTGCAGCAGTGACATCACAACTAGCTCCCTTCTTTGGGGCAAGAGAAACTCTTGATCTTCCCTGCACAAGTAAGGCACTGGAAGGAGGTTTTGGTACCCATTTATACGTGGGTCCTACATGGTTAGCACTGGACCTTACTTGTCCTTTGGGAATCCATACATAATTGTTCCTCACATTTGAATTTCTTTTAAGATTGCACGTGTGAGAAATATGACCTGTTCTACCACAATAATAACAGACAATAGGGTGATGTTCAGAATAGGATTTCTTGTTATTATTGTGTTGGTCAGTTTTCTTTTCAAAGACACTATGTTTATTAACTTTTGAAATCTCAGAGTCTTTTGAAAAATCTTCTTTTAAGAGTGGAACTTTGGACTCCTTGATAGAAAGAATAAGTTCCTCAAGTTCCCTATTCTTATTTCTCAACCCTAAAACTTCTTTTGCAAGTTTACAGAATTCAATATGTAACTCATTATAAATGTCTTGCAATTTAGAAGGTTCAGATTCAGGTACCTCATCTTCTTCAGTTTCTGAATCTTCTAGGCATGGAATGACACTCTCTTTGCTGATGCTAGCTTCCACTACATCACCATCCAGTAGCTCATCAAAGGTGGATTCATAGGGAGCACATAATGAGCTTTGGACAGTCTTAACTTCAAGAGATTGATTAGAAGCATACATAGTATCAAGAGTGTTCCAAATATCTATAGCCCTAGAGCAATGTTTAATTTTCTGGTAATCATTGTCAGATAAACTTTTATGCAAAATTTGCATTGCTCTAAGGTTTAAGTAAAATAAACTTTTCTCCTCTTCTGTCCAATTTACTTTTGGTTTGAAATCAGAGTCTTTTTCAAAGACATCCCATATTTTGAAATCCGTGGACAGTATAAAACTTTTCATCCTTCCCTTCCATAAGTAAAAATCAGCATTTTCTAACACGGGTGGGATAGTATGGTCAAAACCTTCAAAACACATTTTGTAACCCAAGTCAGCCTAGGTCTTTGCACTTGAGATCGTTGGATCCTTTAAACAAGTGACCTTGCTCTGATACCAAATGAAATGCGTGGCTGTCACCCAAGAGGGGGGGTGAATTGGGTGAGGGAATAAAAGCTTAACTCTTTTTAGAAAGACTGCTTGTGCTTGGTGATGATAATAAATAATGTTAGGCACAAGTCAGTATGTGATGCAAGGAAGAATGTAAATATAAATTTATGCACACATAAATTTATCCTGGTTCGGTCACCCAGACCTACATCCAGTCCCCAGGCTACACCTGAGATTTCCAATCCACTATTCTTGTTTAAACCGGGCACAAGAGAAGCCTTTACACTTTAGGTTTTACGAACACGGGTTCACCTAACAACCCACAGGTTTTACAACGGGCTAACCTGCAAACCTTACAGACACAAGTTTTACGGGCTAACTTGCAACCTATGGAGATTTAGAAAACTTCTAAATGCTCCCCCTTACAAATGTAAGATTATAATTATGTTCACTCTATGAACTGATTGTGCTAAACACTTAGGCTCAAAACTAACTCTCTCTAAGAGTGGGTGATGTTACTCACTTAAGTACAACTGAATCACTCTCTGGAGATTATCACAAATCTGGATCTGAGAGTAGTAGAAGATGTGTAGAACGAAGAATATGATATTTCAGATACTATGCTCTGTTCTCTCTTTTTCTTCCATTCAAGCTTACTTCTTCAGAAATGAAGAACATCCCTTTTATACCAGCCTCTGAATATCTAGCCGTTGGAGAGGCAACAAGACCGTTTGATTATAGACGTTGGGGCCTTGTTTACGTTGTCCTCATTAATGCACAGCAGGGTGGACTTTGCTTTATCTGAAAAGGTGCTCTGACCATGCTGTTCTGTCAACACTGTTCTGACAGTACTATTCTGACAAAAGTCGTTCTGACATCTGAGCACTTTGTACGGTCTGACTCTTGCTTGCGGAAGCAGATTCTCATCCTGAAGCAATTCTACTGAGTGTGCTGCACTGAGTGTTAGTTTATCAATATGAACATATAGTCACATGCAGTGGGAGTGTTCTTTGCCTAAGTGGTAAGTTCCTTATATCAGGAAGTACATTTACATCCGGAAGCAAATTCACTGGATGAAGGATTACTTACTCTCTCTCAGTGTTAAGTCACTTCAACAGCTAGCGCTAGTCACTAAGCTATCGGAAGCACTTCTGCTGGACGTTGCTTACATTCACTGACGCATAGTGTTATCGTGTTCTATCAGTCTGCGCTAGTGAAAGTTTATCAGGAAGTGATTCTACTTGACGAGGCTTTTTCACTGACGCTTAGTGTTATATCTATTCTATCGGTCTGCGCCAGTCAAAGTTTATCAGGAAGCTATTTCACTTGATGTTGCATTTTCACTGACGCTTGGGGTTATCCTATTTTATCAGCCTGCGTCAGTAGAAATCTATCAGGAAGCAAATTCACTTCCTGTTGACTCTTAGCTTAGTCTAAAGATTTTGTTTATCTATTGCTCATGGACTAAGTTAATTCCTTAGTGAATCACTTGCTCTCGCTGGGGGATGAACTATTTGTCAGCGAGCGCCAGTCCTAGTCTATCCGGAAGTAAGATCTCATCCGGTTGCACTTCAACTTAGGGTTCTAGGTTTTCCTATTACTTTCTAAGTTCTTTCATATTTTAGTCTTCATCAAAACTTAAGATTCTAACAAACACTTCACCTGTTTCAGGTTTCATCAACAAAGGTGGACTACTCAAGTAAGTTTTTAAATCTTGCAAGGCTCCTTCCGCCTTATCATTCCATTGGAAGTCTTTGCACTTTCTTAAAGCTTCAAAAAATGGTTGGCACTTCTCTGATGACCTGGAAATAAAACGAGTCAAAGCAGCTAAACGCCCTGTTAGTTTCTGAACATCTTTAACACTTTGAGGAGAAGGAATTTCCATTATTGCTTTAATTTGTGCTGGATTAGCTTCAATCCCTCTTTTTGAAACAAGATACCCTAAAAACTTTCCTGATTTTACCCCAAAAGAACATTTTTCAGGATTCAAGTTCATGTTATACTCTCTTAACAAATCAAAAGCTTGTTTTAAATGACTAACATGATCTACTTCTTTCAAAGACTTAACTAACATGTCGTCTATATACACTTCCATAGTCTTTCCTAAATGTTGATAAAACATTTTATTCACTAATCGTTGATAAGTTGCTCCTGCATTTTTCAAACCAAATGGCATGACTTTATAACAATAAGTTCCTCTCTCTGTTATGAAAGATGTTTTCTCTTGATCATCACTATGCATTAAAATTTGATTATACCCAGAAAAAGCATCCATAAAACTTAATAATTCATGACCTGAAGTAGCATCGACCAATGTATCTATATGAGGCAATGGAAAAGAATATTTTGGACATTCTTTGTTTAAATCTGTAAAATCAATACACACTCTATGCTTACCATTCTTCTTAGGTACTACTACCACATTAGCTAACTAATCTGGATACTGTACCTCTCTTACTGAACCAATTTTCAATAACTTATCAACTTCATCATTTATAATCTTATTTCTTTCAGGTGCGAATTTTCTTCTTTTTTGCCTAACTGGTTTAAACGATGAATCTACATTCAACTGATGAACTATTACCTCTGAGCTAATTCCTGTCATATCCTCATGAGACCAAGCAAAACAATCCAAGTTGTTAGATAAGAATGCAATTAATTCGTCCCTAATTTCTTTATTCAAATCTGCTCCAATGGATAAAGTCCTCTCAGGTTTTTCAGGAATTAAAGAAATTTTCACTAACTCGTCACCTAAGCTCCCCTTATCCGTTGGAGACAGATTCTGTAATTGCTATACTGGTTCAAGACTTTTTGAAATTCCTTTTAAAGCATTTTGATAGCATTCTCTTGCAATTCTTTGTTCTCCTTGAATTTCCCTTACCCCCCAAGGAGTATGAAATTTGATAGATTGATGCAAAGTAGATGGTACAGACCTCATTTGATGAATCCATGGTCGTCCTAACAACACATTATATGCTGAAGGGCAATCCATCACCTGAAATGTGATTAGTTGATTGACACCCACAGCCTGGGTGACTAAAGAAATTTCCCCTACAGTTCTATCTGGTGCTCCATTCCCAAAGACCAATATAGTAGGTGCTTGCACAATTTGAGATTCTAAATTTAACTCTTTAACTATTTGCAAATAAATTATATTAACAGAACTACCTGCATCGACTAGAACTCGTTTGACATTGCAATTAGCTATCATTAAAGTTATTACCAAAGCATCGTCATGATAAGAAAACATTTGAATTTCACTACTCTTAAAAGTTATTTGTTCATTAATATTGCTAGTCGACATTACGTCGCCTAAAGATCTAGTCGATGAATCATAATTGAATAAAGATCGAGTATGTCTTTTTGCTGCAGAATATGTACTTCCACTTACCTCGGATCCACCTATTATCATATGAATGGTACGAGCATTCTGCGGGGTAGTCGATGAATGGACCGGCTTTGGTTGTGCATCCCCTGCATGAGATGTATTTTTATTACTTTTTATGATATCTTTTAACATATATTTCTTTATCAATTCCACCACTTCTTTTCTCAGTTGAATACAATCTTCCGTCCTATGTCCATGATCGTCGTGAAAATGACACCATTTATCCGGATTACGCTTTTCTGGCTCACGCTTAAGCTTGTTGGGCCACCTAACAGAATCGCCTAGCTTCTGCAATGTGTTCACTAATTCTGCCGGGCTTACTGAAAAATTATGCTCACTTAATTTGGGCACGGGCGGCTTCTTGGAGTCATCTCCATGCGATCCTCCTCGATTACCTGTGGAATAAGGTTCAGATCTCCAATTCTTACCTCGAGATTGCTGGGATCGCCTATCGACGTAACCACCCTGCTGCGTATTTTTCTGTCGCTCAGCCAACTCTAATCTAAATTTCGCATCATCTTCCTCCCATCTTATCTGGGCCCAAGCATAAGCTAGTACTTCCACCCAGGTCTTAACTTGATGCATAGTAAGTTCTTTATAAAGCTGTGAACCTGGAAGCAAACATCTACGAAAAGCTTGCACAACTATGAATTCATCACAATTTAGAATACTTACCATTTCTTGAGTAAACATGGTTACTATTTCCCTAGTAGTTTCATTAGGTCTTTGTAAAATTCGATATAAATCATCAGATGTTTTGACCAAATTACGACTACTAGCAAATTGCTGCACAAGCATTTCAGTTAGTTGACTAAATGAATTTATACTACCTGGCATGAGATTTGTCCACCATGATAGTGCTGGACCTATTAGGCTAATGCCAAAACCACGACACATCGCAGCTTGACGCTTTTCGGCAGGTATGACAGCAGCCATCATAATTTGTCTATACTGTGCCATATGCTCATCAGGATCTGTTTTTCCACTATATTTTGGCAAAACAGGAAACACAAAATGTTCAGGTAAGTCAATTAAAGCAATTTGATCGACAAATGGGCTATGTGAATAATTTCCCAATCTAGCAGACTCAAATGGTTTTCTGATTCCTGGGATTTGCAACACCGTTCTTTCTAAAGTTTGCACTTTCTTCTTCAAGAACTCCGTTTCAGTGGCACTTGTGTCACCCGTATAAGTTGATGCCTTTGTGGATTCTTCTTCTTCAGAACCTGCATCACGACCAGAATTGTTATGCTCAGTATCTTTCTTACCTCCACTTTGAGAATCGTGAGGGATATCATCCTCGCGTTCATCTTCATTTTCAGGATGCTTATCAGCAATGACATTTATTTTCTGGTGCAATTCTTGATTTTCTTTCTGCAATCGTTCCAGAGTTTCAGTTTGGATGGCAATAGCTTCGCTTTGTTGTGTAACAAATTGCTCCTGCCGCGACATCCTTTCAGATTGTTCAGTCAACTTTGCTAGAATTTGAGAGAAATGATCAGCATGACTGGGTTGGTCCATTGTAAGTGAATTGCCAAAAAGACGGTAGCTTGTATGAAAAGACTATCGTCCCCACGGTCGGCGCCAAATGTTGATACACAAATATATCAAATCAAAGAATAACAATTTTATTCAGTATGAGTGGATGAACCACAATGATAATACAAGAGCTTAGTCACCTAGCCTTTGGTCGACTAGTGAAAGAGTAAAATAGAAAGCAGAAGATTCAGAAGATATTCGATGATTCTTTACATGGATTGAGTTTCTATATATAGGCTATCAATTTCCTTCCCGTTGGAATAATCAATTCCCATACTTATGGGTATTTCCGTTTTGATTCCCATAAATATGGAGGTTACAAGGAATTAATTGGCGGTTACAAAATATCTTTGACCAGCATGAAAACCTTAGTCGACTCTCTGGCACGTTGGGCTTCTTCAGACTTACTTCCTTCTTGGGCCTAGTGGGCCTTCTACATTAAGTTGAATTTCGTCGCAACACATATGTAAAAGCTAATCAGAAGAAGTAATAGGTGATGGAAATGAAAAGGCTTAGATGATTTATGTTATTTAGAAATTTACTACAAGAAGCCAAGGTTTATGAAAGGTAAGAACCTTTGGGAATTTTATATGATTGAGAGTATGAAAACTATTCGGGTGTAAAGCATTGAATGAGTTGATACGATTGATTTCTTTTTGGCTGCGAAGTCATGGTTTACTATAGGGATTGATTATCTGAGAAATTGAATTGTTATAAATGATTTAACTTTTGCTTTTGACTGTTCCATTGTTGTGTGGTTGTTGCAGACATTACGATATGAAATTAATGGGAAATAATGTATTTATATGGTATGAATTAGTTGTTGGAGTTATTGTAGTGTCTTGATTTCATTTTATTTAGAGATTTATTTACATTCTTAACTAATTAGTTTGAAGTGTGAATTGTGTTATGATTGGCAAGGGAAAGAAAGTAGTTTGATTTATGTGTTGAGAAGCATGGTTGAGGCAATTTGATTCCATTTGGATGTGATAGAATGGTTACTTTGATGTGCTGACTGATTTTGTGGGGGAAAACATGATTTTTCTATGTGGTTGTGTTGCTGGGGTTGTATACATATATATATGTGTGTGTATGTATGTACATGATATTGAGATTTAGTTAAAAGTGTCAAATCTTGCAAGAGATTTCATATCTTTTGCGTGGAGGATTATATTTTGTTTTAACTGAATACATGTTTATTTTCTTTGAAAGCTTGGTTTTGGTGGACTGCGGGGAATATGTGTATTATCCTTTCAAGATTCTGTTTGTTGAAGATATTGAGGCTAAACAATAATGAAGGTATTTCATAAGATAGTGTAAAAGAAGTAAGGGTTGGGTAGTTATGAAGGACGTGAGAGAGAGACGTTAAATTATGATTAAGTGGAAAAGATATTAATTTATCATTGTGTGTCATATCATTATAGGAGTATATAGTGATGATGGCACTTGAAGAAAAATCTACAAGGAACTGTAAGGAAGAGCAACAGAGTGCTAAAGGGCGACAGGTAATCACATTTAACCTTGCTATAACAATGAGGGTGACATTAGCTGGGATTTTCTTAAAATGGGTTAAAGATCAAATTTGCCCCGGAAGTTTTAGGCAAGGATCATATTTGCCCCTAAAGTTTTTTTGGGATCATATTTGCCCCTGAAGTATACAAAATGGATCAAATTTACTCACATGTCCTACATGTATGCCATGTCATCTTACATGTCACATAATATGCCAACTCATCATCTTCTCCCACCCTCTCTCTCTACACCTCCTCCTCCTCTCCCTTCCCCTCCACCACCCTTCTCTCCCTCCTTACCTCCCGCCCCTCACTTCTATATGGAGTATTTTAGTTTCATCTTTTCTTTATAAACCACTGTAAATCAGATCTCATTATGAACAATGAATTTCTACAATATTAACTTTTAAGTTCTTGCCACCGTCTTTCTCACCCATCATCAGTCGCCGGTAACTTCTCACCACCGACTACTTGCCCACCACTTATTGACTCCAAACCGAAATGGTGACCTCGAACCCAACTTCATAGATCGGCGGCGGCGGCGGCGACCTCCATGAAAGACGACGGTGAATTGCAGTTGCTTCTTTAGATCTAATTTTCTTGTCTTCGATTTTGATTGTGACAAAGTTCGTCGCCTAAAGCTGCCGGAATTTGATGTTGATGGCAGAGATCATCGTGGGTTGTTTTAGTTGGAATAGAGAATGTAAGGTGAGGTTGGGGTCTTGAGATGTGTAATGAGGCCGGAGATGAGATCTGGATTCGCAGTGGTGATAGCATATACAAGGTCGTGATTTTAAAGACAAGGTGAAACTATATATATGAAAGAGAGGGGGCGGGAGGTAAGGAAGGTGAGAAGGGGTGGTGGAGGGGGAGGTGAAGAGAGAGAGGGTGGGAGAAGATGATGAGTTGGCATATTATGTGACATGTAAGATGACATGGCATACATGTAGGACATGTGGGCAAATTTGATCCATTTTGTATACTTCAGGGGCAAATATGATCCCAAAAAACTTTAGGGGCAAATATGATCCTTGCCTAAAACTTCCGGGGCAAATTTGATCTTTAACCCTTCTTAAAATCCTTTCTCACCCTATATATATATATTATCTTTGAAAAGTTATTTTCATACAAAATAGGCTATCGGGTGCCTTTCAAACACGATCATTTTTGTATAAAAGGAATTTGAAACATTATATATATTATCCTGGCTGGTGTTTGTTCTGGTTATGATGTGAGAGGTTTAGATAGTATTCAGTTAGGGATGTTGATAGCAAGGTTGAGGAAATAAGTTGCATAGTTGGAATTGAGATATTGAATGGAATGGTAAGAGTGCATATTATTGATGTTGAAATTGAGATACTAAATGTGATTGAGATTGTTGGATATTGTGAGTGTTGCATGACACTGATATTATGTACCACCGCGCGATGATAACTGTCGATTGGCCGATCGATAGTTATTTGTACTGATCCTTTTCGGATTGATTGGATCGAGGATCATAGGTCGACTTATTGAGAGAAGTGACCTACGGTTGTTTTGGCATTTTAGAGCCCAACCGCCCCTACGGTTGTTAAGGCATTTGAGAGCCCAACTGTTCCCATTCTGCAATTGAAAACAGAATTGGGGTTCCCTCTCTGGGGATTGCCAGAGAGGGAAATTTGCCCCCTCATCATAGAGAGGGGCACAGTGTCAAATCATATAGAGAAGATTAGATGCTTGAATGCCCCGTGATGACACAATGCATCTATAGGTGAGTGTGAGAGTTATGGTAGCATCATTAGATTGGAGACTGGGAGATGATATTTAGTTAATGTGGAATTGACTGAGGGATTTGAGTGATATGTGGAAAGTAGAGATAGTGAATTTGAGTTGACTTGGATGTGACAGAGGGACTTGAGTGATGAATGGAAGGAGACTTGACAGATATATGTATATATTACTAAATTTAAAATGTGGTGCCCTTTAGACGCCCTCGCTACCGCACATCTCACTGTTATAGTGAGTTAAGCGGTGATTACTGGGACAAATTGTCTCATCCCACGATTACTGACATTTTTGCAGGTATTCATGCACAGGCGCAAGCATCAGGAAAGGGAATTAGGTAGTGGAGGTTGTATAGTTTATTTAGAATTGTATATTGCAAATTTATAGGTCTGCATTCGCTTCCGCATATATATATATATATATATATATATATATATATATATATATATATATATATATATATATATATATATATATATATATATATATATATTGTTTAATATCAATCAGTTTTATTTATTAACCATGTTAGGCAAATCCGTTCTAACATGGTTAGCTTTTAATTATCCATGATAGCATCTATATTGTATCAGGGAATCCTTTTCTATCATGGATAATATCTTATTCACTAGAATATTATTTTTCTAACTATGATAGGTATATTAATATTATGGAAAATCCTTTTCCTACCATAGTTAGTAAAGAGATTATAGAATTAAAAATTAGATATCATTAGTTAATTAGGGACTAAGTAACAGAATGTTACACTAATGATCTTAATCCTCTATTCTTTCAAGGTCAATGGAAACAGGTTAGTGGAAATGTTATTGATTTTGTGCGAAAGGTGTTTGAGAATCCTTGTTTGATTAGGGAGGTTAATCAGACTTTTCTTGTGCTTGTTCCTAAAGTCTCAAACCCAGAATTTTTGAGAGATTTTTGTCCGATTAGCCTTTGTAATGTGATTTATAAATTGATAACGAAAATCATAGTTAATCGGATTAAGCCTGTTATGTCGACTATTATTTCCCCTAATCAGTGTAGTTTTGTTCCGGGACGTTTGAGCTCCGACAATAGTATTGTTGCTCAAGAGGCGATCCATACCATGAAAACTATGCAGGGAAAGAAAGGTTTTATGGCTGTAAAAATTGATTTGGAGAAGGCGTATGATAGAATTAATTGGGAATTCGCTATTAATTGTTTAAGGGAGGTGGGAATTCCGGAGAGCTTGATATTCTTGATTCAGGAGTGTATATCTTCTCCCTCTATGCAACTATTGTGGAATGGTAGTAAGTCAAATGTTTTTAATCCTTCCCGAGGTATTAGACAAGGTGATCCTTTGTCTCCGTTTTTATTTGTGATTTGTATGGAGAAGTTGGCTCATTTGATTCAGTCAAATATTTCATCTGGAAATTGGAGACCAATTCGTCTTAATAAAGGGGGACCACCATTATCTCATTTGTTTTTTGCTGATGATTTGATTATTTTTGCTGAAGCTAGTTTAGACCAGGTACAAGTGATTAAAGATTGTCTTAATGTGTTTTGTGATGTTTCAGGTCAAAAGGTAAATGAAGGAAAGACAAGAGTTTTCTTTTCTCGCAATATTAATCATAATATTAAATCTCAACTAAGTCATAGTTTGGGATTTAATATGTCTGCTGATTTGGGTAGATATTTTGGGGTTCCTCTTCATCATGAGAGGGTTTCTAAGTCAATGTATCAATTTACGGTGGATAAGGTAAAACAAAGATTGGCTAGCTGGAAGTGTCATTCTTTGTCTCTGGCAGGGAGGAATACTCTTATTAATTCAGTGGCTTTGTCTATTCCTAATCATGTGATGCAATCGTCTATTATTCATGTTGCTTGTTGCTATGAGATTGAGAGGAATGCCCGGAATTTTTTATGGGGTTCAACAAGTGATAAGAAAAAGGTTCATTTGGTGGCATGGGATGGGACAAAGAGTTAGAATCTTAAGTTTTGATGAAGACTAAAATATGAAAGAATGAATCAAGTACTTAGAAAGCAATAGGTAAACATAGAATCCCAAGTAAGAGTGCAACCGGATGTGGATTTACTTCCGGATAGACTAGGACTAGCGCTCGCGGATGAATGACTCATCCCCCAGCAAGAGCAAGTAATTCACTAGGGAAATAACTTAGTCCATAAGCACTAGATATATAAAACCTCAAGACTAAGCTAGGATTCAACCGGAAGTGATTTTACTTCCTGTTGTATTTAGACTGGCGCAGGCTGTTGGAACAGGTAACACCAAGCGCCAGTGTACATAACCAACGTCCAGTGGACTTACTTCCGAATGCCTAGTGACTAGCGCTGGCTGTTGGTATAGATAACACTGAGCGTCAGAGAGGAAAATGTGAACATAAACCAACGTCCAGTGAAAGTGCTTCCGGATGGAAGAGAACTCCCTTAGACTAAGTAAACTTCCACTGCATGTGAGTATGTGCCTTTATTGTTAAGACTAACGTTCAAATGCAGTACACTGAGTAAAGTTGCTTCCGGATGTGGACTTGCTTCCGCAAGCAATCAGAATGTCAGAACGTTCAGAGCAATGCAGTGTCAGAATGTTTTTGTCAGAGCAGAGGTGTCAGGACTACTTTTCAGAGATAAAGCAAGTCAACCCTGCCATGCATTGATGAAGCATTTATTGGGCAAACGGTAACATGGGAAAAACGGCCATATTCAAACGTCTAACCCACCTACCAAGAGTCAGAATGTTTGAAGACTATATAAAGGAGTTCAACTTCATTTATGAAGATCATCAATTATCTTTGACATTCTTGAGAGAAGCTAGAGCGAGAAACTAAGAAAATCTCCAAGCATTCAAAGTTGCCTAGAAAAGAGAAAGAGCATTTAACTCATTGAGTGATCTTTTCATCTACATATCTTGTACTCTTTGTAGTTAAGTCTCTTCTTGTTATAAGAGCATTAATTGTACTTAAGTGTGTAACACTATCTGTTCTTAAAGAGAACTTAGTTAGAAAAATCCTTTATTTGTAAAGGTTGAACCCTTGCTGGTTGTAAGGGGGAGCTAGTTAGAAAGGTTGCAAGTGAGCCTTGAGTAAAACTTGTGGTTGTAAGGTTGCAAGTGATCCCGTTCAAAACTTGTGGTTGTAAAGGTTCCAGGTGCACCCGTTGTAAAACCTGGGGATAGTGGAACTCGGCCTGGGTGGTTGAGAACTGGACGTAGGTCAGGTAGACCGAACCAGTATAAACTCCTGTGTTGTTTTTACTTGAGTTTTTACTTTGTAGCACAATTCACCCCCCCCTCTTGTGCATCCATTACCTTCATTTGGTATCAGAGCGGGTCTTTCTCACTCGATTCCAACGAATCCAGAAAGTAAAGATCCAGTAATGGATACAGATTACTCTCTACCAGATGTCTCTATTCAACCCAACAAGCCCCCAGGCTTTGATGGGTATAACTATCCATTCTGGAAGTTTAGAATGGAGACTTACATCAAGTCAAGTGACATTAGACTCTGGGATGTAATTGAACATGGGGATCACACTCCCCTAGATGAGGATGGTTTTGCTAAACAGCGATCCAGGTACTCTAATGAGGACTATGCTCTAGTCCAACTGAACTATCGTGCCATGCACTACATTCAGTGTGCTCTCAGCCATAAGGAATTTCATAGGATCAGCCACCACAAAAATGCTAAGGATATGTGGGAGGCTCTTGAGGCTGCTCACTCTGGAACCAGGGGAGTGAGAGCAAGAAGAGTTGAGATGTTGGTGGAAGAGTTTCACAAGTTCTCCATGCTTAGTCCGACTGAGCCTATCAGAGAGCTGGAGCTAAGATTCACTCACCTCATCAACAACTTGGCCTCCCTGGGCAAGGACATTCCCGAAAGAGAGCAAGTCAGCAAGATTCTAAAAATCTTAAAGGGTGATTGGATCACCAAAGTAACCATCTTGCAGGAAGTCCAAGGAGAGTCAACCAGCTCCATCACTGCACTCTTTGGTTCTTTGGCTGAGTATGAACCAACATTGCTGGCTCAGAGAGCTCCTCAAGCCTCATCCAAAGCCAAGAATCTTGCCCTTGTTGCTCCCAACAAGGAGATTGATGATGATGATGATGAGGATGATGAGGAGGAACTGGACGAAGAGGAGATGGTCATGATGGTGAGAAAATTCAGAAAGTTCTTCAAAAAGAAAGGAGGCTTTCAGAAAGGTGACTCCAGTCAGAGGAAGGGATACAAGAAGGAAAAGACCCCGGTGTGCTTTAAATGTAAAAAGTCTGGCCACTTCAAGGCTAAGTGTCCAAGCTTGCAAAGATCAAAGGGGAAAGATAAGAAAAAGGCCTTCGTGTCCTCTATCTGGGTGAATAGCTCAGATGAAGAAGCAAGTGATGAGGAAGAAGCTGTCAACCTCTGCCTGGTAGCCAGAGAAGATGATGAGGAAGCATCTTCAGATTTTGACCTCAACCACGAAGACAATGAGGTAACCTTCTCTGAACTACAAGAGGCTTACAATGAGGTTCATGAAGAATTTTCTCGATTATGTAAAGCCTATAAAGTGTTAAAACTAAAAAGGAATCACTTGAATTCAAGGTGAACTCATTAAGTGAAGAGCTAGAGGAAGCCAGAAAGCTTCCGGTAGCGCATGACAAGGGTTCTCCCCAAGCAGAACCCAATGCCCCAACACTTGAGAGCTGCCCTAATTGCAGCAAAATCTCAGCTGAGAAAGACAAGCTGCAAAATGCCCTGCAGAAGTTTACAAATGGATCAGAAATGTTAAATATCATTTTAATGAATCAAAGGGCATATAGGGATAGGACTGACTTAGGATATAATCCTAGAGGGAAAAAGTGGGTGGAACCAAAAGTGAAGCCCTACTTAAAATTCTTCCACAAAGCCACTAGTCACAGCTCCTCACCCTTCAGCTTCTGTAACTATTGCAACAGGAAAGGACACTCCACGTCCACCTGTAATGCCAAGAAGCATGGAGCAAGTAGCTCTTACAAATGGGTCCCTAAAGGAACCAAGGCTACAAAGGATCCTCCCCCTGTAAAGGAAACTAAGGGAGGACAGGGATCCCAAGCCTGGAAACAATCCATAGGGAAAACCCAAAAGCCTAAAGCCAGTACTAGGACTGAGGCACTGAATGATCATAAGCCCAAGGTCAAGGCTAACACTAGACCAAGGGCACTGAAAACTAATGACAGAGGACCCAAGAAAGGTTGGGTACCTAAACTTACTTGATTCTTCCAGGTGTGTCTCAAAGCATCCAAGAACAGAAAATGGTATATTGACAGCGGATGCTCGAGACATATGACTGGAGACAGAGACAAGTTCAAATCTCTGGTGATCAAAGACGGAGCCACAGTAACCTTTGGAGGAAATCAAAGTGGAAAGATCACTGGAGTTGGAGAAGTCGGACCAGTAAAAGACGTCTATCTGGTGGACGGTCTCTGTCACAACCTGCTGAGCGTGAGCCAGAGCACTGACAAAGGAAATTGGGTAATTTTTGATTCACATGAGTGCATAATAGTTGATAAGCAGGATCTGAATTTAGATAAGGCCAATTTAAAATGCAAACTTAAGGCAAACAGAAATGGAAACCTATATACTCTAGACTTATGTCAACAACTGGAAGAAAAATGTTTAATATCTAGTGATGAGAACAGTTGGCTTTGGCATAAGAGGTTAGCTCATGTTAATTTTACTCAACTTGATATGCTAATTAAAAAGGAGCTAGCTATAGGTATTCCATCCTTTAAGGTAAATCATGATTTTATTTGTGAATCCTGCCAACGAGGGAAACAAACAAAGTCCTCGTTTAAAACCAAGAAGAGAGTCTCCACCAGCAGGCCCTTGGAACTAATCCATATGGATTTGGTTGGGCCAGCGAGAGTGAAGAGCTTGGGTGGAAACCTATATGCTCTAGTGGTAGTGGATGACTATTCAAGGTTCACTTGGACTATGTTTCTTGCCTCTAATCAAGATGCTTTTGATGCTTTTGTTGTCCTGGCTAAGAAAGTGCAGAATGAGAGAGAGCTCAAAATCACAGCCATAAGGACAGACCATGGAGGAGAGTTTGAGAACCATAGCTTCTCTGAGCTATGTGAGCAAAATGGTATTGAACACAACTTCTCATCTCCTAGAACTCCTCAGCAAAATGGAGTGGTCGAAAGGAAGAACAGGGTTCTGACAGAGATGGCAAGAAGCATGCTCAACGAGAAAGAGGTTTCTCAAGTGTTCTGGGCGGACGCTATGGGCACTGCTTGCTATATCTCCAACAGAGCCTATGTTCGCAAAGGCTTGGACAAGACTCCATATGAGTTGTACAAAGGGAGGAAGCCCAAC
This sequence comes from Mimosa pudica, assembly GCA_029929735.1. Classification (NCBI taxonomy): domain Eukaryota; kingdom Viridiplantae; phylum Streptophyta; class Magnoliopsida; order Fabales; family Fabaceae; genus Mimosa; species Mimosa pudica. The sequence goes on along the minus strand of JAKELP010000003.1, from coordinate 6,243,220 downwards.
ATCAGCCACCTTAGAATATTTGGATCAAAATGCTATGTGCATAACAATGGAAAGGTAAATCTGGGTAAGTTTGATACAAAAGCTGATGTAGGTATATTCATAGGATATTCCCTTAGGAGTAAAGCATATAGAATATACAACATGAGAACTAAAATTGTAGAAGAATCCATGCATGTTGTATTTGATGAAACTCCTACATGGGGACAATCCACAGAAGATGATGAAATACTTAATCTTCCAAAACAACCATCATCTTCCTCAGCACCAAAAGAAACACCAACAAGCAATCCCAAAGAAGAAGATGAACCCAGTGATGAGCCTGGAGTGCAGACCGTGCCTGATGAGGCACAGTTGCCAACAGCTAGGATACATCACAGGGATCATCCTCTTGATCAAGTGCTTGGTGATGTTTCTTCTGGTGTCAGAACCAGAAGGCAAGTTCAAAATGAAGTTGAGTTTGGAGCATTCCTATCTCAAATCGAACCAACTTCAGTTGAACAAGCTCTTGAGGACTGCGACTGGATTATTGCCATGCAGGAAGAGCTAAATCAATTTGAGAGAAGCCAAGTCTGGGAACTAGTCCCAAGGCCGTCTCATCAATCCATAGTGGGGACCAAGTGGGTCTTCAAAAACAAGCTGGATGAGACAGGTCAAATTACAAGGAACAAAGTCAGATTAGTAGCCAAAGGATATAACCAAGAAGAATGCATTGACTATGAAGAAACTTTTGCTCCAGTTGCTAGACTCGAAGCAATAAGAATTCTTCTAGCCTTTGCATCCATGAAAGGCTTTAGATTATATCAAATGGATGTAAAAAGTGCTTTTCTTAATGGTTACATCAAAGAAGAGGTATATGTAGAACAACCTCCTGGCTTTGAGGATCATAAGCATCCCAAACATGTGTATAGACTAAAGAAAGCTTTATATGGCCTGAAACAAGCTCCTCGAGCTTGGTATGAGAGACTCAGCAGCTTTTTGCTGGGCAAGGGTTTCTGAAGGGGCAAATTAGATAATACACTGTTTATCCTTCACAAAGATAGAGATATGTTAATTGTCCAAATTTATGTCGATGATATTATTTTTGGGGCAACTAATGAAAAGCTTTGTGAAGATTTCTCTAAGACTATGCAGGGTGAGTTTGAAATGTCAATGATGGGAGAACTAACGTTCTTCCTAGGCCTGCAAATCAAACAGAAAAAGAATGGAATCTTCATCTCCCAAGCTAAGTACTGCAGAGAGCTACTCAAAAAGTTTGGGATGGATGAATGCAAGGAGTATGACACTCCCATGAGCACCACTGCCGCACTCGATGCTGACGCAAAGGGTAAATCTGTCAGCCTGCCCATGTACAGGGGAATGATAGGTTCCCTCCTATACTTAACGGCAAGCAGGCCTGACATTCAATTTAGTGTAGGCATGTGTGCTAGGTTTCAAGCCAACCCCAAGGAGTCACACTTAACATGTGTTAAACGTATTCTGAGATACCTTGAGGGAACACAAGAGCTTGGTCTTTGGTATCCCAGAGGTAACCAAGAGTTCTTGTGGGCTTACTTTGACTCTGACCATGTAGGATATAAAACTGATAGAAAGAGCACCAGTGGACAATGCGCCTTCCTTGGTGGTTGTCTGGTGTCTTGGGCTAGCAAGAAACAAACCTGCGTGTCTTTGTCATCCACTGAGGCAGAGTACATTGCTGCTGCAAGCTGTTGTGCTCAAGTGTTGTGGCTGAAGAACCAACTGAGAGATCTTGGCTTAGAGTTCCCTGAGGCACCCATCCTCTGTGACAACACAAGCACAATCAGCCTCACCAAGAATCCAGTTCAGCACACAAGGACAAAGCACATTGATGTCAGACATCACTTCATCAGAGACCATGTTCAAAAGAAGGATGTCAAAGTACAATTTGTCCCAACTCAACAACAGCTTGCTGACATCTTCACCAAGCCTCTGGGGGTTGACCAATTTACTTTCATAAGAGGTGATTTGGGAATGGTAAACCCAAATGAGGTGTAATTTTTCAATTATTATACTTGGTTGCTTTAAAATCTACAACGATACTAACTTAGGCATCGGAGTGCCAATATGTGTTTTTGCAGGTCCTCAATGTTAAATCTTAAGCAATTGCAACCGGAAGCAAAACCACTTCCGGATGATCATTCGCTGACACTGGATGTTGAAACTAAGAGAACGCCAGTGCCAGACCAAAGGACACGTCACTTCAGAAAACATTTCATCTCCCTCCATGAGAAGGTGTGCCTTCTCTGATAAGGTGAAGCGACACATGTCATAAGGTGCGCCGTTCCAATTAAATGTTTACGTTACCCAACGTGCAAACATATGTTTTCATCTGAAAAGACATGACCATTTTACCCTCAGTAACTTTGCATATAAATAGGGTGTCACTTTCACTTTCACTTTTTAATTGCACAAATTTACTTACCCACATATTCTCTGCGCATTCTCTTCATCTTCTTCACTGTTCTTCATCTTCTTCATATCCTTCTTCGCATATCATCCCATTTTACCACATAACCCACACAAAAATGGCCGGCTCACATGAAACAAACTCAATTACCAAGAAATCTACCTCTTCCAAGAAGTCTAAGTCCAAATCTGGAATATCTGGGCATAAGCACACTGGGAAATCTGGGCAATCTGATGAACATCATGAAGATCGCCATGAACTTTCTGGGCAACCACAAGGGCAGAATGAACAAGTCCAGGAACAGCCTGGACACTCTGAGCGAGTACAAGAACAGACCGCGCAACAACAGCAAGCGCAAGCCAAGAGGAAAGGGAAGAAGAAGGTTCAGTTCGTTGAAGAGCCTTCTTCCAAAAGACAAAGGGTTGAAGAGGATGACCCTTCGTTGTACAGAGATGGGGCGTTGGAGGGTGTTTCCTCCAAGTTTGAGACGATCAAGCCATACTTCAACCAGGGATTGTTCATCGATCTGGCCAAGATTGATGAACTAGGGTTTCCTCATTTGCGCCCTTTCTTGGAGAAATACATGCCTTGGCTGGGGATCAACTAGAGCTACAACATCAACGTCCTGCGGGTGTTCTGTCAATCTCTCACTGGAAAAGTTAAGTACAAGAAGGTAGATGGGAAGGAGCAGATCTGCAGACTCACCTTCACTGCCACAGTAAGGGGGAGAACCTTCAGTTTCACCTGGAGGACACTCAATGAGTTGATGGGGATCACAGAAGAGGGCATGAATGAGTGGCTGTACCCTGAGTCACTCAAATACAACAAGGAGGAGCTCGAGAAGTTGTATGGCACCCCTGGGAAGAAGGTGTCCAAGATGTCTGACTCCAACAGACTTCTGTACTACATCTACTCCAGAATAATGACACACAAAGGGGGCAACTTCAACGAGTTCACTCTACTGGACAATCCATGGTTCCCCAGACTTCTCTCCCACCAGCCAATCAACCCCGGACAGTTGATCAGCCTCGAGCTTCAGAGATGGTTGGTTAATGACAAGGCTGGATACCTTCCCTACCCCACCATCCTTGCCTTCCTCCTTGAGAAGAAGTTGATCAAGGCTACATCCAATGTGGAGGAAGAGAACATAAAGTGTGCTCCTGTGGGGGCATCTAACATTGGCAAGATGGGCATAAGGTACATCAGGCAGGCCAAGGCCACAAAATCAGGTTCTCAGGCAGGCAGTGCCTCTCAAACCTCAGCCCCCTCTACTTCTGGAGCAGGGGATCAAGAGGTTGACTCCCACCCCGGGCCAAGCCGTGTTGCGAGGGTGCCAGCCACAGTGAAGGCATTTGCTCAGGAAATGAAGGAAGAGATTCTCCTTCAACTTTCTGCGTCCTTGGTGGCCCCTCTGAGAAATGACTGTGATGCTGGATTCCAGCAGCAAGGGGAGCGCATCCAGCGACTTGAGGACAGGGTAGGCCAGGTTGAGACTCAGCTTGCCAGGGTGGATGCCAAGCTAGATCTTATTCTCCAACACCTCCAGATTCCCCAACCACAACAAGGTAACCTACCACCACCTCCTCCTCCTCCCCAAAACCCACCTCCTCCTCCTTCTAGTCACCCTCAACTTCCCCCTCCTCCTCCTCCTAACACTCAACAACCATAGCCACCTCCACAAAATGACCATCAACCCCCACCATCACCAAACTATGACCACCAATCCCAGCCTTCACCCATTCATGACCAGCAACCCCAAGACTCACCCCAACAATCTCCTCGCCAATCACCTTTATATTCCTCATCTCCACTTAACTCCCCCACTCGCACACCACCCAACCCCAACTCTAGACCCAGATCCAACCCACTGGCCGAGCACCTTGGCTTCCAAACTGCCATTCACCCACTCAGCCACATATATCTGAGAGATTACCCCCGCCTTCAGCCAATCTCTGAGGATCACTTACCTTTTACCCCAACCTCTTCCACTGCCTTCACTGAATATTCCTCCACCTATCCTTTTGAAGGTCTCTTTGTTGATCCTACTTGATTCCCCAACCCTCCCAACTCCCCAGAAACTACCTTTCCTCCCTCCTCCCCAGAACCCTCACTCCCACAAACATTTGGCCCTGAACCTCCACCCTCCTCTTCATCCACTTCATCCCTGGCACTCGCCCTTGTTGATGATGACAAAAGGGGGAGAAATGTGATGTCACCCCTTCGCCTGACCATGGACACAAGAGATGTGCTCAGCCAGCCATCCCTCTGGCTTGATGAAGACATCACGGCTGCCCTCCGCCTTGCCATGGAATCACAAAGACTGAGTGGTGCTGAGAGCCTAATTAGAGGAGAAGCTATCCGGTTCATGCAGCAGCAGAGGTTGAATGAGCAAGCATCAAAATGGGACATGGTGGTGTTTGAGCAGAATGAGTAAACCTCACAGCCTGAGCCATCTTCATCAGAGCCTTCTACAACTAAGAAGAGTAAAAACATTGTTGAAGAAATCATGATGAAGTATGGGCTGAAGAGGACCATTCATCCTCCCATTGTGATCGTCAAGCCAATCCTTACATCCTCTGGGCAAACGTCTGAGATCCCTACTTCTGAGCAATCATCTGCCCCTCCTCCTCCATCTGAGCCAGCAGTCACATTCAGTGAGTCTAGGAAGAAGGCCGTTGCGAGAAAGCGTGCCAAGAAGGTTATTGCCTCCACTGAACCTGCTGAGAATGAGGAAGAGACCCCATCTAACCAACCTGAGCAAGAAACTTCGTCTGCCCAAGTTGAGCAAGAGATCTCATCTGTACAAGCAGTTCCAATTCTGAGGGAAGTCAAGTTGGAGATAGAGGACATGACTCCTGAGGAATTCGAAAAGTATGGGTACACGGACATACTATCCTTTGGTCAGATGGCTTGCCTGGATGCTGAGAGAGCAAGTGCAAAGCCTACTCCGTCAACAGGCAAGAAGGGCAAAGGGAAGGGAAAGAGCAAGGGGAAGAGGAAAGCCCAGGAGGTTGAGGAGGATCCCAACTTCCCAGTATGGAATGTGAAGATTCGGGCTGTCCACTTTCCTAATGGCGAGGTGACCCACTTCTCAGATGCAACAGGATTCCCAGGCTATGAGGAAGTAGAAAATATGAAGAGAGCCTTCGAGGAGTCTGTTGAGTCTGAGAGACTCAGAAGGGAAAGGGATGAAGAAGAGCTTCAACAGATCATTGCTCAGATTGACCGGAATGTGCATGAAGCCGAATTAGCCAAACTCCAGAAAGAGAATGAAGAGAGGCAGAGAGAGAGGGAGAGGAAAAAGAGACACAACCTTTAGACCTCACACAACCCCCATACATTTTTAGAATTTTTTTCTTTTTCTCATATTTCTCACACATAGCTCATTTTTGCAATATTCTTTGATTAATTGTATATTTTACTTGCTTGTATACTCTAACTTGTAATCTTTGTTTGTCAATAATATATATGTCTAAGTTATTTGTGCATTACTTAAATTATTACTTTTAATTCTTTCATATGAACTTAATCGATAAAACTAAGTTTATCATCATCAAAAAGGGGGAGAATGTTAGAATCTTAAGTTTTGATGAAGACTAAAATATGAAAGAATGAATCAAGTACTTAGAAAGCAATAGGTAAACATAGAATCCCAAGTAAGAGTGCAACAGGATGTGGATTTACTTCCGGATAGACTAGGACTAGCGCTCGCGGATGAATGACTCATCCCCCAGCGAGAGCAAGTAATTCACTAGGGAAATAACTTAGTCCATAAGCACTAGATATACAAAACCTCAAGACTAAGCTAGGATTCAACCGGAAGTGATTTTACTTACTGTTGTATTTAGACTGGCGCATGCTGTTGGAACAGGTAACACCAAGCGCCAGTGTACATAACCAACGTCCAGTGGACTTACTTCCGAATGCCTAGTGACTAGCGCTGGCTGTTGGTATAAATAACACTTAGCGTCAGAGAGGAAAATGTGAACATAAACCAACGTCCAGTGAAAGTGCTTCCGGATGTGGAATTGCTTCCGGATGGAAGAGAACTCCCTTAGACTAAGTAAACTTCCACTGCATGTGAGTATGTGCCTTTATTGTTAAGACTAACGTTCAAATGCAGTACACTGAGTAAAGTTGCTTCCGGATGTGGACTTGCTTCCGCAAGCAATCAGAATGTCAGAACGTTCAGAGCAATGCAGTGTCAGAATGCTTTTGTCAGAGCAGAGGTGTCAGGACTACTTTTCAGAGATAAAGCAAGTCAACCCTGTCATGCATTGATGAAGCATTTATTGGGCAAACGGTAACATGGGAAAAACGGCCATATTCAAACGTCTAACCCACCTACCAAGAGTCAGAATGTTTGAAGACTATATAAAGGAGTTCAACTTCATTTATGAAGATCATCAATTATCTTTGACATTCTTGAGAGAAGCTAGAGCGAGAAACTAAGAAAATCTCCAAGCATTCAAAGTTGCCCAGAAAAGAGAAAGAGCATTTAACTCATTGAGTGATCTTTTCATCTACATATCTTGTACTCTTTGTAGTTAAGTCTCTTCTTGTTATAAGAGCATTAATTGTACTTAAGTGTGTAACACTATCTGTTCTTAAAGAGAACTTAGTTAGAAAAATCCTTTATTTGTAAAGGTTGAACCCTTGCTGGTTGTAAGGGGGAGCTAGTTAGAAAGGTTGCAAGTGATCCTTGAGTAAAACTTGTGGTTGTAAGGTTGCAAGTGATCCCGTTCAAAACTTGTGGTTGTAAAGGTTCCAGGTGCACCCGTTGTAAAACCTGGGGATAGTGGAACTCGGCCTGGGTGGTTGAGAACTGGACGTAGGTCAGGTAGACCGAACCAGTATAAACTCCTGTGTTGTTTTTACTTGAGTTTTTACTTTGTAGCACAATTCACCCCCCCCCCCCTCTTGTGCATCCATTACCTTCACAAAGTTTGTTCTCCGAAAGTGTGTGGTGGATTGGGCCTTCATCATGCTTCTCTTCAGAATAAAGCTTTTATGATGAAAGTGAGATGGAGGTTGGTGAATAACAAGGATGCATTGTGGGTTCGAGTAATTGGAAGTAAATATAATTGTGGTCAAGATTTGATCCCTAATATTCGAACAAAGAAGTCAGGGTCAAGAGTGTGGAGAGAAATTAAAGCTGTTTTGGAGAATGTTAGGGATGAGATTGAGGTTGTTCACAGGAATGAGGAGTATAAAGCTAGATGGAAGCTGGATAGAAGTGATGTTTTTTCTCTGAAATCTGCTTATAATTGTATTACCAAAGATGGTCAGAAGGGAAGAAGTTGACAAGCTATTTGGAAGATTAATATTCCTCAAAGATGTAAAGTTCATATGTAGGTCTCTTTGCATGATAGGCTGCTCACCTTTATGTGATCGTCACCTCCATCCTGATGGTGTTTGTGGGTTGTGTAAAACTAGTGTTGAGAATTTAGGCCATGCATTTCGTAATTGTGTAAGGCTTGTGAGTTTTGGCTTAAGCTGGGGGTTTCTATTCATAATCTAGACTTTTGGGAGAGTGATGTTCAGACAAGGTTGAAGAGTAATTTGAAACTTTCTCGCAGGGCAGGTATAGAAAATTGGAAAGCTATTTTTTGTGTAGCTTGTTGGTTAATTTGGATGAGGAGAAATGAAGTTGTTCATCATGGATCTTGCTCTAGTGTTGATGATGGTGTAGCGGAGGCTATAGGTATTGTTCGGTGTATGGCGCAGGCAAAGAAGTTTCTAGGCGGTTATAGAAGTTTTGTCAGGCATAATCGGTCAAACCAAGTTGTAGATATAGTTAGTTAGTTAGTTTTTTAATTGTTTTGTTTTGTTTCTTTTTTATAAAAAAAAACAAATTAATTAAATTGACGGAAAAGAAATACGAAATATGTTCCTCACCTTCCAAAAATGATCTTGTCGCCATTGGGAGCTGGTGTACACTCCCATGTTCTTGAGCAGTTGTCTCCGCATTTGATCATCCTTGTGTCACAAGAGATGAGACTATGATGAATAAAGTGCAAAAATACCTATGTAATTGTCACAAAAGTGCAAAAATAACCATGTAAAATTTTTGGAAGCAAAATTGCCCATGAAATTTTAAAAGCAGGCAAAAGTATCCATCACATTATTGGACCTCAATCTCCTTCCCCCTTCTTCCTGACCACCAAATCTCAATTCTCCAGCGACCCATCATCTTTGACTTCCCATGTTCTCAACGCCATTTTTTGGTGTAGCCGCTTGGCCATCAGAAAATGGGTTATCATAATATGCTTCATGTAATTCTCATACATCGCCATCTCGTCCGACACCTTTCTCATATCATAACTTAGCTTCAAATTTATATTTGTTGTTAGTGGTCTCTACGATGGTCTTTAACAGAGACACCTTCATTTTCCTCAGGATCACAAATTGCGGCTGCTCATTTTCCCCATGAACGTTGTCGAATTTCTCGGCATTTTTGCGCTTTAGTCTAATTATAATTATAATTTAGTGCTATGAGTAGAGTGCTATGTTTTAAATAGTAACATATGCTTAACTTATTTTGTGATATTGTACCATTATTTAGTGTAACATTAGTTCTTTTATAGTTATGTTAGTAGATGAACCCTTTCTAACTAACGTAGTTACATGTTTAAGATGTGGATTTTCAACTCTATAACTATGTTAAACTTATTGTTTTGGTAGTGTTCATGTCACTAATAATTACCTAACATGTATTATTCATGATAGAAACTATTTAGATTATAACTAGCTTTTTTTTTTTGGTAATAAGCTTTCTTTTCTATAATCATGGGTTGTCATTTAACAGCTTCTTTACTTCCATATTACGCTCCAAACCCTTACTTCAACCAAATCCAAATCAATGACACAACCATTCAAAATTCAACCTCGATGTACAAAAATCTGGATCACAACACACTGGTCCAAAGAAATGGAATCAATTTCAAGTATCTAATTAAAAGTTAGATTAATTGCCATCAACATTAACCAATTGGTACACATATATTTCTTGTTTACATTCACATCCACACACACACACATATACACAACACATCACATCTCAATATTCTTTAAAGGTCTTGCCCCATTTCATATCAATAATAATGACATCCGTAGTCTGAATTTCTGAAATTTCAAAGTTCCAATTATGAATCTCAGAGCTTCATCTCAGTTATTTTACACCCATTCAAAAATCTTTGAGTGCGGCAAAAGACCATGGAAGGAGACAGGATGAGCGGGACCAATTGAGATGGAAAAATTTGCACACACCCTTAAGTTTAGGCTTGATGGAGTTTATACTTAATAAAAAATTAAGTGCCCGTTTGGATAATTTCACAAAGGCTATTTTAAGTTTCAAACCTAGGTTTCACACAAAGGCACTCAAACACTCAATTTTTTTAGATAAGCTATTTTGAGAAGAAAAGCTAGGTTGAGATTCCAAAAGCTATTTTGAGAAAAAACTACATTTTTCTCTTTTTTCAACTGAAAGCTCCAATCTCTCATTTAAGGAAAACAGTTATTTCAAATAAAAAAACATGAAAAGCTATTCATCAAAACTATTTTTCAAAAAAACTATTTTCAAAAAACTTAATCCAAACACTCTTATTTTATCAAAAAATATTTTTTAGAAAAGTTATTCTACTCGAAAGCTATTATCAAAAAGTTATTTTCCCAAAAACTATTTTCTAGAAGCTGAATCCAAACAGACCCTAAGTGACTTATTGAAGTTTTAGAATTGTAGAAATTTAATAACTGTGAAATCAAAAAGCCAAAAGTGAACCATACTAAGTACTAACAACAATATTGATTAAGAGAACATTTTTTTCTACCCGAATGACCAAGAGAACATCAACCTATGCATATCAACTTTTCAGGTCAAATTAAGCTTGAGATTAAGATTAAGATTTAAGAGTATTATTAAGTCACTTGCCCATGAGAAGTTGAGACAAATATTCACATAGAATTTTTAATATCACAACAAATTTACCATTTTGAGCTTTTGTTCACTCATACAACACTGTCATCTTCCTCATCAGTATTACTCCGTATTAGGGTTTCATATCATCTCTATGTCTGATTCCTCAGATTCTAACATCAACCCAACAATGGCCACTCAACTTCTCCCAACACCCACAAATAACAAAATCCAGCAATTCTTCGACGACCTCGAATCTCAAAGCTCTCTCATTTCCACTTGCACCCAATTATACACAACCCTATCCAACCATTTCTCTTCCTTAGAAGCCTCAATCTCCCAAAAATCCCAATCCATAGATTCAAACTACGAATCTTTACAAACCCATTTAGCCAAAACCCTCGAATCCCTCAAAAACCGCGAAAACTCAATCTCCCAACGCGAGTCAGACTTGTCCGTACGAGTTGAACAGCAAAAGGAAGAAGCTTTAGCTGAATTCTCAAACCCCATTTCAGAAAATGCTAAATTATCTGAAACCCTCAAGTCTTTATGCCGTAAAATGGATTATTCAGCGTTGTATAAGTTCGTTATATACAAGCGTAAGGAATCAGCTTCATTGAAAAGTTATATAGGGGAGGCTATACTTGAGGCTGTGGATCCTCCTAGATTGGTGTTGGATGCTGTGGAAGAGTTTTTGAGTTGTAAATTGGCTAAGTATGGTGTTACTGATAAAAGATGGGCTTGTGGGTTTATGATTAAGGCTTTGTTTCCTGTGGATAGTTGTGAGGGGAAAAACTCAGACTTTTGTAGGAGGACGATTGCTAGAGCTGTTGATTTGGTGGAGATGTGGAAGAAAGAGATGGATGGTGGTTTTGAGAATGGTGAGATTGGTGGAGCTGAGGCTGTTATGTTTCTTCAGATGGTGGTTGGTTTTGGATTGCGTAAGAGGTTTGATGAGGAGTATTTGATAAAGTTGATTGTTGAGTATGGGACTAGAAGGGATATGGCAAAGATTGCATGTGCATTAAACCTTGGAGATAAAATTGGAGGTTTGTGTAATGCCACTTCTTTTCTCTGCATCTTGGATTTTTTGAAGTATTTGGATGGAATATTTGTAAGGTTCACTCATAAGTTTGGTAACATTGATCTCATTTGTGGTTTGATTTCATGTTGGACTGTTTGTTTGTTTTAAATATGTTTATGAAGTGGAGTTACTAGTTTGTTATCACCTGTTATGTTTGCATTTTAAAGGAAATAATTGTTAGAAAATATGCCAACTCCATGTGCTTGTATATCGGAAACACCTGTAAGGATGAGAACACATGTTCAAATCCCTGGAAGTGCTCTCATTGGGAGAGGGACAACCTTGCCTATGCGGACAACTCTCCTACCCCTCGAGTCCAAATTAGTCGATTGTCAGTAGGGGCCAGATTAATGAGTGGTGATTAACAAAAAAAATGATCATGAAGTGGAGTCATTAGTTTGTTATCACCTGTTATGTTTTGCATTTTAAGGAAATAATTGTTAGCAAATATGCCAACTCCGTGTGCTTGTACATCAGAAACTCTTGACTATAGCAGTGTAGGCTTGCTTCGAACTAGTTAACCCAAAATATAGATAAAGAAGTTATGTATGACCTCTTCCATAGAGAGGAGTTTCCTCAATCTCATTGTCTCTGCCTCAAGCTTCCGAGTATAGAGACAGATTAACTAGATTATATGCTTCTTCTTTCTTAACAAAATTATATTTATAAGTTTGTAGCACGGTCACTTTGCTCATGAAATTCATGTTGACATTTTCAACAAGTTTCGGGTGACTTTTTTTGAGATTTGTCAAATAAACATCCTAAGTTTGTTTGAGAGCCAACTTAGAAATACTGATACTTACATGGACATTAGACATTATATGGACACCATGAAACTAGACAAAAACGTGAAGTTTCTATCCGCTTATAGATTGTTTTGTTGTTTGATTGTTTCTAGTGTGAGCCTTAGACATCTTTCTTATGTCATCTGAGCAACGCCTTGATAGGCATGAATGCTGTCCAGACGGGATTTAGTATAGGTATAAGGATATCTCTTGTTTACAATTTTGTAAGAGATTCACTTTTATTAGATTATAATCTTTAGAATAGATGTTCTTTCTTTAGTTGTTAAGTTTAGCTACACTTACATAAGAGAGTGGAATTATTTTAGACCTGAAGGTTGAATCTGGTAGAAGGTAATTCACAGCAGTTGTAATTGAAAACCCGAAGTTAACTTATTGAGACTTTTTTTTTGGTTGTAAAAGTTTTTGCTTGCCTATTGTGTTTGGAATTATTTAGAACTTCGATGGTCGTGAAAGTGTCAGCCCTTGATGTTGACGGTATGTCTAATTATTTTGCTGTTGATGTTGGCTGTTAATGTTACTTTCTCATTGAGATTTTTCATAACCATCCTGACTGCTGACTTCTCTAATATCCCATCACAACTCCACACCATGGTATCTATCTCTGATGCATTTTCTCTTATCATACCAGAAAATCCACTTTTAGTTTTCTCACAGTTCGTATTTCATTAGACTGGTTAAACAGCAGGAATTTACCTTTTTGGTTTTCGTAAATCCCTTTGATAGTTGTAAAATTTCCAGTGTTTGTCCCTACTTCTTTTGGAAGATTGTGCATCCATTAATATGCTATTGTATTGCTGTTTGCTTAGTTGAATAGTGCAAACTTAACCTTTCAACTTATTCCTATTTTCAATCTTATTCATGAATATCTACCGCACGTATTCATACTCAGCATCTGCCTTTTAGTTTTTGGAGCTTTCCCCCTGAATACTTGATGGAATACTTTTTTTGTTTACTTTTATTTACAAGATTAATGCAGTAGGGTCTAAGGTCATGGGTTCGAATCAGCCTCTCTGCATAAATCAGGGGTAAGACTGCCTAGTATAGTATATTCTTTCCCCTACACTCACCAAATGGGGACTAGAATTAAGTTGACCTTTTTTATAAGATTAATGCCATCTTACAGTATCAGCAGATGCTGAGCCTATTTATTAAAATTTAGACGCCATAAACTGAAACATTCTCTTATGCTTGGGTTTTGTGATAGAAAGTATTTTTTAAATCAATTTTTCAAGATGCGTACTACATACTGGTGTATATATGTTGATACGCTTGCGCTCCCTGTAGGAAAAAAGATGTAATTTGTAGTGTGAACAGAGCCTGAGCAGAGTAGTAGATATTGATCACGGAGTTATATTGAATATCAAATTATTCTTCCCCTTAATGGAATGAAAGGGGGTTAAAATATAAGAAAACCCACACAGAGGATATATAAGGCGACATTCTATAACCAAAACAAAATGATGAAGAAAGTCGATCTTCTTCCAACATGGGATAATATTCTAAACCATTAGTATTGTGTCCCCTCCTAACCTTTTCTACATGTACTCCTACAGGTAATAGCAAACCCAGCAGTTCAATCAGTGTGACATGATTGGTTGGATACTGTTTTGACTTTCAATGACATAAACTAAATATAGAGAAATCGTCTACTTAACTAGATGGAGTTGTGCTTGACAAAAAAAAAAAAAACTAGATGGAGTTGTGCCTTCAATTTAATTTTCAAAGAAGCATTTTTAAGCTAGATTGTGTAAATTTTATATGAAAACTTATTTGTTCTGTTAATGTTGGTGAGGATTATACAATAAGGACCACAGTTACTAATAGGATCTAATAATGTCCAACTGACTTGCTTCTCCCTGACAAGAGAAAAGCATCATCATATCAAGAAGGAAAAAGAAATATGACGAATCTGCTTAAAAGTAAAAATCAGATAGAATCGTTGAGAACAAAGCTGAATTTTTTGATAATGTTCATTTGACTTTTTATTTCTGTGAAATTTTTGGCCAGGGCATACATGCACTAATAAATGCTATTGGTCTATGCAGATATAATAGATGAACTCGTTACAAAGGGTAAAGAGGTTGAAGCTGTCTATTTTGCTTCAGATGCTGGCTTGACTGAAAGGTTTCCCCCCAATCGCCTACTTAAGTCCTTTCTTCGGAGGATAAAAAGGAATTCTTTGCCCACGTCAAAGCATCCAAACAGCCTTCAGGTCTGTTATATAGCTTCAGAATGTGTTAACTAGTCCCATGAATTTATGTTTCCAATAGGCCTCTTCCTTAAATTGGACTCATTTTGCAGGATGAGGCAAACACTTTGGAGTTAAATTCCAGAAAGGCTGCAATTAAATGCATAGAAGACCACAAACTGGAATCGGAGTTCAACCTTGATATTTTGAAGAAACGAGTTGCTCGTCTCCAGAGTCTTTTAGAGAAATCCAAGACTGACAAAAGGAGCTCTCGACACCAGACTTATTCAGAGAAAACCAGGGCTGTAAAAGGGAGGCGAAGTTCAAACATGGAAAATAAATCCCACAAGCGAGCCTACGAGTCAAGCAGCAGCCGCGGTGCCAGATCAAGCTCTTTCCGGCCGGCTAAAGCAGCGAAATACAGTTCATACCCATCTGTGAACTGGAGAAACCAAATTCCTCCTCCGCAACCAATTCCTCCTCCGCAGCCCAGCCCGGTTTCAAGATTTTCTGGATCATTCAATTACCCCAGCCAAACTGTCTATGATGCTACAACAGCTAATCTTTATGCAACTGCCTATGGAGCTCCTCATAATCAAAGCTCTGTTGGATTAACTCAACAGCCCTACCCTCTCCCTAGTGCTTCTTATGGAGGTCAGGCTAACTATGGAATGTATGATTATGGAAATACTGTTCCCCCTGGCTATCAACCACCATATACACACTAGACCCCAGAAAATCACAAGTTAGTGATACTTTTTGTTTTCCTCTAGTTTGAAGTGTACCTTAAATCATATCCCTTTATATGGCTCCTAGAAGTTTCTTATTCCTTTTTTATTAGGAAAAAGTTACTTTGTTATGTTATATGATTGACAGCTTCAATGGAGGTCGAAGTCCTAAAGTTTCAGCCTCTAAACCATATTAGAATGTAGATGTTTATAGATGTAGCTGCTAAAATACAATGTATTCAATTGCATCTTTAATACTCCCTCTTGTCTTTGTTATAAGTCACTAACTGCCATTAACTAACTCATTTATTAAAATTTCTCAATATACCTTTATCATTCGAAAAAGAGATTTCGTTAATTTTCCAAAAAAAAGAAAGAAGATGAAAAAGACACATATATACTCATAATTCATAAAGATAGAAGATTAATGAAGATAAAAAAAAGGTAGTGGGTCATAGTGATAAAGGTGGGAGAGAGAGCAAAAATGGAAAATACAAAAAAATAACATCAATTAAATGATGCAACTTCTGTTATCCTCCCTTCGTTGATAGGGTTAAAGAGCAAAAATGTCCATGTAATTGTCACAAAGATGCAAAAATATCCATTTTGGAGCAAAATTGCCAATTGAATTTCAAAAATGAAGCAAAAATGATCATTACAGACTTACAGTTAATGTTTTGGCTTTTTCACTCATCATCCTTTGTCGCATCATCATCACATAAGGGAAAATAAATATACATAAGTTTGCCACATATTTTAGTGAGAGACGAATCTGCAGAAGATGATGCGACAAAAAGTCAAAAAATTAACTGTACCGGGTATTTTTGCCCCAGTTTTGAAAATTTTACACGTGTATTTTTACGCATTCATGACAATTACATGGGCATTTTGGCACAAAGGCCTTCCTTGATATGTACAATTTGGGCGGTTGGTGACTTATAATTAATACTAGAGGAGTAGTTGATGATGACGTCAACATGACGATGCTTAAACGTTATTGGCAGGAACTATAGCTTGACATTTTATAAGACGCAACTTTCTTCTTGTCTTAGTCAAAATGCGCCAGCATGATCTTTTAATATTACTATTTTGATAATTCTGAACACTCAAAGTTGACTTTACGGTTCTTTGCAAATAGTTTGTCACCTTTTATGTAGATCATTAAATGTCAGCAATTACTTTGGGGTTTTAGTGTGGCATTTGGCGTGGTGGTACGGTTGTTGTCAATTTTTCCTTCATTATTTAAATGAATTCGTCATTTAGATGATGATGAGAATATTAAATTAATCGGTAGTCGTTTGATTGATATTGTCCTATTTTAGTTTCGTAGTCATTATCATCATTGATTTATACAAGACTGCTGCAGAAATAAAAGCTTGAAAACAGTTGAAATGGTGTGCCTCCGGCGCAAGAGGGTATCTAGCGAAACTATCGTCTTAGACTCTTAGATATAAAGCTTAAAACTGGTCTTTCTCAGTTTCTCCTTAATTCCGTGTTGTTAGTACTTGTAAACAAGTGTGAATTAGTGGCTAATTAGACTGATTAAGACCCCACCTTAAATATCCTTAACTCTTATATAATATATTTGTCATCATTGCATATGCTATTATTTTCACGTCGCATCACATGAAAGATAAAAAAAACAAGAAAAGAAAAGAAAAAACAAGACAAGACAGATTAACCTTGATTATCAGGTGCTAACAAGGGGTGTGTCTTAGGAGGATTTCTTTTCTTTTCTCTTGTTTTGTTTTTTGGTTGGATATTTTTTTAACTTCCATTGGACCATATCAATTGTCAAACAAGAAGTGAAGAAAACACAGTTTGCGTTGAGATATCGTGATCATCATTAAATGAAAGGTTTGGGCTAATTCCAAGCCTAGAAATAACTCAAGTAAGGCATAAAAAATCTATACGGTCCCATGTCATAAGTACATGATTTCAATCATCTATTAATTAATATTTTGAACTTGCAACATCTATTGACTGGACTCCAAGTAATTTCCCCCCTAAATTACCCCTATAAAAGAAATGAAGAAAAGAAACACATCACCTTCATTAATGGCAATCACCTTTGCTATGCGCGTATTTTATGTTTCGTGAATTACACTGCAATATTCCATAGGCTATATCCACACCAAACGCCTTTAATTTGAACAAAATCTTGTATACAATCCATTAAGTTAAATATGGAATAAAAGGACTAAAATAATTGTATTGAATCGTTTGAATAGTTTGGTTTAATACATAATTACTACTACCTCCGGTCCTAAATCCGGTCCTAAATATAAAACCTAATTAACTTTTTTTTGGAGAGATTAAGGTTGCAAAATAGGTTATTAAATCATAACATATTTGACATCTTTTTAGATTATCCATTAGCTTATAGGTAAAATAAACTAGTGTAAGAGAAAAAATTAGGTATATCAATTTATAATTAACTTATTTTGCTTTTTTTTTGGATTTTTCAAAAAAGTCAATCAGGTCCTATATATTTAGGACCGGAGGGAGTATTATTTTACTCTATCATTCATTTATAAAACCTCTATTTTTTATCAGATATAAAAGCTCTATTAAGATAAAGACAAACCAAACACTTTTATAATGGATTCGTTCTTCATGCTGCTAATAGTGCAAATTAACGTTAGTGCTAATTTGATTAAGCGAAAAAAATCCATCCTTAGAAAAGGGAAATCAGAATTTTCCATCGTGTTCCCTTGTCGAGTTGCCAAATTTTTTTTATTTCTATTTTGACAGAGTCTCAATTTCCATTAAACACCGTGAAATAGCTTCCCACCTATTTGATAGAAACCATTACAATGAAGAAAAGTAGAACGATGTCCTGCAACCCATCTTCTCTTCATTCAAAGGCAAAGTCAGAGGCGAAGATAATTATAGGGAAGGGCAAAGTAAATCAAGGAATTTTGTGGGTAACACATTTATGGACGCCATGAAAATGACTTTTTGTACTTCAGCTGAATTGTCTTCTAGAAGAGGCTCTGCCTTTCCATGTTTTGTTTATTTTGTGTTTGGCATTTGAAGGAATTATATAAAGTTACTTAATGAAACATCTTATTTAAGAATAGCATGGTTACTAAAACGCAAGTGAAACCCATAGTTCATCTTTGTGATATCTTAAGAATAATATTTGGAACCGTAGCGTCCTTGACATTTTTTTTATCGAAAGCGTCCTTGACATTTGGCATCTAAATAATGTATATACATAAAAGGAAAATAATTTTCAAACAATATATTCAGGGTTTGAAACCAATGCTTAATTTCACATTCAGTTTTCTCTTAAACAATGTATTATTTTTTCAAATAACAATCGTCACTTTAATAAGCAAAATGAAGCATGGTAAATATATATATAATATATACTTAAATGCCAAAAGTTCGTGAATGTCTATTTTTGAAGAAGGCATCCCAGTACGTATCGTAGTTTTCTTGCGAGTTTGAATATACGTGTGTGTGCGTGCGTGTAACTACGTATGTGTGTGTATAATTAATTCGTTTTGATTTGTTTCATTGGAACCAAAGTTGTATACATAATAGTATCAGGCTTTTGTTGCTTCCGATCCCTAATTAATCTAGATCCAAATTAAGAATAGACTATACTCCCTCTTATCCTCAATATAAGTCATCAAATTACCAATTTTTCTTAATCATTTTTATAAATCACTTCATGTTTTCTATTGTGAATTAATTGTTTTTATCTATATATACTCATATTTAATAAGGGTAGCAGGAGAAAGTAACCGTTAATATTTTTGGAAATACGTATAATTATTGGGGATAATATTGAAAATTACTTGAATTCTAGGACATATCAAATGCATTTAACCAATTTTATTGATATGTGAAAAAAATTAGTTTGTCACTTATAATAAAAAACGAAGAGAGTATATATGTGTGTGTATAACCTAAGAGGTAATAATATGGGCAGTCGGTAGAGATGGAATTCTTCATTCTAATGGGAAAAGAAAGCTTCAGAAACTTTGGTGTCGCTTTCTAACAAATTGCATTCAGAAAGACTCGCCAGAAGTAAAAGAGTACACTTAATTACAATAGAGAGATAAAAGTGTGAATAAATATTAGGTTGGGAAAAAGAAAAAATTAATACACTCATTCGAAAACATAAATATCAACACAAGATATTAAATATAATAAACTATATAATCGTTCATACTGCTATTAAATCACAAATAGTACAGGAGATTTTTTTAAAAAAAAATTGCCCCGGACCTTCTTAAATACATCTGTTAAACTAGACTTCTTTCTTGCTTCATCATGATATTTTCTTGGGTACAGTCTTTTCTTTTCTTGCAAATTCCTTTTAGTTTTGTCTTCTCTAACCAGACAAATTAAAGTTTAAATTTTATTATGAGAGTCATTCACGTACAATGTATTTTAAACATGATTTTCTCCACTACTAGAAAAGTAATATGCCTTTAACTTGTTAGATTAAAAGTAGTAAGTATATATACGATTGCTACGCTAGCAATGGACAAACTTTATAGAGTTAGTTCAAAAATTACTCTCTTGTGTTCTTAATATAAGCTCCACCTCACTTTTAGAAGATTAATAAAGTCAAATAGATCACTGTAAAAATAGTTATACTTAATGATTTTTAAATAAATTTATTTGAGTCAAAAATTGATATGTAATGATCGATTGGTGTGTGACATATATTCTATTTAAATTGTCGACTATTTGACTTTTTTAATTTTATCATAGAAAATTCAACTACTAAAATAAGCTAAGGATTAATAATTTAGCTTAGTTGGCGTAATTATATGTCACATTACTATAAATATAATGAAAATAATATAATAGTTCCTATAGGTCACCAATTGAAGCACGACTAATTTTTTTTCTTTTAACGCAAAACGCATATCAATTTTATTTTGTTATCTTTTATTGGCCCGAATTACATTTTGTTAAATTACATTTTGTTTTTATTAGAAAAGAGAATTTATGAATTCAAAGAAAGATGAGTTGGACCAATGACCAAAGGAATACTAAAATTTATAAATTGTACATATCTTATCTCGGACTTTGAAATATATCAGATGTACAAGGCTGAATATGCGTTTAGCAGTTTAATTCAAATAAAATAAGGAAATTATTAATATCGGCGTGTGAGATAGCTACGCGAGTCTATAGTCAACACTTTTATTGAACAATGAATTGGATAGTCATCTTTCAAATTTAAGGATTTAGATAATATACTCCCTCCATTCATTCGTAAATATAAGATCACTTTGGGGAAGCGATAAGTTTCTAAATATAAGATCACTTTCTTTTTTGTCTCAATTTTGGTCCAAATTACCCCTATACTTCTTAGCTCCTTCACTTCTTTCTCAAATCCTTATTTGTCTTTTAAATTTAAGTGAGAGGTATTTTGGGAAGATCATGTAATTCTATTTCATTGGAAAACCTTCCTTAATCTCTCCAAATTAGCCAAAGTGATCTTATATTTAGGAACAGAGGTAGTATATAATAATGCATAGGTAGTCTATATATTGAGATTTGATGGGAGTCTTAACCGACCAACTATATATTAAGCAATGTCTCTAAAATGTTTTGGGCTCTGTTTTAAAAAAGTTTAAGCATATTATTTGAAGGAAAAAATCGTAATTCAATTTAGAAATGCAAAAAAATATTTAAAACTGGATATGCATGTTTACCTGGTTTTTTTTCATACAGCATGTTTACCTGGTTTATAGTAAGTTCAGTTGACAAAAATTTTAATACACTTGAAATGAAGGTGACTGAGCCTGTGATTATCGTTAATTAATTTACTTGATAATGCCGCCGGCTGCTTTTGCCTAGCCTCCTTGGCTCTGTGCTCATGACAGGCTAATCCACTTGTAGAACTCGAAAAAGTCAATTGCTTCGATTTTTTTTTTGTCGGAATCGTCTAAATAGTACCGTTTCGAACAATACGAAAAGGCAGTATCATATGGAGGAGAAAGGTCATATAAAACAATAAAAAAGGAAATAAAATTGAAAATGATGCAAGATTGAATAAATAGACGAAGGCCCCTTTTTAATGCTAATATGAGTTTTTGATTTTTTTTCCCTCTCACATGTTAAAAAAAATGAAAAAGTGAACCTGAGTCTTGTTTTTTTCCTTTGCCTAAGTACCACATCATATCAATTTTTTTTTAAATTAGATTAAAAATGGGAAATTAGTTAGTGGTCTAAAAAATATAATTAAGATTGATAAGGTTCCATAGAGTTGTAAATAGTAACAACTGACAATAATAAATTGTTTCTGATCAAAAAAAGACAATAACAAATTGTGATAAGGCGATTATCTTAATTATGTTTATTCTTGAGTCATTAATTAATTTTCCCTTAAAACATTTGTCATTTTTTTTCCAGAATAAAACATTTGTCATTATGTATAATAAGTTTATCAAACCAAAACTACATTATTATTATTGTAATGTAATTTCTAGCGTACGTTTTGGTATTATTTAATAAATGTAAAGGCGTATCATCATTGATTACTTACTGTGTTAGTCTATATATTGCTAATGGACGATTACTTTTTCATTGATATCACAAGCAAGACACACTCCCTTGCATATCTCTCTCTCTTTCTCCAATGGCTTCTCTCTCCAACGGCCACTCCATTGACATCAAGTTCACCAAGCTCTTCATCAACGGCCAATTCGTTGACTCAGTTTCAGGTTAACATTCTTCTACCATTAATGATTTAATCCTCTCTATCTTTTCATTTTTTTGCCGGACCTCTATCTCTTCATGATAATTAATTACTTCTAGCTGCTTATATTATTTTGGTTTCAAGAGATTTCTTAATAAATGGTTATCTATGGATGACACAGGGAAGACTTTCGAGACGATAGATCCAAGAACAGGTGATGTCATCACGACCGTGGCTGAAGGCACCAAGGATGACATCGACGCCGCCGTGAAAGCCGCCCGCAACGCCTTTGACTCCGGTCCCTGGCCTCGGATGTCTGGATCTGTATGTTCCTTAGCTTCTTCACTCTTTTATTATTATTATATTATTATAATTATAAAAAGAACAATCACTGATCGATATTACTATTCGTACGTATTATTAATGTATATTCCTCAAACATTTTATTGTTATATTCTTCGAATAAATTATTGACAAAATATAAGATGGTTAGAATGATTCAAAATGTATGTGTTCAAAAGCTGAACTAGTTGTGGACTTGTGGTCCTGTTGATAAGTGCATGACGCCAAGTTAAGACAGTAGTAGAAGACAAAGTAACATCTCGGGGATAGAAATCGAAGCATTTTAAGGACCGCCCGAGGAAGTCAACAGTAGTAACATTTATTTAGTAAATATCCATACTTTTGTTTGTGCTTTTCATTCTCAACATTTATTTAATATATACGCTGAAGTAATAAAAATAAAATATAATCTCTCCTTGTTCTGATTTCTGAATTAACTATGTTTGAGTAAATCAATGCTTCACAAAAAAAGAAAAAATTCAATGCTTCACATATGACACGAGTATATTCCAAAAGTGTTCCATCATTATAATCTTAGTTATCCCAAATCCATCGCCATGTCACCACCGGTACCACACACCTCTTAAAATAAAAACTTATATAATTTATATTTGAATTTATGTTTTAAAATATAATTTCCTAAGTTTGTCGCCTTTGAAACTAACATTAATAGTAGTTGGCTGTATAGGCACGCCATTACTTTTTTAATAATTCATTTGTTTCTATGTACGTGTAGGAAGTTGAAGTTATTGAAAAATTTTACGAAATTAAATATTAATAAGTTATTTATAAATTGATTTAGCTGATTTTTTTCTTTAAACTAACCTGAATTTTTTTAAAACTAATTTATTTGACTTTTAAGTTAATATATAATTCTTTGTCCAAAAAAAAGTTAACATATAATTCAGTAAAATATAAAATATAGGCTAAAGTATGTTTTTGGTCCCGTTTGCAAAAAGTCATATTTTGGTCCTTAACTTTGAAAAGTGTGTTTTTGGTCCCTTAATTTTGGAGAAAACGTGTTTTTGATCCCTTAGCTTTGTAAAGTGTGTTTTTTATCCTTTAACTTTAGATAAAGTAACGTTTTTAGTCCTTTGAAAAAAGGATAAAAATGTTTTTAGTCCCTTCCTTTTCAAAATTAAGGGACTAAAACATGACTTTTTGCAAACTTAAGGACCAAAAACATACTTAAACCAAATTTAAAAGGACTAAAAACATACTTTTCAAAGTTAAATGACTAAAAAGATGACTTTGTCCAAAATTAAGGGACCAAAAACACACTTTTCAAAGTTAAGGGACCAAAACATGATTTTCTCCAAAGTTAAGGGACCAAAAACATACTTTAGCCAAAAATATATTATAATTAAGTGATTTGTTTTATTTTCTTATTAAAAGAAGTAAACGATACTTTTTATATCTAGCTATGACGGACGAAATAAAATATGACATGATGAATTAAGAAGATAAATTTATCTATTATTCTACATAAATTAATTAGTGATTTATTTGTGACTTAAAAAAATCCTTATCATTTAAAATTGAGATTCGATCATAGTTTTCGATTGGTCTAGATTAAAGTTCCTTAACAGGTATAAAAAAATTAAAGGTCCTTTATAAAAAAACTAAACTTCTTCAGTACCTAGCCCCCAGCTGCCACAACTAAATGATCGGTCAACGCTGCGCAAAATACTAGCTACTACTTCCTGTCCTAAATATAGGACCTAATTGACTTTTTTTTTGGAGAGATTAAGGTTGCGAAATAGGTTATTAAATGATGACATATTTGATATATTTTTAAATTATCCATTAGTTTATAGGTAAAATAAACTAGTTTAAGGGAAAAAATTAGATAAAATATATTATAATTTATTTTCTTATTAAAAGAAGTAAACGATACTTTTTATATCTAGCTATGACGGACGGAATAAAATATGGCATGATGAATTAAGAAGATAAATTTATCCATTATTCTACATAAATTAAATAGTGATTCATTTGTGACTTAAAAAAATCCTTATCATATAAAATCGAGATTCGATCATAGTTTTCAATAGGTCTAGATTAAAGTTCCTTTACAGGTATAAAAAATTAAAGGTCCTTTATAAAAAGAAACTAAACTTCTTCAGTACCTAGCCCCCCAGCTGCCAAGACTAAATGATCGGTCAACGTTGCGCAAAATATTACTACCTCCTGTTCGAAATATAGGACCTAATTGACTTTTTTTAGAGATTAAGGTTGCGAAATAGGTTATTAAATGATAACATATTTGATATATTTTTAGATTATCCATTAATTTATAGGTAAAATAAACTAGTTTAAGGGAAAAAATTAGATAAATCAATTTATAAATTAACTTATTTTGCTTTTTTAAGGATTTTTTAGAAAAAGTCAATTCAGTCTTATATTTAGGACCGGAGGAAGTATCTTCAATCAATTTTGCTCCGATCCCTGGTTTTTTGACCCAACCAATTTTCCTACATTCATTCACAAACTAATACTCCCTCCGGTCCCTAATGTAAGAGCTAGCCGTCAAAAAAACGCTTCTTAAGAAAACATGTGAATGTTAGTTGGGTGTCTGGAGTTAATGTTTCTTTTCCAAAATTGCCCATATTTATTATGGTACTTTTAAGAGAGAGAAATACATAAGCATTAATAAATTAAATATGAAAGAGAGTTAGGGGTAAAGTAGGAAAAAATGCATTAAATGAGGAGAGAATATGGGGTGAGCTCTTACATTAGGGACCAAAACCATTCAAATTTCGGGCTCTTACATTAGGGACCAGAGGGAGTATGTAAAACCAAGGGACAACAACTTTTATGCTTTATACCATCCGATCCATTCTAAAATATTATAAGTGCAGTTGACTATTTTAAAAAATTAAGTAAGTTATTTATAAAGCGATATGCTTGGATTTTTTTACAAACAAGTTTATTTGTATATCCTACAAAAAATTATAAAATCTAACAATATAAAAACACATACTCTTCTTTTCCTATTTATAGTGCAGAGAGAGAATGTTTTTATCCTATATACAAGACACTTCATTATGAATGTACTAGTTCACCCTTCATTTATTATATAGTATTAAATTATTTTCATGTGCTATTGTGGATATTAAATATTGGTAAAATAAAAAATTTGTTAGATTTGAAGGGAAAGTTAATGTTGTTTAAGGTTTTTCTTGGTATGCATGAAATATGTATGAAATGAATTCACCCTTCATTTATTATATATTAATTTTTTTTCGTGTGCTATAAATATAGGACGAGAAAGTATTATAATTGAGTGACTTAGTTTCCTTTCTTTCTTAAAAAATCAACTATATGGATGAACTGAAGGAGTTTTAAAATGAATAATTAGATAATAAAAAGATGCTTCATATAGGATCGAATTCTTGTATGGATCACGATCGAAAGGATTTTTTCAAGTTACGGAAGTATTTTGTTGTTTTTTCTTAATTTTGACTATCACTTGCATAAAGCGAAAAGTGTGACGGTGACGTGGGAATATACAGGAGAGAGGAAGAATAATGATGAAATGGGCAGACTTGATAGAGCAAAACACAGAAGAGATAGCAGCAATAGACACCATGGACGCCGGGAAGCTATACCAATATCTTAAAATGGAGATTTCAACGATGGTAAATATGTTGAGATATTATGCAGGTGCAGCCGATAAAATCCATGGAGATGTATTGAAGATGTCAGGAAATTTCCAGGCTTACACTTTACTTGAACCCATTGGTGTGGTGGGTCACATCATTCCATGGAACTTCCCTACCTCCATGTTCTTCATCAAAGTTAGCCCTTCCCTCGCCGCTGGCTGCACCATGGTCGTCAAGCCCGCTGAACAAACCCCTCTCTCTGCCCTCTTCTACGCTCATCTCGCCAAGCAGGTATATACATAATATGTTTTTATTAAAATATGTCACACATTGAATATATAGTTAAACATTGAATTTAATGTATGTATACATGAAAGGTGAGGTATATCGTAATTGTTGGTTTACATTATATTGATAGAAATACTACTTCAATATACACGTACGTATCTAAACTTAAGTGATTATTGACAGGCTGGGATACCGGATGGTGTGCTTAATGTGGTACCCGGATTTGGCAAAGTTGCTGGCGTTGCTGTGAGCTCCCATATGGACATTGACAAGGTAGTTTAATAGTTACGTAATGATTAATTTAGTATAATCGATCGAAAGAGGATGAACTTGATTATTCATATATTTCCTTGGATTGTTAATTGCGTTATTGTAGGTTAGCTTTACTGGATCAACACAAACGGGGAGGGAAGTGATGATGGCGGCGGCTAAGAGTAATTTGAAACAAGTTTCACTTGAGTTAGGGGGCAAATCTCCTCTCATTATATTTGATGATGCTGACGTGGACAAAGCTGCTGAACTTGCGCTCTTTGGAATCCTTTTTAACAAGGTCGACGTCACATGGCTATTGCTAAGCCTAGCTAGCTAGTTTCCACATGAATTATATATTCCTTATGTGAGTAGAATATGATAATACCTTTAAGTAACACTACTTCTTGAAACTTGTGTGGTTTTTGCAGGGTGAAGTTTGCGTTGCGGGGTCACGTGTGTTTGTGCAAGAAGGAATATATGAGGAGTTTGAGAAAAAGTTGGCTGAGAAGGCAAAAGCATGGGTAGTTGGAGACCCTTTTGATCCTAATGTTCAGCAAGGCCCACAGGTAACTAGGAAATTAAATTTATTCATAAATATATGCACACGCACAAACAGATAATTGATAACCCTCATCATCATGTATATACATACATGGTTTAATTTAACTTGGATGGGAGTGTAGGTAGACAAGAGGCAATTTGAGAAGATTTTGTCGTACATAGAGCAAGGAAAGAGAGAAGGAGCCACCCTGTTGACTGGGGGCAAGTCTCTGGGAGACAAGGGATATTACATTGAACCTACTGTCTTCACTAACGTTAAGGTAACACTAATCCAAGTGATCAACTTCATAAATATTTAATTAATGAGCTTCAAAATCTCTGCTGGTATTGTGTTAATTAGCTATTTATAATAACTGACAAATATATATATATATATCCATCACGTATACCTACAGGAGGACATGCTGATAGTACAAGATGAAATATTTGGGCCTGTGATGGCGCTAACCAAGTTCAAGTAAGTTTAAGTACTTGCTAATATCTCCAGCTGCTGCGCTTAGTATAAAATTCAATTTGCTAATTAATTTAGAGAGAATAATGAAGATAAATAAATTAAATTACTTAATTATGTTATATATTACATGTTCTCAATTCTTTAGCTTCATTAGCATATATAATTTAATTAGTTAATTGGATCTTGTTTTAAGAACATTAGGTAATATCATTAATTCTCATAGTGCTAATATTGTAATGAGATTGATGAGTATATGTTAAAATGTGGGATATATATTTATATATATTAAGTATGTAACTACTATATGCAGAACGATGGAGGATGCAATTAAGAGTGCGAACAACACAAAATATGGGCTAGCGGCAGGAATAGTGACGAAGAACATAGATATAGCAAACACAGTGTCGAGGTCCATCAAAGCAGGAATTAATTATTTGGATAAATTGCTATTTTACATTTGAGAATGATGTTCCTTTTGGTGGGTACAAGATGAGTGGATTTGGCAAAGATTTTGGACTGGATGCCCTTCACAAGTACCTCCAAGTCAAATCTGTGGTCACTCCAATCTATAACTCTCCTTGGCTCTAAAATGCTGATGCTTGTCTTTTTATACATGTGGGTTTTTTTAGTCAAAACAAAATACATGTGTGCTTTTCATTTGAGGGTCTCTAAAGTTTCACCAATAACAAAGCTTCATGTTTGTACTTCGTAAATGAAAATTTCTACACCTTTTGTATTCCTATATAATAAGAAAATCGTTGTAATTATATATGTGGATGATTTTTTGTAGAACACTTAAATAATAGAGTCCTGAATATATTAGGCGAAATTCACAATAGTATTTAAATATTTTTTAATAGAGAAAAATACGTTAATTCTTCACTTTGTTGGGCCTGGAGAGTTGCATTTTAGTTGCAAGGAAGATAATTAGTATCAAATAAGATCTAATAATCGGTCTACGATGCATTTCCAAAAAAAAGGCCTAATTGAAGTCGTAATTATACTAAACATGATGTTTTTGAATTAGGCCTTAACTTTGTTCATCTTAAGGGCTTGATATAGCTTTGATTGAATGAAATGATGAGCTACAATGATCACCAGCAATCCAGCATTAACCTACATAATTAGTGAGGAAAAATCTGTGCCAATGTCTTGCCCTCACTTGATCGAGGCACACTCACGTGAGACCCTCACTTTTCCCCTTATTTCCCCTAATCTAATTATATGTAGGTTAATGCCGCGTTGATCATTCAAAATCATCATAAGTTAAGACAAAGCCTAACCAAACTAAAACTACACATGCATCCACCACTAAATTTCTAATTCCTTTTAAAACTTTGAACAATTGTAAACTAATTGGAGTTCTCTAATCATAGATGGTCACTTAACAAGTACTTCTTTACTTTCATATTACATTCCAAATCCTTACTTCAGCCAAATCCAAATCAATGACACAGCCATTCAAAATTCAACTTCAATGTACAAAAATCTGAATCACAACACACAAGACCAAAGGAATGGAAACAATTTCAAGTATTTAATTAAAAGTTCAATTCATTGCCATCAACATTAACCCAATTGGTACACATCTTTCTTGTTTACATTCACATCCACACACACACACACATACACAACACGTCGCATCTCAATATTCTTTAAAAGTCTTGCCCATTGCATATAAATAACAATGACATCCTT
This sequence comes from Mimosa pudica, assembly GCA_029929735.1. Classification (NCBI taxonomy): domain Eukaryota; kingdom Viridiplantae; phylum Streptophyta; class Magnoliopsida; order Fabales; family Fabaceae; genus Mimosa; species Mimosa pudica. The sequence goes on along the minus strand of JAKELP010000003.1, from coordinate 6,214,201 downwards.
AATCTCTGAATTTCTGAAATTCCAAAGTTCCAACTTCCAATTATGAATCTCAAAACTTTAACTCAGTTATTTTACACCCATTCAAATCATCAGAACCATTTTCACCAAAAAAAAAAATCATCAGAACCATTGCTTCATTTTTTTTCAAGATTTTGAAACCAAATATTACATCATCTAATCATTTTTAAATATGATCTCCAAACTTCCTTTCTTCCCTCCATATTGATCCAACACTTTCGTCATTCATTTAAAAATATTTAACACTTCATAGTCTTCAATAAACGTTGCATTAAGGACATGATAATAATCCCAACTTAATTTCCTATTTTCATACAATAGGCTCAATATGTCTCTCACTTGAATAAACATGAATAGTTATTAAAACAAGGGTATTACTAGCTGAAGGCAAAAACACAAACTCTTCCCATTTTACAGAAATAGAAGCCACAATATGCAATAAAAACAACCCCTCCCTCAGTGAACTCGAAATAGGGCAGTAAATAATAGTAGAATCACTAAAAATCTAAACCTCAGGTCATGTAGTAACCAGACAGAGATGCAGCATTAGAAGACATATTTTCAAATTTTTAATTCACTTGAAAATTTGTCATGCAACTAGCTAGAAACCAATCATACATGATCAAACATCAAATTATCATTCCCTTATGCATGTGCTCAGAAACAAAATCACAGTAAAAAGTTACAAAATTTCAAACTCAAAGAGGAGAGAAATGGGACCAAATAGAGGAAGTAGCCAAAAATCCTGAACCCTTTTTTAAACTCGGGAAAATCCAACGTACGTACACACCATTATGATCTCTAACATCTCTAGTTAAAATTTATACCAACTATTGTTCTTCAAGTTCAAAAAAAAACTCATTATGATCTCTAATTCAAATTTAATTTTTGGGGAGTTATGTTTGTCACTCATATAATTGAATAGGAATAGTCTGATCAGATCTTTGATGTAGTCATGTTGAACTTCTTTTTTTTATTTTCCACCTCCTTGAATGTTTAAAATTGTAATTTCCATCAAGTTTATCTAATTAATCTCTATTTGTCATGTCTTAGAATTATTGATTTGTGCCATTCACAGGTTGCATTCACACATCATCATTAAAATTATAATGTAAAATCATAGACAATTAGGACGAGGTTAAGGATGAATACTTATAAGATTTTATGCCCAGATCAGGAAATTTCAAGTTTGTCGTGATCAAGATTTGTTCTATAGTTAAATATCCTTACTCTACAAAATTATATTTATATCAAAGAGAAGTCAACTTGAAATTCAGTATATTTAGTGATAATGTTCATATACACAAACAATTGTTTACAATTAGTTTACTGCTTGAAGAAGTCGCGTTCACATGGAAATATTCTTTGTTCAAAATGTGAGAATATTATTTTGCATTAATTGTAAATACTTTCTTTTTTTGATTATATAGGCTTAATTAATACTAGTTATTAGACTTAGCTAACATTTATTAGATTGTTTTAGTATTTCTTGTATGAAAAACTCATAAGGCTTAAGTCCATCTATTATCAAAATAAGTTTAACAAAATGAAGCACCACAGTCCAAAATACGATAAATATGTTTTGATTGTATATCAACCCGAGAGCCTAGCTCTGATATCATTTGTAACATCTAGGCCTGGTTTTTGAAATTGACTGTTGTAGGGCTTTCTCAGATAATTCTAGAGTCTCACATCAAAGTTAGAGGGTAATGACAGACATCTTTTAAAAGCCTGATACCTCATTTTTTCACGTTTTAAAAAGAAAAAGGTATCAGTCATCTATACTGTAATAAATAAAAACGTAAAATGATATCAGTGATAAAAATAGTCTATAAATAAATATATTAATAGAACACTAGCAACGATTTTTTCCTGGGCAAATCCCTAGTCAATTCCGTGAAACAAAATTATTTAGAGATATTATACAGTCAATTATGTCATTGTTTAGACGAGAAACATTTTGTTTTAGAAATGTGTGGATGTTTCTTTATGCTTTGGATGATATCGGAACTATAAATGTAAGACTGAAGCTAGATAGAATTAGCTTCCTAACTTACCAGATACAGTGTGAAGGTGACGCTAAATCTCTTAATAGATTTCACCATCAACCAAATTATGCCTTCTGTCATCCTACTACATTTGGCACACCATTTATTCTATATTACTTATGCTTCATGCATGCCCTCCATAAAGAAACACTAATATTCAGATTCACGGTATTGTGAAGTAATGTACGTATGCGTAAGATAATAAATTAATATATAAACTGCTATGTAAGGTGCAAACTCTAATTAATGGTTTTAGAGATATCATTTTGTTGAACCTATTTTATTTCGAACTTTCATATGTTCTTGTCTCATTATAATTTGAACTTGGTTTGCCATATTGTGAGAGATCAAACTATTGTATTAGCTCAACTCAATTGATGGTCAGACTTTTGAACTAAGCCATGGTTTGCCATACTTTTTTTTAGGACAAACCTAGGTTTTTTAACCATTAGGAAAAACTGGTATAGAATAATGTTATCTTAATTAGCTGCATTTTAAGCATATGGTACATGGCAGTATAACATACGTGTGTTGTAAAATGTGTACTATCTCCGGTCCTAAATATAAGACCTAGTTGAATTTTTTTGGAGAGATTAAGGTTGCAGAATAAGGTATTAAATCATGACATATTTGATATATTTTTAGATTATCCATTAGTTTATAGGTAAAATAAACTAGTTTTTCGGGGAAAATTAGGTAAATCAAATTATAATTAACTTAATTTGGTTTTTTAGGATTTTCCAAAAAAGTCAAATATGTCTTATATTTAGGACCGGACAGAGTATATAAAATGAAGGCAATGATGACAATAAGCAAATGGTAGGAAGGAGCATGTGGGAAATGTATAGATAAGAGAAAGGAATAGCCGAATTTGCATTGGGGTTGCAAAGACAAACGCAAATGAGGTACTATGGCGTGTTTTTCTAATTTTGGATATGGAGACAACGGCATGGAAACGCTTGGTTGTAAGAACTTAATTAAGAGAGTCGTGCTACTCACTTACTTGAGCCATATTGCTACTGATCACGGGTTCCATGGATCACGTTGTACCACCAAGACATTACCCTGCTTAGAATGTATACTCCCAAGAGTCAAGACATTACCGGCTTAGAATGTATACTCCCTGTCGTTGTCGTTATGACAAAAGGATCAATTCTCATCATTTCTAATAGCTAGCAACCGGCTTCTCTACTCATCACATTGATTTTGACGGTTTAGATTGAATTTTGACTATATATATATATCTATCTATTGAAATATTTTTAATAGTTATAAAATTTAAATCATTTAGACTAGATCACAACAACAGTTTAGATTTAGCTAGCTCTCTCCCTACTCTCTCTTCGATGGGCAGGGAAACCAAATCCTTTATGATATAACCCCACTAAACTTTGATACAATATTAATTATTATTCGATCTCTACTAGTACCTTTATTAATTATGACACTTATTTTCCTACTTTGTTTAGACTAATAAATATATTAGTAAAGGTAGTTGAAATTAAATAATTTTACCAAAAAAAAAAAACCTTAAGCACCTACACTTATTCCCACAATCTCTCTATTATTTATTTTGAAAGAACTTCAAAAGGGATACTTTAGAAAAAAAAATAGAGAAAAAATATATTGAGGTCTTATATTTAGAAACAAGTTCCCCTCTCCAAATAGGTCTTATAGATATTTAGGAACGAAAGAAGTAGTTTAGAGACAAAAATTGGGTAAAATAATTTAAAAGTAGCTTATATCTTTCTATTGATTCTCTAAAAAGTTAATCTGGTCCTTTTGGTTGCAGGAATGGAAAGTGAAGAATTGGAAAGTGAAAGAGTGAAGATGGAAAGTAGAGGAAATGATAAAAATAAAGTTTGTGAGGCTCAAAAAAAGTATGAGATGGAGAGTGAAAACTTGTGGGCCCCCAGAATATATGTAAATGTCCAAAATGTCCCCCACTTTCCTCACTTTCCATTTCCCACCTACTTTATGGGCAACCAAATGGGCCCAACTCCTACATTTAGGATTAGATGAAACCATTCTCCCTAGTGGCCCCTAGTGGCCTTGAGGCAAGTTCCTTTGAGACATCCCATGAGGATCGCGTGTTTGAAGAATGACATGTGGTACTTCCTCTGGTTCCTAAATATTATATAAAAGGGACTAGATGGATTTCTTTCTATTATCTTGAATGTAAATTAGAGTTATCAATTTTTTCTATAGGAATCGAAGAAGCAAGATAAATTGTTTTAATTATTTGTATTTATTTTTTTGTCAACGCCAAAAAGTTATAATATAATCTAATTTCATGTAATATATATCCCTCTACTCTTATTAATAGGGCAGAGAAAAGATTTTATTTGATCATAGGATATGACACTTCATTAAATTTTTCATATCAATGTATGATATTATATTTCATTTATTAGGGTGTTGACTTTATTTTTATATTGTATAGTAGATATATTGAATACGGGTAAAAATGGGAAATTGTCAAATTTTAAGCTTTATCAATGAGGTTTAAGGTTTTCTTTGTTCTCTACAAAATATTTTGGAAATGACTTATGAATAAGAGCATATGGTGGGTATTAACTTTAGTGCGATACTTTTCTCTTAATCAAAAGAACAATCAACTTATTCTGATATATAGAATTAGAATGAGTATATATAACATTATAAGAGGTATCCAACCATTTTATATAATCCAATGAAATAATTGATGTTATATTCAAAATTTCCCATTATATCATTTAATGCATTATCTTCTCTCTTTACATATATATAATATGAAAAAGGTTAAAAATATAAATAATACACTTGCTATATGGAACAACAAAATTTCATATTACTATAATATGGATAGGAAGTACTCCTTCTGGTCCTAAATATAATACTCTTTTATTTTTTGTTTTGGAAGTTAATAATCAATTTATACAAATTAGAACACTATATTAAAACATATATTATATGTGCTTAAATGATAGGTTAGTTCATGTGTAGAATAAAAAATAGTCTTGAATAACAAAATCAACTATAAGTAATTTTAAGTGATGAATTTTTTATTCTTAACTTTTTCAAGAAAATCAACTGATTTTATAATTAGAACTAGAGGAAGAAGTAAAAAAAATAAAGAGTAAGGAGGTTTGGTCAATCAAGTTGCTAGCAAAAGAGGCTTGGTACCAAAAGAGGACGATAGTAACTGTTACATTAATTTTAATTATTACATATATGGAAGTAGCAGCCCCCAGCTAATTAAAAAGTGAGTCCCTATTTTAGCACGTCCCCTCATATGCATCCTTCTTCTCACTCCTCAACTCTCCCATATATCATCCATTCTCTTTTAACTTTTCTCCTCAAACATCTCTCTCTCAAATGGCCTCTCTCTCCAACGACCACGTCTCTCCCTCCATGCATACCAAGTTCACGCAGCTCTTCATCAATGGCAGCTTCGTTCACTCTCTTTCTGGTAATCAATTAACTACACCATCACGCCTCTCCTTTTCCTTTATTAATTAATTAATTTATATAGTCTAGTTTTTCCTCCAAGTAACCATCATTTCAATTAATGAGTTATTATTATGTGTAAATTCCTTGGGGTGAATCCAAAACAGGGAAGAAGTTTGAGACCATAGATCCAAGAACAGGTGGTGTCATCACCTGCGTGGCCGAAGGGGCGGCGGAGGATGTTGACGCCGCCGTGAAAGCTGCCCGTCACGCCTTTGAGACCGGTCCCTGGCCTCGCTTCTCCGGCTCTGTATGTTCCTCCTCCTCTCTTCCATCTAATACTCGTTGAAATTTATAAAGAATATTCACATGATCCGTACGTTTGGTTAATATAATAATTAGTTGAATTTTTTAAAAAGGTAAGGAATTTAAATAAGCATCATATTTACAATACATGTTATTTATTATTTCTCCTGTCTTAAATATATGACATAGTTAACTTTTTTAAAGAGATTAAAGCTTACGAAGCAAAATATGTTAGTTAATTATGACATACTTTTAGATTACCTATTAATTTATAAGTCAAATATACTAGTTTAAAAGAAAAAAAATTAGGTAAAACAATATATATGTAACTTATTTTGCTTTCTTAAAATTTATCAAAAAAGTTAAATAGGATTTATATTTAGAACTATTGACATATTAGATTATATGTTGATTTATAATTCAAATAAGTTAATTTGGGAAAAAAAATAAACAAATAAATTTTTATGTAGCATACCACATCTTGTGTTGAGAAATAGAGAGAGTAACGTCATGTGACCTTATCGCAGACTCAACACAAACCCACCAATAATGAGTGGTTATGGGTCTTACAAGCCTTTAATTTGTATTCCATCGGTAGAGGTGATCACATCACATTTAAGACAAGGTCAAGTAGGCTATGGGTTTGCCTGAAATTTCAACCAACCCGAGCTGGATAAGCCCATCTCTCAACTCTTTTATTTTTCAAGTCCACTAATAATGAAGTGGTTATGGGTCTTACATAAATTGAGTATAAAATAAGGAATTGCTATGGAACTGAGTATATTCGAAAAGGTAAATCCCATCAAATAATATAAATTAAGGAAAATTAATTTTTCGTCTCACCCAAGACACATAATATTAGAAGGGTCTCATCAATTGGTCAAATCAAAGTAGGGCCCTAAAGGACCTTACTTTAATTATATTACAGCACAAAAAAGATTCTTATGGAAGAATAAGTTGTTTTTTTTCTGTTTTTTTTTTTCTTTGGGCCCCTTTAAATCATTTTGAGATTTTTCTATCAAATAATTTGATATGTCAACTAGTACAGTACATGCTTCGTTGCGAAGCATTCATAATCAAATTGTGTCCTTTATTTGGTTTTGTTTTTTCAAGTACGTGTAGAATGAGTTGGCCTGTGTGTCTCCTTTTCTTTGGTATAAATAATATGTACATTAATGCATATGAGTGTGTGCCATATAACATGGATAAGTGATAGCAACTTCTGATAAAAAAATAAGTGATAGCAACTAATATTGATTTTATTTATTTTACAAAGGATTGACTGGATGAACTTTTATATTTCCTGGTAAAATTTAAGAAAATAACAGTTAAAATAACGCAACCTTAATAACATCATTATATGAGTTTATTTTTTTGGGTTCAAAATAATTTGCCTGATTGAGCATATACAAATACTTTTAGGGTTCAAAAGTCATTTAAAATTTGTTAATTAAAAACAATTATTTGCAATGCTGAGTCCTCTCGAAAAAAGAATTTAATCATGGAAATAAAAATAAATAAAATAAGTTCCATCTCTCAAGGTTAGTTTTTACGAAGCGGCATGGACCACCCTATTTCATAAATATACAACCACTCTTTATTCAGAAGCCAGCTTAATTTTTCTATATTCCTTTTTTGTGTAAGGAGCGAATGTTCAAGATTCGAGCAACTTGTATAGTTATATAGATACGAGTAGTCCTCCTATCTTAATTATGAGATAATTTAATCTTTTTTAGAAAAATTTAAGATGTAAAATCAATTACTTTAAAATATTTATAATTATCTTTTTATTGTCAAAATTTATTTATCTTAGTAATAAATTATCTTATATTACAATTATGTGCAATACATATTAAAATTAAGTGGTCTATTTTGTTTCCTTAATATCTATACAAAGAATTAATGTGATTTTGTATTTAGGACATGAGAGAGTATTGTTTTTTGTAATATTATTACTATTTTATACGTATGTTATTTTTATTCCTTATAATTAACAATATTAGTAAGAAATTCGGGTCCATTGATATCATCCTCGAGCCCAAACACTAGAGAAAATAGTCTTAAAATAGGTTTCTAGAAAATGGCTTTTGCCTGAACAGTCCATCGGCTTTTAAATTCGAAATTTGTGTATATTGACAAATATTAATAGGTTCCGTAAGCTTTATCCCTCGTTTGAGATCGAATTTTGTTTACACTCAAATGAATTAACAAATACTCCTATATCAAATAGTTTCAGAATATTCATAAAACAAAAATAGTTTCAGAATATAACAAAAGCATATGGCAAATAAAGAGAAGGGATGGAAAACAAAGATCGGCATGCAATTCTGCGTAACTAATTAATTGCGATCAAGCAGCAACTAAATATACTTTTATAGTAAGTGAAAAGATATTAAAGAGAAGTATTCAAAGAGAGTCATCTACAAAATATCTCTTTGAGCATTCTTTATTTTAACCCGAATCATTGGGCAGTCTTGGGCTTCTGATATGGGTGACTACTGGGCCTCTGTTAAGCCTTTGCTGATGTTGGGCCATTTAATAGTTATCATATACTAGAAGTGTCTATATATTAGTATTATGCAATGTTACAAATTCAGCAGAAAGGGATAATCCCTCATCATACTGTGGTAAATCAAGGTTTGAATCCTTTAAGGGAGAGGACAGAGGAGTGCCCCACATTCACAAACCAACAAAAATTAACTTGTCTAGAAAACAAAAATTATACAAATTTCATAATAAAAATTCTCATTATGACCAATGAACAAAAGAATTGGTCTATTTTAACCAATGAACTACTGGAAAATACTAAAATACCGGCTAGAGCAGGATCTTCAGAGTGTGTGTGGAATTCAATTCAGAATGATATTTAGTATTTTTCAATAATAGTCCATTGCCCAAAATGAGTTTTTTTTTTCATTGACCATAAGGAGACTTTTTATTGTTCTTTAATCAAATTAATACTTTCGAAATAGTTTATTGGTCAAAACAAAGATTATACAAATTTCATAAGTGAATACAGCATACTTTTTTTTACAAGGACACAGTCGAGTACAAAAGTCCATTGAGAATAACAATTAACTTGTTCATGTTGGGTTTTGTTAATTTTGTTGCCATTACTGCAATGACGTAAGACGTTTGATGATGGTGTGGGAAAATTCAGGAGAGGGGGAGAATATTGATGAAATGGGCAGATTTGATAGACCAAAATGTAGAAGAAATAGCAACACTAGATGCCGTGGATGCTGGGAAGCTGTACATTTTCTGTAAGAAGGAGGTTGCTTCAGTGGCAAATATCCTAAGATACTATGCAGGAGCAGCTGATAAAATCCATGGAGAGGTAGTGAAGATGTCAGCAGAGTTCCATGCTTACACTCTTCTTGAACCCATTGGTGTGGTGGGCCACATCATTCCCTGGAACTTCCCCAGCACCATGTTCTTCAGCAAGGTTAGCCCTTCCCTCGCCGCCGGCTGCACCATGGTCGTCAAGCCCGCCGAGCAAACGCCTCTCTCCGCCCTCTTCTATGCTCATCTTGCTAAGCTGGTATCAATGTTCACACCCTCCAAGCTCTTCATTTGTTTCTCTTCTATCAACATGTGACTATTACTATGGGATGGGATTAGAGAAAAAAAAAACTTAGTACAGTAAAGTATTTATGGAAGGGCCTTCGAATCAGCCACTATGCAAAAAGCATAGGTTAGGCTCTCTATTTGGCAGACCTATAAAGTGACATGAAATCTATTGATACATATAAGTATTTCAGAGAGATCATGTAACCGAGTGTTGTTTTGATAGGCTGGAATACCAGATGGTGTGCTTAATGTAGTTCCTGGGTTTGGTCCAACTGCTGGTGCTGCTATAAGCTCTCATATGGACATTGATAAGGTAAACTAATTGGAAAGTCAAATATTTAGGAGGCTTGAATTTTTAAATGAATTGAGATTTTGATGAAAATGAGTTACTTAGTAGTTAGTACTTTCTACTGAGCTTGACTTATGTATGTGTTATTAAAGGTTAGCTTTACTGGTTCAACACGAGTAGGAAGGGAAGTGATGCAGGCTGCAGCTAAAAGTAATTTGAAACAAGTTTCACTTGAATTAGGAGGCAAATCTCCCCTCATTATATTTGATGATGCTGATGTGGACAAAGCTGTTGAGCTAGCCCTCATTGGAATCTTTTATAACAAGGTTTAATAATTTTCTTCCAGAAATTAATAATGCTTCTTAATTAATTTCTTTAATGATGATTACATCAGTTCTTAACTACTTAAGTCTATTGTTTCTTGTCTTGCGCTGTTTTAGGGAGAAATCTGTGCTGCAGGGTCTCGTGTGTTTGTTCAAGAAGGCATATATGATGAATTTGAGAAGAAACTGATGGAGAAAGCAAAATCTTGGGTAGTGGGAGACCCTTTTGATCCTAATTCTCAGCAAGGTCCTCAGGTATGTGATTAAGCACAATTATATATAGCGATACATTGACTAACGATCTATCTATATGTAATCATGCTTGCTTTTTTTATGTATATAAAAAACAAGTACAGGCAGATAAGAAGCAGTTTGATAAAATTCTTGGATACATAGAGCTTGGAAAGAGAGAAGGAGCTACCTTGTTGACTGGGGGTAAGGCTGTCGGAAATCAGGGATACTACATAGAACCTACCGTGTTCATCAACGTTAAGGTAAGTTCCAAACTGATGAATTTAGGTATATGTATATGTATCAATTAAAAAATTTAAGCCAATTGTTATAATATGTTTCACATTACACATACATTTAATTTGATGGTCCAACTATTCAATGTGAAACGTATTCTAATATAGTCTAAGTGTATTAATTCTCATCGCAGGAGGACATGCGGATAGCACAAGATGAAATATTTGGGCCTGTGATGGCACTAATGAAGTTCAAGTAAGTTATATACACACACACAGAGTAATTAATATGCTTGTTATATTTCTGTATGGTGTGTTTTAGCAAACAATCAATTGATGATAAATATATACACTAAAATATTGGGATTCATGTTCGTATTTAAACAGAACGATGGAGGAAGCAATTAAGAGCGCAAACAATACAAGGTATGGGCTAGCGGCAGGTATAGTGACGAAGAACATAGACGTAGCCAACACAGTTTCAAGGTCCATTAAGGCAGGAGTTGTATGGATAAACTGTTATTTTGCATTTGGTAATGATGTTCCTTTTGGAGGGTACAAGATGAGTGGATTTGGCAAAGATTTTGGAGTGGATGGCCTTCACAAGTATCTCCAAGTCAAATCTGTTGTCACTCCTATTTACAATTCTCCTTGGCTCTAAACATGTCCTCTCTAGGCTCTAGCTATATGAGGCTTTTCTATCTTATTTGCCAACATGAGACTTTTCAATTACACACACATAGGAGGGCTTTATTTTGCATTTTTATGAATAAAAAAGAATTATGTCATCTTATCTTGTAATTAGATTATATAGTCATCATTTATTTCAATAATTCCCCTAATAAAATATAGTCTTCTTAATATAACATGTTTTGGTTGGATGAAATATGTGGAGAATTGATATCATATGAAATAAATCTATATGCTACATAAGCATGTTTTGATAAAGGGAAAATAGGAATAACAAGGTCTCATGACAAGTAGTAAGGATAGAAGAGGCTACATTTTCGTTAAATAACATGATTGTTTTTCATGGCTTGAATGTTAACCTATCAAGAATCTGAAGACTTGCTTAAAAGATCTTATTGGAAAATGATTGTAGGTATTTAAATAGATTTATGCTCGTTAAGCATATTAAAACCTCCATATATATATATATATATATATATATATATATATATATATATATATATATACATCTTTTCTTTGTTTATTTTATTTTCCGCCTCATTGAATGTTATTAAAATATTTATTTCCATGAAGTTCTAATCTTTATTTTTCATGTCTTATAATTATTGATTTGTGTCATTTCATGGGTTGCATTCGCACATCATCGTTACAAATAAAAATGTAAAATCATAAGACAATTAGGACGAGGGTTTAAATGAATACTTACAAGATTTTGTGTCCATATCAGCAATTTTTAAGTTTGTCGGGATCAAGATTTAAATTGTACTATAGTTACATATACTTACTCTACAAAACTATATTATATCAAAGAGAGCTTGAAATTATTTTACCAAAAAAAGGGAAAAAAACAACTTGGAATTCAGTATGTTTAGTGACAAAATGTTCACACACAATTGATAACTAGTAGAAATCACATCGTATACCTAGCAGTAGTAAAGATTGAGGATCACATTGAAATATAGGAAAATATGTGAAAAGATTATTCTTTGCGTGATAATATTATTGTGCATTAGTAAATATTCTCTTTTTGATTATATAGACTTAATTAACATTTATTAGATTGTCTTAGTTTTTCTTGTATAAATAAGATCGTATGGCTCATTATGTAAGGCATAGGAGCAAATTTATGAATCGAATAAGATCGAGCTGTGTATGAATCGAATCACCAAATTTATAAAATCGGATCAATAAGATAGATAATCCTTGACATTAACATCCAAAGAATGGAAATGTTCCACGAATTATTTCAATATTTTATACATGAGAAAAATCTGTGTGTTCCTTTGACATTTTTAAATTGGGTTTGATCATGGAATTGAATCTGAATGAATTTATATGGTTTTGTTCGTTTCAGGAGTTTGTGCTTCAAAATATTTCAAATGTGAAGAGAAAGGTAATATTATTGATAGACAAAGGCTCAATACAATACTCATTGGGAGCTTGAATTGAGAAATGTAACTACATCGAAGGAAGAGTTGAGAAACCTGCATTGAATTATTTAGTATGCCATGTACAGGATTGAAGAGAAAATTGTCATTTACAGGTTAATCGAGCTAGGATGCTCATATGAGTTGAACATAACAAGCAAAAAATTACATTGTATTTCACGCAAAGAACGAGCAAAGCATGCCCATTGCATTTTCACAGAACGACCAACAAATTACATTCAATTTCATGCGTAGTGTATAGAATAAAGAATAAACGAACAATGCATAGAACACCACCCTTACCACGAAAATATATTTCTTCCCCAAAAAATATATATTTTGTCGCAGTAGTGTGATTAAAATTGAGTTGGTGCTTGCCGTTTTGAGCTCTGCCCTGAAAGCTCATACAAGAATTTCAATCACTTAACTTTGACTTGTGTGCTTGAAAGATATCTCCATTGCTTTATACGAGGTCCATTTTCTAGAAGCATTTGTAAGCCGACGCCGTTGGCTAATTGGCCAAACGTATACCTGGGAGTCACCAACATTTTGGATAATTTGATCAACAATCACTAATTGTTATTCTAATACGTAAGCCTGAGTAAACGATTTTCATAAAGCAACATGTAATTCTTAACTTTCCAAGGCCCAACATAGGACTTTCAATCATCTTTTCTCTCCCTTCATGTAATTGTTTAATATATTCAATACATAAAATTCAAAGTACCATATTCCCTTTTACAAAAAAGAAAAATTCTTTAGGTGGTTGTGACTTGTGAGAGTTCAAACACCACCTTAAAATCACCATTCTCAAATATTGAGATAAACAAAAAAAAAAGAATTGTGAATTGTTTAATGTCAGTCAATTGCATACTCCAATTTTGAGAAAAAGTTAGAAGCAGGGCAAGATTGTTGGGCAATGAAAACATGCAGCCGTAAAATCATTTTTTCCTTCGAACTCAACGTCATAAATTAGGACACGACATGCAATACAAATGAATGTACCATCCCAGCTTTCTCTTCACTTTCTCCAATTTACAGTGAAATCTTGTGAGATTTAGGTTCAATATTCTCTTGAGTTTTATGACTTTATCTTACCTTTGCTATTCAAAGTATTAACTCTAAATTTCTTTCATCTCAAAATTGTTCCTCCAATTTTAACGTTTCTTAATAGAGTATTGTTGTATACTTACTTGCAGTGCTGTGCTTTCTTCCTCCAGAAAAATGCAGCTCTGATTGTCTGAGCACAAAAAGGAAAGAAAAATAAAATATAATATTAGTGTGCAAATAAATCTTCACTTGTAAAATGAGACTATTTTGAGCAATGTAAACAGTGAAGCATCCTGTATTTCTAGATAATTCTGTGGCAAGGAGTTTTTCTTCCTTCCTGTTTTTCTAAGAAAAAATTAGAGGTTTGTATAGACGACAAAGGGTGATAGATGATATCTTTTATAGAGAGAAGACAACCAGTATAATGTGAAAGGTAAACAAATAGAATGAATAATAGTTGCTGTTAATTTTAGGCTCAAACTTCTTACACCGTCACTTGATAAATTATCTTCAGATTAAAGGCATCTCTAGAATTTCAGAAATCATGACATGGTTTGGCAGAAAATTAAAGCAACACAACATTTTCAACTAGATGATAAGCAGCAGCTTGAACTACAATATGAGACATCAGATATAGTAGAATCAAACACATTCTATTCATGAAACTAATATTTTATTTACCTTTATGAGTGACTCAAATCTGCCAACATGTGGCTTTTGCAGTGAAATTTTTGTCTGGGATGACATCTCTTTGCATAAATGTTGAGCTATTTCCCTCAATAACACTGTCTGCGCTTCATCAGTACTCATAGAAACAATTGCCTGCTTCATCGATTCCCTATCAGCCTCAAGTGCTTGAAGCCTCATATATAGCTTTTTAATGTCAGGGTCTTCATATCCAAAAACACAATCCACCCTTGGAGTCATGCCATAATCTTCATAAAAACGTTTAGACTCTTTGAAACCATTATATGAGGGCCCACTATGAATAGAGTCAATGGTATAGACTCTATCGCCCGAGTCATCATCAACTTCTAATGCATTATCCACCTTACTCAAGTTGGACGAATCCTCTGTTATTAAGATATGCTCTGCCTTATCCTCTGTTATTAAGATATGCTCTGCCTTCTGGAATGAAGTACTAAGTTTAGGAGAATCCGCAAAAGAGTCACCAGAAAATTTCCTTGAATGTCGACTTGATTGAGGAGATTGACCAACTATGACCTTCTCAAGGATATTTTTTCCTAAACTATCACCATCCACATAGGTGGGGCCCCTTTCCATCTGGGAGATCCTATTCTCCAAATTCTTCAACCGATCACGAGGGGTTTCACCAAACACATATTTCTCAACATCAACATCAACATCAACATCAACATCATCATTACCATCCCTCACACTTGAAGCATGTGTAGTATCATTCACCTTACACTTCAATGGAGGATACTCAAAGACAGAGGTTTCATATTCAGGGCCAAAATCTTCCAAACATGGATTAATCCTACCATCAGCTTCAGACTCAGTTAGCCCATAGCTCATCATCCTATGCTTATAAGCCTGCACCTCACATGTAAGCGCCTCAATCGCTTGTTCCCTCTTATACAACAAATCCTCAAATGCCCCAATTTCCTCTTGATCATGCAACATCTTCTCCTCCACCAAAGTCTTGAATTGCCGCGCTTCCATTTGCACCTCTGCCTTCTCCCTTTGTAACCTCAATATCATTGTCATGGCCTCATTCGCTGCCGTGGTCGAAGCATTTCTCTCCTCCTCCAACTCAGCATGTAAATCTTGTATGGTATTTTGTTGCCTAGTGACTGTCTCACGCAATGCATCACATTCATTCTCGATTTGGACCTTTGCGACTGAAAAGAAATCCAATGCAGGTAGAAACAATTTGTTTCCCCTTTCAAACTCATCATGCTTTCGTTTCACGGAACGAATCCATTTCCCCGGAGATTCAGCTTTCAAAGAACATTTACAGCCACAGTCACAACATTTTACCATATTTCTAGAAAATGAAACCGTATCTGAATCCATTTCAATATAATTGACATCCAAATGCACCCCCTTTAGATCAAACAATCACCCCAAAATTAAACCTACGCCAAACAAAAGAAAAAAGACTCCTACTTGATAACAATTGTTTATAGTTTTGATGCACCTCTAAGGACAAATGCTGAAAGCCCTAACAAATAGAAGGATTCAATAACGTAACGTACAAGCTAAGATATTTATTCCACGTAAAAAATGAAGGTGAGAAAAAGAGATGAAGCGAACGTTGAAATAATGACATTGATGAATGGAAAGGGAAGAGGAGAGGAGAGGGTGAAGGAGAATGGCAAATCACACCTGTCCCCGCGAAGGAAGGTAGGAGCGGGAACGGTGTTTGGAGGGAACAAATACAATATTTGAAGGGTCTGTCGTCTCTGGGGATGTAAGAAAAGAGGAAAGAGAAATTGGTCCCACAACAACAAATTCCATTTTATCTATTTGTGATTGTGATTTGTAATTCTCATTTTTAGAATTTATTATTTGCCTCTTAGCCATTTCAAAGAAATGGTGTTTCATTCTAAATGCTAATGATTATTTGTCCCTCTCTCTTCCCCATAGGACAGGAGGTGGACAAATGTACGGCCGAAGAGTGAGGTTTTGCTCTTTTGTGGTTGCTTCGTTGGAGTTTTTTTTATTACAGGAGTTTTTTTTTTACAATTATTAGTTTTTATCCTTTTTTTCCTTTTCTTTTGCTTCTTCCCCTTGGACAATTATATTTAGGAGACACTCAAATAAAAATAACTTTTTGAATTTGAAAAATCCAAATTCAGATCTTAGGGGGAAATTTGAGATTTCTATATCCAAGAAAGGACCCTAAAATGTTTAAAACCGTCATCATAACTATATACAAATTCAACATGAAAACTTTCGATTTGGTCATATTAATTTTTAAATTCATATAAAAAATTTATAACTTCTATTACATTATAAATTGATGAGTCATGATATAATCGTTCTCACACTTCAATATATAAATTGTTTTTAACTTAATTATAGCGATTTTCAAATATGAGAAAACAAGTCACAATTCTAGCTGTTTTCATTAATAATTTTATAGTTAATGTTAACAAATGAAAACTTAAGTCTCCAATTGTTGAGGAAATTTGTAAGTTTTAGTAATATATGAAAATTATATTTGGCTCGTTATAGAATTTGGGATTTTTTGAATTTAAGGAATCGAGTTGTCATTTTATATATATTGACGTCGTTTATTGCCTCTTCTTGTTATCATATCATCACAATACCAACAACATATCATAATTAAGTTCAGCGTTAGTTCTATAGAGACTTATTGTATCTTCGATTTCAAATTCATGCATGGATGTAGAGCTTTACATTATGTCTTTTATTTAATTTGGACCCAAAAAAAAAGGACATTACATCTTTTAAAAAAACAAGTATGATAATTGCCAGTTTGCTATTATTAGAGATTCTCTCATGAAATACCAGTAACACAAAATTAATGTTCTTTGAAACCCGTATTTGGCTATATAACAATTAATAATGAATTAAATGGAAAAAAGGAATAACAAGGTCTTATGAGAAGAAGGGATAGAAGAGGCTAGATTTTTAATAAAATAACAAAAAATTTCCCTGACTTGAATCTTAACCTAACAAAAATTTGATTAAAAATCTTATTGGAAAATATATGTAGCTATTTAAATAGGCTTTCGAGCTTTCAAAGGCTTTAGTAATTCCTTTACACTATGTTTGGATGGAGAGAAAAGTTGAGAAGAGAAATTGGAGGGAGGAGATGTGAGAAACCAAATCAAGTCCCACATTGACTAAATCATAGATGAACTAAGGGAATATATATGAGTTGAGTCTCCACCACATTAGCTTAAGCTTTTGTGGTGGAATGACAAGACTCATATAATGTGCCCTTAGTCCTAAACTTCAACATGGTATCAGAGCCACTCGATTGATGGGACCCACGAGAAAAAAAAATATACACAAAGCCCAACAAAAAAAATGATGATTGACCTAAGGACTCACCCTAAAAGGAGTACGGCCCAGGCAGACCTGAAGGATCGACCTAAAAAGAGAAAAAGGCGGCCCAGGCAGACCTGAAGGACTGACCCAAAAAAAAGGAGTACAGCCCAGGCGAAAAAGAATGAAAAGAAAAGAAAGTAGGGTGAATGTGAGAAACCAAATCAAGTTCCACATTGACTAAATCATAGATGAACTAATGGAATATATATGAGTTGAGTCTGAAATGTTGAAGTTTAGGACTAAGGGCACATTATATGAGTCTTGTCATTCCACCACAAAAGCTTAAGCTAATGTGGTGGAGACTCAACTCATATATATTCCCTTAGTTCATCTATGATTTAGGCAATGTGGGACTTGATTTGGTTTCTCACAGGAGATAGTGGGAGGGGAAGAAATTAAAGTAGGGGGAGGACATTATAAAACAAACCCCTCAATGATCATAATAAAACCTACATAAACAAATCTTGATTTTTATAAAACCTTATGTTTTCTGAACCCAGTGATGACAATTTAGATTTTTTATTTTTTATTTGAAATATTGTTTTAAGATCTTGGTGCAAATACGTATGTAAGAGTATATTAAACTAGGCTAAAGTATGTTTTTGGTCCCTTAACTTTGGAGAAAGTTATGTTTTGGTCCCTTAACTTTGAAAAGTGTGTTTTTGGTCCCTAATTTTGGAGAGAAAGTGTGTTTTTGGTCCCTTAACTTTGAAAAGTGTATTTTTTGTCCCTTAACTTTGGACAAAGTGATGTTTTTAGTCCTTTCAAAAAAGGATAAAGTATGTTTTTAGTCCATTCTTTTCAAAATTAAGGGACTAAAACATGACTTTGTGCAAACTTAAGGACCAAAAACATACTTTAACCGAATTTAAAATGACTGAAAACACAAATTCCAAAGTTAAAGGACTAAAAGATGACTTTGTCAAAAATTTAGGGACCAAAAACACACTTTCCAAAGTTAAGGGACCAAAATATGACTTTCTCCAAAGTTAAGGGACCAAAAACATACTTTAGCCATTAAACTATCAGCTAACCTGCCAAACACATCCAATGGCATCTAAACTATACTATTATATATTACATCTATTTTTGTTAATCCTATCATTAAATTTCAATTATTTCTGAAAGTCAAACGGTCAAAATATTTTATCACAAAATGAGAAGAGGGTGGATCACCAAAAGAACAAACAAGAGATATAGTGAGAGAGGGGACAATCACACAGAAATTTTATTTTTTTCCTAAGAAAAAAGTACAGTGATTTGAGCAACCATTTCTATTATTGGAACGGAATGTTCATTGTAGTGAAAATAATTAATGGAAAAATTAATTTCATGTCCCACCCAAGACACATAATATTGGAAATGTCTCATCAATTCACCAAATTAAAATAGGGTCCCAATGGACCTTATTCTAATTATGTTAACACAAAAAAAAAACTCTTATGCCCGCTCTTTAATTTTTCTTTTTTTTTTAATTTAAAAAAGAGGGCATAACATGATTAAAGTAAGATCTCATGGCACCTTACTTTAATTTTTCCAATTGATAGGACCTTTCCAATATTATGTCTTGAGTGAGACCTGAAATTAATTTTTCTATAATTAATCTTCATCCCGCTATTTACATGTTTAATTTTCATCCCCTCAAAAATGATTTTAAGAAACCACTTCTTTTATTAGCATGTTCACTACAGTAAGCATAACCCTCAATTGCCTGTGCAATACTTCACATTCTTAATTTACATCCCCACAAATAAATCTCACGAAACAAAAAGCAAAAAACAAAAAAAAAAAGTGAGAGACAACGTTGTCATTTCATTTGTCAACATTCCATGCATGCAGACAACGTAATCGTTTTTCAAAACAAAACATAACAAAACAAACAGTTAAAAGAAAACTAGCAATCCCCTCCAATGGCGACGACAGAAGAAGAAGAAGAAGAACACAACATACAAAACCAAAGAGACCCAATCAAATCCAAAAGAAAAGAACTAGGAATATCATGCATGCTAAGCACCGAAGTCGGATCTGTACTAGCTCTTATCCGACGTACCCCAGATTTGAATAATTCCAATAATACCCCTTACCACGACGCCGTCTCCGCCGCCGGCGACTCCTACGACTCCGCCGCCGTCCATTCCCTCCGATCACTCCGTTCCGTCATCTTCAACCTCCACCAACCATGGCTCTCCGTGGACCCCACCATCTACCTCTCTCCTCTCCTAGAAGTTGTCCAATCCGACGACGTCCCTGCCACCGCCACCGCCGCCGCCCTCTCCGCCGTCCTTAAGATCCTCAAACTCGGCATCTTCGACGAGCGTACCCCCGCCGCGAAGGACGCACTTGACGCCGTGGCCAACGGCATTACCTGTTGCCGCCTTGAGAAGACTGACCATGTTTCTGAGGAGGCTGTTATGATGAGAATCCTTCAAGTTTTGATAGCTGTTATGAGCCATAAGGCTTCTTTTTTGTTCTCTGATCAGGCTGTTTGTACCCTTGTGAATATGTGCTTTCAGGTGGTGCAACAGTCTGGGAATAGGGGAGATTTGCTTCAGAGAACTGCTAGGCATACAATGCATGAGCTTATTCAGATTGTGTTCTCTAGGTTGGCTCAGATTGAGGTCAAGGATGGTGCTGGTGGGGAGGAGGAAATTATGGATTTTGAGGTTTTGGAATGTGGGTATGGTGTTAGGTGTGCCATTGATGTGTTTCAATTTTTGTGTTCTTTGTTGAATGTGGGGGATGGGGGTGAAGGAGAGGGTGTTTTTAGTAATAATGCTTACTTTGTTGATGAGGATGGTCAGGTTTTTGCTCTGGTTTTGATTAATTCTGCTATTGAATTGAGTGGTGATGTGATAGTGCAGCATCCTAAATTCATGAGGATGATGCAAGATGATCTGTTTCATCATTTGATTCATTATGGCACCTGCTCTAGCTCCCTTGTCTTGTCCATGGTTTCAAGTACCGTTTTGAATGCATATCACTTCATGAGAAGGTTAGATTTCTTCAACAAATTATTTTATCACTTAATTAATATCTTATAGATAAATGATTAATTACTCTGTAAGGTCTTAATCAGTTAATTGTAGGATTCATTTACCTTATTTAATTAGATTAAAAATTCTTATTAAAACGGTTAACATGAAATTTGTTTTGTAAAACACCCTAAATATACATATACTAACTTTTCAACTGTATTAATCACTTGAAATCACCTTTCTATGAGAAGCGAGAATGGATATTATTATTATATGTATCAAATGTATCCAATGCATGAAACAGAAATTTCTATCTTTGTTTCTGTAGGTTTATTCGCCTACAACTAGAAGCCTTCTTTGGACATGTGCTTCTGAGAGTAGCAGCTTCAGGGAACACAATTCAGATCCAAGAAGTTGCACTTGAAGGGATAATAAACTTCTGCAGGCAACCCACGTTTATCATTGAAGCTTACACAAACTTTGACTGTGATCCATTTTGTCGGAATGTGTTTGAAGAGATTGGAAAATTGCTATGCAAGCACTCATTTGCAGGGAGTAGTCCTTTGACCTCTCTACAAATCCAAGCCTTTGAAGGATTAGTCACTATAATTCAAAATATAGCAGATAACATCGACAAGGAAAGTGATTGCTCTCCTTTAGGTCCTTACTCAAATAATATAACAAAGTACACACCTTTTTGGGAAGTGAAAGAGAAAGATGATAAGGACTTAGAATCTTGGGTGGAATATGTACGTACAAGAAAATTGCAGAAGAGAAAAATGTTAATTGCAGGGAACCATTTCATAAGAGATGATAAAAAGGGCCTTGAGTACTTAAAGCATTCTCATTTAGTCTCTGATCCTCCTGATCCAAAGGCCTTTGCTTTCTTCTTTCGTTACACTCCTGGTTTAGACAAGAATCTAATAGGAGAATATCTTGGAGACCCAGATGAGTTCCATCTTGAAGTTCTTAAAGAATTTGCAGCCACCTTTTATTTCACTGGCATGTCTCTTGACACTGCACTGAGATTCTACCTTGAAACTTTTAAATTGCCAGGGGAAGCTCAAAAGATTCAACGTGTTCTTGAAGCATTCTCAGAGAGATTCTATGATCACCAATCTGCAAAAATTTTTTCCACCAAGGACACTGTTCTTATTCTAAGCTATTCCCTCATCATGCTTAATACAGATCAACACAATCCCCAAGTGAAAAACAAGATGACAGCAGAGGATTTCATTAGGAACAACAGAAACATCAATGAAGGGAATGATCTACCTAGAGAGTACCTCTCAGAGATGTTTAACTCTATTCAATCAAACCCACTTCTTGCTCCAACTAGTACAGATCTAGACATGAAACCAAGCAAGTGGATTCAGCTCATAAACCGATCTAAAGTGGAACAACCTTTTGTCCAATGTGAATTTGACCGTAGGATTGGTAGAGATATGTTTGCCTGTATTGCAGGTCCATCAGTGGCTGCCCTTTGCACAATCTTTGAACATGCTGATGATGATGATCTTCTTCATGAGTGCATAGAAGGGTTATTCTCAGTGGCTAGAATTGCTCAGTATGGACTTGAGGATACTCTAGATGAACTCATAACATTGTTTTGCAAATTCACTACATTGCTGAATCCTTATGCCTCCATTGATGAGACATTGCATTTGTTTACTAATGATTTGAAGCCTAGAATGGCAACTGTTGCTGTTTTCACTATTGCAAACAACTTTGGGGACTCAATCCGAGGTGGTTGGAAGAACATCATAGACTGTTTGTTGAAACTCAAGAAGTTAAGGTTGCTCCCTCAATCTGTCATTGATTCAGAGTTAACACAATCAGCCGATGGATCAGGTGGAGGTGTTTTTCCTGTTCATAATTCAAAACTAGGAAGCAGACAAATTTCTAATATAGCTAGCAACTACTCATTTTCATCTCGAGATGCTGGCAGGGAGGAGAATATGATGACTGGTTATGAGTTTGAACAGAATGTGAATATGATCAAACAATGTCGAATTGGTACCATTTTCCTTAAAAGCTCCAACATACAAGAAGAATCTTTACAGAATATCGGACGGTCTCTGATACTTGCAGCTGCTGGAAAAGGCCAGAAATTTAACACACCAAGTGAAGAGGAAGAAACTGTTAGCTTTTGCTGGGATTTGATTACTGCAATCTCATTAGTAAATGTTCACAGATTCCTAGCATTTTGGCCTCAGTACCATGAGTATCTTATGACAGTTGTTCAATTTCCTATCTTCTCCCCTATCCCTTTTGCAGAAAAGGCACTTGCATCCCTTTTTAAGATAGCTATCAGGCTTCTTTCTTCGCCACAGATTGAGAAGCTCCCGGAAGAGCTTATTTTCAAGTCAATAAATCTAATGTGGATGCTTGATAAAGAAATTCTTGAAACTTGCTGTATGATCATATCACAATCAGTTCTCCAACTAATCTCTGAGTACCCTGCAAACTTGTATACTTCTATTGGGTGGAAGACGGTTTTGCATTTGTTATCAATCACAGGAAGACATCCTGAGACCTATGATCAAAGTTCTGAGGCCTTGATCACATTAATGTCTGATGGGGCACATGTTTCACGTATCAGTTATTCATACTGTATAGATTGTGCTTTTAGCTTTATTGCACTTAGGAACAGTCCTCTAGAAAAGAATATCAAGATTCTGGATTCACTATCAGAATCAGTGAATTTATTAATTCAGTGGCAGAGAAATCATTATTCAGATCCAGGAAGTAATTTAAGTGGAACAAGCTATAATAGTGGCTCTTCTATTGAGGACATTAATGCAAGAGGTGGGTCATCAAATCTTACCATCAATCTGTTTCTTAAACTTGGAGAAGTATTTAAGAAAACGAGTCTAGCTCGGCGTGAGGAGATGAGAAACTATGCAGTTCAATCCCTTCACAAGATATTTGAACTGGCTGAGGATTTGCAACTAACTTCAGCTAATTACATAAGTTGTTTTAACCTAGTGATATTTGCAATGGTGGATGATCTTCATGAGAAAGTGTTGGATTACTCAAGGAGGGAGAACCTAGAGAAGGAGATGAGAAGTATGGAACGTACACTTAAGCTTTCAATGGAGCTAATGACAGATGTGTACCTGCTGTTCTTGAAACCAATAAGTGAGAATACTGGGTTTAGAACATTCTGGTTGAGTATGTTGAGAAGAATGGATACTTGTATGAAAGCACATTTGGGGCACTATGGTGCATCAAGTGTGCAAGAGTTGGTGCCGGATTTGCTGAGGAAGATAATAACAAGTATGAAGGAGAATGAGATTTTAGTTCCAAGAGAAGGTGATGATCTATGGGAAACCACTTACTTTCAGATCCAGTGGATTGCACCTGCTCTTAAAGAGGAACTTTTTCCTGATTAGCACTATTAGAGCTTGTGTATTAAACTACTTGTTTCATTTTTGCACTCATAGTTTTAATTGTTACATTTGTTCTCAAACACAGAAATAATGCAATTCAATCTCATATTCCATGTAATTGTACATATTTATACAATTAATGTAGGGAACTAAATCTTCGTGAATCGATATGACAAATCTTCGTGAAGAGCTAAGGTTAATGAATTGAATATAAAGAGGACATAAGAAATGGAATCAAAACTCATTATATAATCTTTAGTTTCTTTTAATGAGACTGCCACCTATATCAGAGAAAGCTGAAGTCAATAATTCATCCTTATTAGCAGAGACATCTAAAAGGTAATGTGAAGCGTATTAATTACCTAATTTGAAGCGAAGATCATGAAAGAGACCATGAAAGTACCGTCATCATGGCTGGGAGAGGCATTATATTATTGGAGCGTCAAAGTAACAATTCAACCCGGATATAGTGTGCCGTTTTGCTCCTTTTATTAGTGGTAATGAGTTTATATGTAATAAAATATAGTGTGGTGTTTTGCTGAAAATGCCGAAATAGGGAGATCACATATTGCTACTCTATCACTAACATGCTATATATTTTAACTAGCGGTATCTCCCGTGCTTTGCACGGGGAACAATTTTTTTTTTAACAAATTTGCAGTAAAAAAATATATGCCAAATTTTTGTAACTAAAATATCGGGTGAAAAAAATCATATAATAACCAATTTTTTTATTTAAAAAAAAGTTAAAAAAAATAATATATTATATTCCACCAAATCACTGGTCATGAACAGAGTTATGACAGTGATTTGGTGGATCACTTTTATATAGGTCAAAAAAATCATCATAATGGTGACACTAAAGATATAAATCTTTAAGGCAAACTCAAAAAAAAATATGTGACCCAATTAACCTTTTTTCAACATTTTTTTTAACAAATTCGCATTAAAAAAATATATGACAAATTTTTTTAACTAAAATATCGTGCGAAAGAAATCATATAATAACTGAATTTTTTTAAAAAAAAAGGTAAAAAGGGAAAAAAAGGTAAAAAAATATCTCCCGTGCGTTGCATGGGGTTTCCCGCCCTCCGCGCGATTTTGCTTAAAAATTAGCATTAACTAAAAAAACTATTATCTAACCTTAACCTTAGACGGAAGAAAATTTGAATGACAACTTCTAGTTTACATTACCAAATGACCATTTTTCTGTAAGTCGTAATGAAAATTGAAATTAAATCTAACTGAACACATATTCCCTATGTGAAGAAACAACTCTTCTTTTTGTGTTCTATATCTACATAGAACAACTTCTAGTTTGCAAGGAAAGATAGGCAAATAAAAAGACACAATAAAATATTTGCAGATATATATTACGTCAAAAAGATCATCATAATGGTGACACTAAAGATATAAATCGTTAAGGCAAATTTACACAAAAAAAAAATATGTGACACAAATAAATTCGCCCACGAAAGTAAAGAATACGTAGCCCTAATAAATCATTAAATAATTAAATATAAATAAAAAAATAAGTAATAAATATAATAATATAATAAATATATTAAATAATTAACAATTAAATAATTAAAAAACTTGCCAAATAATAAATATAAATAATAATAATAAATAATCAATATAATAATAAATATAAATATTAAATAATTTACTCATGAATAAATTTTTTTTTAACTTTTTATTTTTACAAATCTGCACTAAAAAACATATGACAAATTTTCTTTTAACTTTTTTTTACCTTCTGTTTCAACAAATTTGCACTAAAAAATATATGACAAAAAATATGTGACCCAAATAAATTAGCCCAAGAAAGTAAAGAATACATAGTCCAAATAAATCCTCACAAGAAATCAATGACATACAATAGTAATAGAGAATATTAATCACTGCACTAAAAATACATATTTGAATGATCACAAAAATATCTTCACATATTTGAATAGATGTTAGCTTCACAAAAATAATATTTGTTGTACATAATTGGCTAGATATTTGAAAACATCGCCTTGTAAACAACATTTTTTGTTTTGTTAACTCCCGTGCGGTGCATGGGAGAGGTATTTCAATAGATTATAGACTAAACTTTTAGAATATTAGAGAAGAGGGAATTGTAGTGACAATTGAAGAAGCACCAAAGATAATATATGATAAAACATTAGTGACATGTATTATTTGGGTTTCCCGCGCTTCGCGCGATTTAAAGATATGTGACCCAAATAAATTCGCCCAAGAAAGTAAAGAATACGTGGCAAATAATTAATATTAATAATTAATTAATTAATTTAATTATCATAATAATAATTATTATTTTATTATTATTAAATAATTATTATATTTAATCTAATTTTTTTTTTGATAAGAATTATATTTAATCTAATAATAAATAATAAATATAATATAATAATATAATAAATAAATATAAATATAATAATAATATGATAATATAATAAATAAATATAATATAATAATATAATAAATAATAAATATAATATAATAAATAAATATAAATATATATTAAATTATAAAAAATTAATAATAAAAAAATCCACCAAATCCCAAATAATACATCTCACTAATGTTTTATCATATATTATATTTTGTGCTTCTTCAATTGTCACTACAATTCCCTCTTCTCTAATATTCTAAAAGTTTAGTCTATAATTTATTAGAATACCTCTCCCATGCTCATAAACATATTTTTTAACCTTTTTTTAATTTTTTTTAACAAATTTACACTAAAAAATCATATGACAAATTTTTTTAACTAAAATATCGGGTGAAAAAAATAATATAATAAATAAGTTTTTCTTTCTAAAAAAAAATTAAATTTCTTAAGACATTCAAATAATTACCTTTGGTTAAGTGAGTGAGTGAGTGAGCTCATCTAAAGAACCATAAACATTAAAGAATCAATTATATATAAAGAGACACAATAAAACATTTGCAGATATATATTAGGCCAAAAAGATCATCATAATGGCGACACTAAAGATATAAATCTCTAACCCAAATTTAGACAAAAAAAATATGTGAGCCAAATAAATCAGCCCAAGAAAGTAAATAATACATAGCCCAAATAAATTCGCACAAGAAAGCAATCACATACAATAGTAATAGAGAATGTCAATCACTGCACTAAAAATTTGCTCATGAACAAATTTTTTAACAAATTTGCACTAAAAAAATATATGACAAATTTTTTTAACTAAAATATCGGGTGAAAAAAATCATATAATAATTATTTTTTTTAAAACAAAAAAAAAGAAATTTTTTTTAAAAAATATATTATATTCCATCAAATCGCTGTTCATGAAGGAAAGATAGGCAAATAAAAAGACACAATAAAACATTTGCAGATATATATTAGATAAAAAAGATCATCATAATGGTGACACTAAAGATATAAATCTATAAGACAAATTTACACAAAAAAATATGTGACCTTTTGCCAAAGAAAGCTATTGGCTTTCTCCTTTAAACATTCTGGATTTCCTATTCATTTGAGTTGTGTCTTGCTAAAGTTTCAAGGTTTATTAGGTAAAAAAAGACAAAATAAAACATTTGCAGATATATATTAGGCCAAAAAGATCATCATAATAGCAACACTAAAGATATAAATCTTTAAGGCAAATTCAGACAAAAAAATGTGACCCAAATAAATTAGCCCAAGAAAGTAAAGAATATATTGTCAAAATAAATTCGCACAAGAAAACAATCACATACAATAGTAATAGAGAATGTCAATCACTGCACTAAAAATTTGCTCATGAACAAATTTTTTAACTTTTTTAAACTTTTTTTTTCCAAATTTGCACTAAAAAAATATATGCCAAATTTTTTTAACTAAAATATCGGGTGAAAAAATCATATAATAACTGAATTTTTTTTAAAAAGTTTTTTTTTTTAAAAGTTTTTTTTATTAAAAAAATATATAATATTCCACCAAACACTGTTCATAAGGAACAGTGTTTGGTGGAAGAGGTTTTTAGGATATATTGATGATATTCACATGACATTTTTAGAATATTAGAATTCCAACGATTTTTTATTTTGAAATTTTCTTTAGAATGATGTATATATCCTTTATATATTTACATAATTTCTTATTTTGGTTTCTTAAATTTGAAAATTTCATTTTGTTGTCATGTTTTTTTTTAAATTCAAGTTAGTTACATTTAATTGAAAAATGCTGATTTTTTTAATTAAATGTTAACAAAATATGTTTGAATTAGGGACAATATAATGGCATTGAGATCTCAAAGAAGAAAGTAGTATTATACATCTTTAATTGAGTTGTTAATGAAAACATTGACTAATAAAAGTGTCATAGTTAACAAGTGAGAAATCATTAAGAATTACTTATTGAGATTTGTCTAATATTAAATCTCTTACTCAAAACTTATGGTTATTCTCCCTTTAAATTGTAATTTTCTAGTATAGTCATTCTTACACACACACATGTATGTATGAATGTGTGTATGTGTGTGTATACACACACACAAGCAGGATTACTCGAGCTCGCATGATGCGTGAAACATGTGATTGACAAATGGCAATGAAAACAAGAAATTGGATGGATTGAAATGAAAGGAGAATGTAGGTATTGCTGTTAAGGTGTAGAAAATGTGGGATCATAGTCCTACAATAGATTGAGATTGGAAGAATTCAAGTGCTAGCAGTGGCAAGTATAAATCAAGATACCAGTGAGGTTACATTAATAAGCAGAAAAAGATTGTTACTAAAAAGATGCAGTGAAAAAAGGCAGAGGCAACAATTGTAATAAAACATATGAAATCGAGGGAATACAACAAAATAAGCACAAGACTAAAATTTCTCGTGTGTGTCTCGAAGAGAATGTAAGAGAGAGTAATTATTCAAAGCATAAAAAGGTACAACTATATTGAAAAGTAAAATTGTCATACACCCACGTGTGTGTATTAAGATTTTCCTATCTTTTACCAACATTTAATTAAAGAATAACCACTCTTCTTTAAATTTCTTAAGAAAACATTATCCATTTGATGATTGATTTGACGTCAGCTAAACAAATTAAAAGTTTGCAATTTTTAATTAAAATAAAATTGACAAAAATGCAAACGAATAAATGTATACTTTAACATTTTCCCTTGTAAATAATTAATTAATTATGTAATTAATGAGTGACTTAAATTATATGAATGTTTCTTGCAGTATTTCTTCCCAGCCCAGGTGGCATCGTTTTTTCTCCCTTTCTCTGTTGTTACTTCATTTTCATTTACGAATTAAGCATAAGAAATATTGTGAAACTTCATTCGTTCTTTCTTGCCGGTGAGTATATATTTAATTGTCATTATAAGTTTTTATTTTAGTAAGGACATTTTAGTATTTTTCAGTAGTTCAATGACAAAAAATGAAACCTTTTATTGTTCGTTGGACAAATTGATACTTTAAAAATAGTTTATGGATTAGAATGAATGATATTTAGCCCATTTTGCATTTGTTGCGTTTATTGCTAAAGCTTTAGTGTTTATATGATAATTCATGTCCGCTTATGTTGTTATGAATGCACTTTTTGATTTGGTATTTCTACGTACTTTCTTAAGATTATACTATTGTTTATGAAAATGAACTGAAGAATGTTGTCCGTGCTCTTACAATTGATGGTATCCATTTTCTGATTGGTGCATGGTTTCCATTTTGGTGGAATTAGATGAGATTGGTATGGTAGTTTTTTATTGGTTCGTCGTGAAGTCTTTCACTCTCTCCTCCTCACTCTGCTCACCATCTTTCTCCTCCTCTTTCATTCTCCTTCAATTCAATCATGTTCGATATATTTCATTCTTCGTCCTATTATCCTTTTCTTATTTACCAATCATCACTGTTGAAAATTAGCTTCCTTTTCCTTCGGACTGTGTGGACTGGGAAATATAATAAATAAAAGGGGGATAGAACAGATGCGTGCTAAAATTTTGCCTTTTACTATCCTAAAATTGTACTTCCAAAATGCTGAAATTTAAGTTTGTGTTCTCAAGGAATGTGTTTCAGTTGTCATTTACCCCCTAAATTTAGAAACTTTTGCTCTATTTCTTTGCAGTTTTTTCTCTAGTTGTATTTGGGGTAAGATTCTTGATGGATTGAAGATTTAATACTCTCTCCGGTCCTAAATATAAGACCAAGTTGACTTTTTTTGGAGATGTTAAGTTTACAAAATATGTTATTAAATTATAGTATATTTGATATATTTTTAGATTAGTCATTAGTTTATAGGTTAAATAAACCAATTTAAGGGAAAAAAATTAGGTAAATAAATTTATAATTGACCTATTTTGCCTTTTTAGGATTCTCCAAAAAATTCAACCAGGTCTTATACTTAGGAGCGGAGGGAGTATATAGCAAATGTGTGAAATTAAAAACTTATATGATTATGAACATATATAAACACACTAAAGAGGGTAACAAAGTTTACATCTTGAGGAATGAAAAAAGAGAAAACATCATCACCTGAAGCTAAGCTACCAGCGCACACATAGGAGAGACATCATGAAATTAAAATAAACATGTACATATTATACTTGTCTCAGTAGTACTGATAAAGAAAAAGATAAAAATGGTTGTGATCGATAGTGCATCAATAATTAATAAATTAAACTAATATAACAAATATCTAGCAAACTAAGAGATATAATCGAATTATAACTTTTTAAGGGTACAATTACATTGAATGGAACTTTACTTTTTATTACCTGTGCCTCACAAGGCTTAATTTTTTTTTATCAGCGATCACACGTGGTTTTACTAGTTAATAAATAAAACTAAAATAACAAATATCTAGAAATAAACTAAGATATAAAAACGAATTATATTTATACAATTGATTTTACTTATTCAAACCAAATAAATTTGAAAAATAGAAAAAATAATATCTTTGAATAATATAATTAAGATTTCTACAATAAAAAATACAAAAATAACTCATCGGCTGATCGGCCCACGCATTACGATGTCAACCAAGCTTATCTTGTGGCTGTCCGGAATATGTTATATTCGAGCACAATATAGATATATTTTACTTGACATAGAGGAATTTTGTTTATAAAACTAGACTAATTAACTTAAGTGGGAAAATCACAAGTTTTTCACATAGAATCAATCACAGCCAAATCTGTGGGCAACTCAAGGAGTCTGTTAGCAACTCAAAAAGTTGGATGTAGAACTAGCTAGTTTTTAGACTAACTTGATTACAATTAATTCCCATATGAGTGATGTGGTTATGATTTTCCCTTAATTCGTTGTTCTATTCCTTCTCCAACCTCACCGGTTGATCCCTAGCAACAATCCTATCTAATTGTCACACCGCATTATAACTATAAACTATCTGATCATCAACAATACTTTTAACTTTTTTTCTCTGGAAGAAATTGAATGATTAAGGCACAAAGTATTTGTCATTAAGGCCACTTATGAGTTGTATTCCACACTTTTCAGCCATACTGTGGAATATAAATATATTTGCGTGCGCGCGCGCGTGAGAAAAAATTGACCCAACAATACACTAATGCGCGGCATACTAATCATCTCACAATCATAGATTGATTTGGTGCAAGATTGTATGATTCGAATGAACCAACATGCATTGATTCTAATAGAAGATCAGAGGTTTTGATTGCTTAAATACAAGGGGTTATTTTTTTTTTTGCCAGAACAAAGGCTTTAATTTGAATGAACGAGAATGCAGAAAACATTTTTAGAAGAGCTACTTTTTATTATTAACTATACCAGATATAGCAATATAAAAAATTGGATGTTGCTTAGATTAATTAAGTTGGCGCTTGTTAGATGGTATATGTTTAACACAAAAGCTTATGGATATTGCTTAGATTAGGTTGGTGTTTGTTTGAAACAGGCATGCATATTTTTGGATCCTTCAAGAGAAGCTTAGCTTTGGCAATGATTAAGAAGAATGGATTTGAAATAGAGACTGGTATGCCCAAATAAAGATCTATATTCTCTGCATATTGAATTTTCACATCTACCGGTAGTAAGCAGTATGCATGGATGAGCATTTAAGTAAAAACATGCGAAAGGTCTAAGCTTTTGTCAGAACCACCCATTATACCTTCTCCCCATTTTCAAGTTGCAGAGAGGCCAAAAGACGTACGAACTGTGCAGTTAATGGTGGCATGAGACTCCACCTTCCTTCTCCCCATTACCTTCGCCTTCTGTAACTTGCATATGTACAATTAGAGGGAGAGAGAGAGAGAGAGGAAGGTGAATACATACAATATACTTTAATGGCTGCATGAGATATTGCACCGACGAGTAGGTATTCCCCAACTTCAATGTGACAGCAACTTCACGCCTTTGAGCATGTGGCACAGCTAAATGCATGATTCATGTACACTGTAACGTGGCTTCTGACACTGCAATAAAATACACTCCCAACTTTTCATCTCTGCATTGAATTCACAGTATATACTTTGCCTAAAAATACCATTTGTTGTCACCTAATAAGCCAAAATAACTAATATAGTATTAATTCACTGTGGATATGGATTTAACATATAATGCGTGTCTAGTACTATTTTTTTAGGTGGTGCAGCTACATATATATGCCAAATCTTACGACTCACTTGTGAATCACATAATTCCTCATATCAACTGAAAGTGTACTGTATATATAACATTCAATTATTTCTATACTAAAAAGTTATCGCATATATATCCTTTAATAATTAATTTGACGGCAACAGTTAGATACTTTCTGACAAAAAATACAACAGGTACTTTGATTTATTTCATTTTTTTAAAGTGAACTGAAGTGATAAATTGAAAAGAAAAACACAAAAATAGCGAGTGGTAATTATTTGGGAGCCAATAGTACAGTGAATTCTAGCATTTATTACTAAATTAATTTACATTATTTTTCTCATATTACCCGCACCTATAAATATGCATGCATGCAAGTGACTATCTCATACAGTAACTAAACACTTGTATTCACTAGTTTACAACTGAAATATATATGATGATGGAGAAGAAGTTGACTTATCTGCTTCTGGTCGGTCTGTGTTTAGTGGCAGGGATATTCCAACAAGCAGATGCAAGGAATTTGAAGAAGACCAAACATCACGAAGATGTGAAGAAGCCAGAATCATTTCTTGGGGATAGCTCTGGTGGTCTTGGTGGGTTTGGCCTCGGTGGGGGCGGTCTCGGAGGGTATGGTGGAGGAGGATATGGAGGTGACAGTGGTGGAGGCCTAGGAGGAGTAGGAGGACTCGGGGGAGGAATCGGGTCGGGTTATGGGGCAGGCATAGGAGGAGGAATATACAAGGGCATTGGAGGGTATGGAGGAATTGGAGGAGGAATTTACAAGGGATTTGGAGTGGGAATTGGTGGAGGAGGAGTTGGTGCCATTGGTGGAGTTGGTGGTTTTATTGGAGGTATGAAGAATGTTGATGCAAATAATAAGAAGCCTTGAAAGTTAATTTTTAGCTATATAGTTATTTAATTAAAATAGTTCTAATAATGATTCTACAGTGCTTCTTCATATATATTTATTTCTGGTTAGATATATTTGGTTATCTTGTTAATAATATATTCTGCATCGGCAGGATTTAATGTTGTATCTCCTAATTATGTTGTGGTTTGTGTTGTTCCAGTCTCTAGTTCTTCAAATAGTGTGAACAAAAAGGAAAACATATACCAAAAAAATGGATATTGTGTTTTCGTTATCTCGTTCACATATAGGATATAGAAATATTGTATCATTTATGTTAGTTTGCAAAATAACGTGATGTTCTACAAGTCCAAGTTGACGCTTTTGCTTTTTTTTTTTTTTTACTTTTAGATGAAATTATATTTGTCTTTAGTTGCCTTCTTTAATAATTATACAGTTAATATCATCAAAGTATGGCTTGATCGAATCTTTGTTTTGGTCTTTTAATTTCAAGTTAAATTGTTGGTTTCAATCTACATGGATGCATTAAAATTTAATTTTAGTTTAATGATCCCAATATTTTAACGTGTTTTGGTTTTGGTCTCCATGTTTAAACACAAAGTAATTTTCCTATAAAATAATATATATGACCAAAAGTAATGATTTTGATAATACATTGACTATAATTAAATAAAAAAATTCCGCTAAAGATAAGGCAAGCAATGAGTCATGTAGACACCTTCCATTCAAAGGATATATGTGAATTAAAGTAAAAAAGTTCACTCAATTTACATATATTAAACAAGAAAATCAAAGGAATAATGAAGTACCAAAGAATCAGCAGTGTGTATGTGACTTATTTGAGACTAACTAAGAGGAACAAATATTTCTAAGAACCAATATATGAGTCAACACCTTTGAATTGGAACAACTTATTAAATCAGATAGTTCAGACAATATAATGGAAGCATCAATGCAAACAATTAGAGATGGAGTGCCGTAGATGGATGGTGGAATTTCAGGCATTATATAGATCTTTATTAGTTATGTTGGAGCAAACAAAGGCTACACCAAGATTGCCCTTTTTTCACACTAACTAGCTAATGGCTAAATTTTCTTACCAATTAGCCTTTAATTTTAAGGTATTGCGGATCATGCCTATAGGATGCATTTTCATACAGGGAATGATATATATATATATATATATATATATATATATATATATATATATATTATCTCTAACCATATGTACGTATCTATAGGGAAGAATTCCCACTGCTCATTACTCAGTCAAATATTCTCGTAGTCTTAATAACCCAATTTTTCTGTATATCCTTGATCACCCTTCACTTTAATCGAAAGGAAGTGGAAGTTGATCGATGAGGAAAAGTAGGCATTTTATTCGTTTTGAGTAATGTTATGATTTGATGGATTTCAGTTTTCAAACAACGTAAAAAGGTATACCTGCATGCTTTTCATTTTTAGTGAAACGGGATCAGACCAGACAGCACACAAACCCAAAAGAACATGACAGAATCAACTCAGCCAAGATTCTGTTAACTCTATCCAACTAATATTGGATACATAGATGTGGAATTAAGCAATGATTATACTACCTCCGGTCCTAAATATAGGATCTAATTGACTTTTTTTTGGAGAGATTAAAGTTGCGAAATAAGTTATTAAATGATGACATATTTGAAATATTTTTAGATTATCCATTAGTTTATAAGTAAAGTAAACTAGTTTAAGGGAAAAAATTAGTTAAATCAATTTATAATTAACTTATTTTGCTTTTTAAGATTTTCCAGAAAAAGTCCATTAGGTCTTATATTTAGGACTGAAGGGAGTATGATATTAATATATTGATGATCATGGAGCAGCAAATAGAGCGCGCGCATATGAAGATTAATTAATAGAAGTAATGATATGCATTTTTATTAGTGAATCTATTACACAGCCATTTGTTTCATTCTTAAGTAAATCTTTTTTTAATTTTTTTATCATCATTCTTAAGTAAATCTCGCTCTCGCATTCTCTATGTTTTATTTTTAAGACTGATATATAGTTAGCAATTATTAGCATCCCAACACTGAGTTCCTTGGCCAAATACAAGATTGCTAAGAAGGAAGAAAAACCCATCATTTATTTCCGATGTATAAAAAAAAAGGAAGAAAAACCCGTCATCAATCAATTAATTACTATATATATATATATATATATATAGTAATTAATTGATTGATGACGGGTTTTTCTTCTTTATATATATATATATATATATATATATATATATATACACACGTTTCAAATTATATTGGTTCCTTACTTCTTTAATATTTTCCATCCTTTGGACAATCGTTTACTCTCCTGAAGTCTTTTAATTCCAATACTAAATGCAATTGTACAAATACGTTCCCCGTATCCGTGGCACAATATCTATTCCAATTTTTTCACAATATATTATATATGTTGACGAAGAATTGAACTACAACTTATATTTTATTTCAATTTTTTTAGGATGGAATCTAGTAAAAATTAAGTTATAATTTCCATCTAAACATAACAGATACATCTTTATAATCTCGCCAAGTTACCTCATATGTGCTTTGTTTTCTTTGAGTGGCTTAAATGGCTCATCTTATGTACCCTATCGAGTTGAGAAAGGGCATGAAAAGACCATTTAGCGAAGGACCAATTGTCCCTTCGGAGTCAACACAACAAAGAAAGCACCAAACCAATTATAAAAATTTAATATTTAGTCATCATGCATGCAATATAATTTAAAACTCATACAAATTTTTAAAATTTCAAAAAGTAATAATGTTCAACACCCTAATGGTTATTTCTCAATTGCATTCATATACTAAAAATTTTATTTCAAACTTTATGATGTCATTAGTATATATTATAAACACTAAACACCCTAGCTAATTAATATAGTGTATCCAACATCTCAAACCAGACATAGTACTGGGTGTAACAGAACAATATACCATCAAGGTTCTTATTGCATCAAGAAAATAACTTTATGATATATTTAATGTACAATAAATAAAATGAGGTGCTAGATAATACTAGAAAATTACATTAAATTCTTTTATACGAATTTAATTTACCCAAAACCTTTGTAAAGGTGTACGTAGAGGCTAAGTATAAAAAACTAGGTATTTTTCTTTTTCATTCAATTTCAATTCATTTATATGCACAAATGTCGGAATATGTACATACTCCCGCTTGTCCGTAGTATAAGAGCCTAGCCGCCAAAATATACTTCTTAAGAAAATATGTAAAAATTAGTTGAATGTCTAAAGTTAATGTTTTTTTCCAATATTTCCTATATTTATTATGACACTTTTAAAAAAGAGAAATACATAAGCATTATAAAATATGAAAGACAGTTAAAAGTAAAGTAGGAAAAATGCATTAAATAAAGAGAGAATTAATGTGAGATGAACTCTTATATATATTATGGACCAAACCATTTTTTAGGCTCCTATGTTACGGACCGGAGGAAATATATGTGAATCATTACCAATTTCCAAGGCCAAAAAAACACTCTAAGTTTCGTGTTTCTCATGATAGACAGAAAAGTCTGTGTATAAAAGTATAAATCATTTTACGCTATGCTGTATTTTGCTTACACCAAATCATAAATATTTTCTAATTGATTGTCTATGTGGCTCACTTTTTTCCCCAATTATTTCTCTGAATTATTGCTCTTTGAATCTTAATCAAATTACACTGCTCTCAAAGTTTTTCCATTTAAAAGCCTGTCCAGTTAAAGCATATAATTAGGCGAGGGGTAAAAATCCAACCCATTTGAAAATTAAATGGCGGACTATGGGTACCTCTTTAGGCCTTTGTTTTATTTTTATCCTAAATAAGTATCAAGTAAACTTATAGAGAGTAAAACATCATCATCTTGAACTTATGGTTGTACTAATATTTAAGTTGAAAGTTTAATTTGAACATTAAAAATATGTTTCAATGGTATTTGTCTAAATTTAAGTTCTTTTATTATGCAATCTATGATGTAAAACATGGATGTGGGATTTTGGATTGTGTGGCTGTCACGTACTCACGTTTAAAATATAAATGTAATGGTTGTATTTTGAGTTTGGACTCAAAATTTGGAAATTTATATAGAAAAACAGGTCAATGAATTAATGTGTTTCCCCATGACCATTTAACTTGCTCATTTAACTCGCCACACCCATTTAATTCAAGCTTAAATGGGTTGAGTTTTTGATTATATGGTCTATTCCATACCCATTTAATGTTAAATAGACGGGGAATAAGTTGGAGTTCAGGCAAATAACTCAGCCGCCTGGTCACCCTATCTTCGTAAGCACGAGTTAATAAGTTTAGTTAAGTTAAAAGAGCCGTAACCACGCCCTCCTTGTAAGTGGGTCACTATGTGTATGCTTTATATTGGTGGAACATGATGTCGTCTTTGTGAAAACCCAATATATCCTTAGAAAATCCAAGACCTACCGCCACAAAAATCCATCGTATCAAATTAAAATTATTTAATTAACTGAATATTTAATATCCAATAATTTATTGGGCGAAGTTGCAAAAATGATATTAAACTTTACCCAAAATTGTGTATCTAATACTAAAGTTTCGCGATATGCAAAAATAGTACTCAACTTGGGCTCCGGGTGCAAATATAATATTTTCAATTGTGGGAAATAAAATTTAGATACGAAAAGACTCTTATGATGAGGGGGCATAAGAGTCTTTTCGTATCTAAATTTTATTTCCCTTAAGTGAAAATATTATATTTGCACATTGACCCCAAGTTGGATCCTCTTTTTGCACGCCGCGAAACTTTAATATTAGAAACGCAATTTTGAGTAAAGTTCAGTATCAATTTGCACCTTCACCCTAATTTATTATATAATTTAGTGATGTGATATAAAATTAATGAATTAATATACACAAATGTGATCAATTCGCACTTGAAAGTTGAAATCAACAAGCTAGTCATGAATTTGGAGACCTCCACGCATCATTATCCTATGAATTAAACGGATCCACATATCCCAGCGAGCGAAAATCACCCAAAATGTTGGCACTATATTTTAAATAATTACCATCGATTAATTACCAAAATGTTTTTTATCTTGAATTACCAAAAATGTTGGCAGTTATATATTATTTTTCATTAGTCGACGCTTGTATTATAGCGCTAGAAAACCTTTGAAATAGCTAAGTGTGATGAATCTATCCCCACAAATCACACTCAATGCCGATTTCAACTTGAATGATAGTTTTTCAACTTTAAAGTGTTTACTTTAATTTCCAACTCAGTAACTGAGGGAGGTTTATTTAGGAAAGATCGTGCTGCACAATTATGTCTCTTTCTTGGAAACTTTCCTGGAAATTAAACACCACTGTTCTTTCTCTTTTTGGTTTTGATGATTATCGGTATCTTTTTCATAGTTTTTTTGGATTATTATATTTTTTAAGCATAGAGATGACGATATTGATCTGATTTGTCACATAAAACGCATATTCCGTCAATTATTTGGTGTGCCACTTGATGTAATATAATGCCATCCATTCATCACAAAAATAGTCCTATGGGATGGAGGGCCCTAGTTTAGAGTTAACAAGCACTCCATCCAATATAAAATATAAGAACCTAAAATTTGAATGATTTTGATCTAAAATGTAAAAGCTCACCTCATGTCCTCTATTTATTTAATATGTTTTCTCTACTTTGTCTCCAACTATCTTTCATATTTATTAATGTTAATATATATTTCTCTTTCTAAATAGTATCATAATATATAAATAGGGTAAAGGAGCAAATCTGGCCCCCAAGTAACCACCAAGGAGCGCTGAGTACCCTAAACTAACCACAGACCCGGATCTGTACCCAAGTAACCAAGATGTTAAAAAACTACCCCGGTTGGACGGTCAACAACGTTTGACCGTTACTTTGCCTGTGTGGATGCCACGCGAGCACCTGCTTTGCCACTTGGCGCCTTGTCATTGCCACGTAGGATAAGTGTATGTGGGTCCCACATTAAATAAAAAAAATTGTCCCTCCTTCTTCATCAACAATCACCTCCAGCCCCCCCACCCCCTCCCCAGCCCCCCCTCCCCCACCACCACCACCACCACCACCCGTCCCCTTCAACTCCAGCCCCCCCACCACCACCACCCTCCCCCTTCACCTCCAGCCCCCCCACCACCACCCTCCCCCTTCACCTCCACCACCACCACCACCCTCCCCCTTCACCTCCAGCCCCCCCACCACCACCACCCTCCCCCTTCACCTCCAAAAAAGAGCCCAATGCCCAACAAATCCCTCCAAAAAAAGTTTCCCTCAAGCGCCACTCTTACTAACGAGATTCTTCATTTCTTCATACAGATTCATTCATATTTCATCGTTCTTCAAATTTCTCTCTAACTCTTCAATTTCTCCTTCTTCCGTCTGTCTCACTTTCTCTCTCATCGCGGCGAATTAGGGCTTCGCCGTCGTCGCAAACGATGCCCCTATTTCTCTCCGACGAAGCCCCGATGCTCCAACAACGTCTCTCTCGTAGCCGACAAGGCCGACGCCTTCATCCGAAGCCTCCTCAACGAACTCGAGACCGTCAAAACGGTCAAATATTTTGGAGGTGAAGGGGGAGGGTGGTGGTGGTGGTGGGGGGGCTGGAGGTGAAGGGGGAGGGTGGTGGTGGGGGGGCTGGAGGTGAAGGGGGAGGGTGGTGGTGCTGGTGGGGGGGCTGGAGGTGATTGTTGATGAAGAAGGAGGGACAATTTTTTTTATTTAATGTGGGACCCACATACACTTATCCTACGTGGCAATGACAAGACGCCAAGTGGCAAAGCAGGTGCTCGCGTGGCATCCACACAGGCAAAGTAACGGTCAAACATTATTGACCGTCCAACCGGGGTAGTTTTTTAACATCTTGGTTACTTGGGGTACAGATCCGGGCCTGTGGTTAGTTTAGGGTACTCAGCGCTCCTTGGTGGTTACTTGGGGGCCAGATTTGCTCCTTTACCCTATATAAATATGGGCAATGTTGGACAAAAGAACTAACTCCATGCACTTAACTAACTTTCACATATTTTCTTAAGAAGCGTATTTTGACTGCTGAGATCTTATATAACGAACCACGAGAAGTATATTATAGCTATGTATAGGCTTGCTGAAGTGGTTTGTTGAAGTTCAAGTTTATACATTAAGCAAAAGGATTGGATAATTATCTCACTATGACATTAACTGTATCTTAACTACCACAATTATCTAACTTGGGCTGGCATGTATGGATGGGTCAATATGAAACCTTGCGAGTAAGCTGTTAATGTCTTCAAATTCATGCTTTTTAGATGATTCATGTTCCTTTGTATACATTTTTGAAGTATTTATACAATCTTTGAATGCTCAAATATAGGAAGTGATTTATGATTTTCCATAGCACATTTGTTGATTGATTTTGAATATTTTGGAAATTCAATCATTAAGTATAAGTGTTTTGCAAGGTAAGTGTGTTTCAGAAATTAATGCCAAGTTAGATGAGAAACCAAGATAAATAGAATGATGTTAAAGCACACTAGAGCAATTTATTTGCGTGAAAAGAAATCAATTTTTACCAGAAGTAATAATTGAGCCACAATCTAGATTTTTGAGCCGCAGTCTAGTTTTGGTCAGAACCAAATTGAACTGCAGCTTAATTTGGTGTTAAACTTTTGAGTTGTGGCCAAATTGAGTTTCAGCCACCAATCTCGATCTAATTTTTTTAGCCGAGGCCCAAATCGCACAAAACTGCCACCTCACTATTTTTCATTCGAAAATGACAATTTAAAAAGAAAAAATGAAAAGAGCAAAAGGGAGCTGGACCTTTGAAGACTTTGAAGAGTGTGAGTATGCTAGAGTTTGTGATTTTGGAGAGGTTGAAGTAAAGATTGAAGCTTTGGAAGAGATTTGGAGTTCCAATCATTTGATTTTCTTCGTCTTCATCTTCCTTTCCTTTCTCATGTCAATTTATGGCTATACTTTCCTCTTGAATTTGTGCTTTTGTATTGACTATGAGTAGCTAACTCTTTATTTAGGAATATTTTAAAGGGAAAATGACAAATAAATTCCTCCGAATGTCCAAAAGGACAAATAAGGAACTTAAACTTCCAAAAGGATAAGTAAGGAACTTCAATAAAAATTAATAATTGGAACATAGTTATTAACATTTGGAATATAGCAATTAACAATTGCCTGGTACCTTAATTGTTCTTTTGGAATTCAGAGTTCCTTACTTGTCATTTTGGAAGTTTGAGTTTCTTACTTGTCCTTTTGAATAGGTATTTATTTGTCATTTTCCCTATTTTGAACCCTTGTATGGAGTAACTCTTTGAAAATCCTATCCTTTCGTGATTAATGTATGTGTGTGTGCGCGCGCTCTTATTGTACTCTAGTCCTAATGCTTCTAAATTTTTGATCACCATTAGTTAGTTTGTTCATTTGACTAATGCTTGAGAGATTTAGGTTAAATGAAGAACTTGAGTAAAATAGTGTAATTTAAGAACTTGAAGTTTGCATGACAAATGAATGGTTTTGTTAATAAAATAGAGATATACTTGTTAACCTTAGATAGCCATATTATGGTTGGAACTTAAGAATTGAGTTTTATTAATAATGGCAAGATATTGCATTATTATTAATAGAATGAAACACTTGTTTATTACTTAAGAGAGCTTTTAAAAGTATTATAGAACCCTAGGTTAACACATATATAAACATGAAAACAATTCGGAAAAGGAGTTGATTAAGGGTTATGAGATACAAGGGGGAGAAATAATCCTAGGTTTTATTTCATCTTCAAGGTCAAGAACTAAATTTTAGTGTCCATTTTCTAATTTTCAAATACGCATTCTCGTCCTTACGGGGTTGCAGTTCACTTATCAGTTCAACCAACTACCCATTGATAAAGTCTCCTACTTGAACGGATTTGTATCCCAATTTTTATGGGAACGATCTTTACTTTCATTTATTACTTGGCGCAAAACACAAGCCATTGAACTAGTTTGATCAAGTAACAAATGTAGTGATCAATCATCAACTGAGGGTGACTTGGGTAACCTGTGTAACCCGGGCTCAACCTAATGATCCAACAAGTGATTGGTTTGATCAGTTTGGTTTTCTAAAGTATTACTTTTATATTTATTTAAGGAAATAAATTTAGTCTTAAATATAAGGTGTATTTATAAATTTTACCAATTTTTCTCTTAATTATCAATAATGCTCCTGATTATAATTGGAAAATAATGCTTCCCAATATTTATTTATTAGAGTATATTGGTAATATCATATCAAAATCAAGTTTATCTTTTTTTTATCCATGATCAGGGTATTCCCTCACTCGACAAGTGAGAGACTAATCCCCCGCTGATTTGTAGGCACCTCAAAGGGTGAGACAACTGGCCTGTGAGATTTAAAGCTTCTCCATACCCAACGTCAAGGATCGAACCCCAGACAATTAGTTAAGGGTGAATGAGTCATTGTCACTCAACCAAACACCATAGGTTAAAATCAAGTTTATCTTTCCATGAAAATGCACAATCTCTTGCTACATTTAATGAAATTAAAATCCACTTTGAACCACAACCATAATGTGACAATGTAAGGTTAGTAAAGATATCTCTATTTCACCAACTAACTCTCCATTTATCATGTAAACTTGAACTCAAGCATGATTTTAACGAAGTTCTACACATGGATTAACTTTCTTAAAGTCAAACCCACATGAAGCATTAGGAGAAGGATAAAATCTACGCATATATAGCATTTAATACCAAAAGATAGGAAATACCAAGTCTTAATCAGTACAAAGGTTCAAAAATAATCTTAGAGAGGAAGTTTACCTACTCAAAGAGAAAGGGCACAAATCGAAGGTAAATAAAGACACAGAAAAAATTATAGAGAGTAAGAGAGAAGAACAAGGAAAAACCAAGAAAAATGAGGTAGAATCTCTTTAAAATCCCAATCCCACTTGAATCTCATTGAAAATCTCTAGACCTTAGCAAATAAAAATGTCCCACATTGTGCCCAAGTGAAAGCCTAAGTCAAAGATGAGTGGGTGTGTGAGTTGGAGCATTTGTATACCCTATTTTCAAGCTTCTATTTTCGCAGGATTTTTTCCTCTATCACTATTTTCGCAACAGTAAAGTGTTTTGCCTTTGCTACAGCTAATAACTCTCTGCCTTCGAATCCTCCTAATGCTTCTTGGCTATAACGAAATGCATTTCCTTTGCTACAACAAATTACTTTTAATTTCTCCATTTCATTTCAACTTTCTTGATGCTACTAAACTCATTGTGCATGATATTTATATGGTTTTTTTACAACAAATCAAGAGAAATTAACATGTCAAATGGTTAAATATAATGAGAATTAAGTGTAATTTCGTTTAGAGTCCAAGCTTAAGTAGTTATTTACATTTTCATG
This sequence comes from Mimosa pudica, assembly GCA_029929735.1. Taxonomy (NCBI): domain Eukaryota; kingdom Viridiplantae; phylum Streptophyta; class Magnoliopsida; order Fabales; family Fabaceae; genus Mimosa; species Mimosa pudica. The sequence goes on along the minus strand of JAKELP010000003.1, from coordinate 6,170,278 downwards.
ATAATTTGCGCATATAGGCAATTAAATAATACTACCTCCGGTCCTAAATATAGGACCTAGATTACTCTTTTTTTTAGAGGTTAAGGTTACAAAATAGTCTATTAAATCATGACATATTTGATATATTTTTAAATTATCCATTAGTTTATAAGTAAAATAAACTAGTTTAAGGGAAAAAATTAGGTAAATCAATTTATAATTAACTTATTTTGCTTTTTTTTTAGGATTTTTCAAAAAAGTCAATTAGGTCTTATATTTAGGACCGGAGAGAGTAGTACATTTATTGTTTATGAACCGGATATACTTCATATATTTCATAATTTCCTATTTTAGGTGCAAAATGTCACGTGCCACTCATACGTGAAGTAAAAATACAAAAATATCAACTTTCCGGAATAGTCCAAAACAATTTAGAACAGTTCGGACTAATCTAGAAAATTCTAAAACCTTTTTGAATGCTCTAGAACACTCTGGAATCTTCTAGAATTCTCTAGAACAATGTGGAAGTATTTGGAAGAACCTGGAAGTTTCTAAAACTCTCTAGAAGCATGTGGAGATTTAAATACACTACAAAAAAAACGGGTCATTCCGGCGTAACCTTACCGGCGTTTTGGTCCAAAACGCCTATATGAGACGCATACCGGCGTTTTTACCCAAAGCGCCTATATGAAAACGCCAATAAATTTGGCGCGCGCTTCCCGCCTTTTTTCCCGCGTTTCCATATCGGCGTTTTGGGTATAACAAACGCCGATATGGTTTTTAAATTTAAAAAAGAGGGGCTGACAGTTTTTTTTTTATTCAGAAAACCGCATATAGGCGTTTCTTCAAAATGTCTATCTGCGATTAAATATTATTTTAATCGCACAAAGGCGTTTTGAGAAACGCCTATGTGCATAACGTGCATTTAATATGCACTTTATGCGCATATTGGCGTTTTGAAAAACGCCTATCTGCGCATTAAGTGCATATTAAATGCACTAAATGCATATAGGCGTTTCTCAAAACGCCTATATGCGATTAAAATACCATTTAATCGCATACAGGCGTTTTGGGGGAAACGCCTATATGCATTATTTACATTAAAATAATGCATATAGGCGTTTCCCTGAAACGCCTATATGCATTATTTTAAGGGTGAAGGGGCAAAACTAACCACCGTAATTTTCCAAATGGACAACTTTGACACCCGTAAATTGGATGGTGCAAAACCGGACATTATAAAGCAAAATGAGACAAATTTAGTCACGCCGTTAAGTTGAAGCTAGAGGTTAATGAAGGTGGGTCCCACGCCAACACTCACGTCTGTTAGCTTCAACTTAACGGCGTGGCTAAATTTGTCCCCTTTTGCTTTATAATGTCCACTTTTGCACCATCCAATTTACGGGTGCCAAAGTTGTCCATTTGAAAAATTACGGTGGCTAGTTTTGCCCCTTCGCCCTTATTTTAATGTAAATAATGCATATAGGCGTTTGACAAAACGCCTATATGCATTATTTAATATTAAAATGCATATGGGCATTTTCCAAACGCCGGTACGCACCTCCGTTCCCTATAAATAGCACCTCTCTCCTTCCGCAAAGTTGCTCATTTTCTCGTTTTTTTCTATTTTTCTTCTCTTCGTCTCTCATTCAATGTTGCTGTTGCTTTGTTTTTTTGGCTAGTTTTGCTGATGCTTTTTATTTCGTGTTTTTTGGTGATATTTGATTTTATAATGTTGATATGATCTTATTGCTTTTCTTTTACATATTGCTTGTTGTTTTGATTTTATATATTTGGGTATCATGTTTTATGAATTACTCTTGTTATTGCTTATGTTTATATATATTATTCTTTATGTGTATGTAACTTTGGGATTAAAATATTATTCCTTATGTTTTTGAACATTTTTCTTCCTGGTTCTAAACAATCAGGAAGAAAAATGTTTTTTATATTTTTGGAAAACACATACCGGCGTTTTGCAAAACGCCGGTATGAAAATATTATTATTTAATACCGCACATAGGCGTTTTATAAAACGCCTATGTGCATAAATAAAAAAATATTATTTCCGCATACCGGCGTTTTGCCCCTCGTCTAGGCGTTTTTCAAAACGCCTAAATGCCGCATTCCCACGGCAAATATTTAGGCGTTTTGCCAAAACGCCGTAGCGCTATTCCGCCGGAAAATTCCGCCGATTCGAGGCCCTATAAAACGCCGATATGGACCCCATTTTTTGTAGTGGTAGTATCTTAGATAATTCAAGAATATTCTAAAATAGTTTAAAATATTGTAAATATCTACATATTTTGTTAGAGTATTTTAAAAAATCAATTGTAAATGTTAGATCAAGTAGATCTTACTCATCCATTGAGGAGGTAAAATTAGTATAGATACCCTTCACCACCCCTCATTTTGAACCAACTAAAGCATGAGAGCTTTGTTAGATCTTTGAGATAAAGATTAACAAAAGTTCATTCCATACAAATCCAAATTCCTTCATACTACTTAACTTCTGTCGAGAGTTAAGAGTAAAAATGACTAGCATTCCACTGTGAGTAGTGTTAGGTGTGACATTTGGTATTAAGACAATTCGTGACAGTTGGTATCAAAGTCGAGGTTGAAGGATTGTCGGGATAGAGGGAAATGGAAAATGAGAAGAAACAAGAGTCTGAGATCTCGTTTGACGGAACCCATGGAAGGATTCATCAAGACACGCTTATGGGTTGTGATAAATTATGAAATTAGAGGCAGAAATTTGATATAGATGAAACTAGAACAAGGTACAGATAAAACATTAGAGAAATGAAATAAATTGTGAGGAAAGAGTTAAATGTAAAATTACGAAATTATGAAATTAAAGCCAGAATTACGATGAGGATGAATGGAGAAAAAAGTGCAAATAAAAAAATTAGAATGAGTCAAATGTAAGAGAAATTCTAAGATGAACTTAGTCCAAAATTGAGTTTGGATTACTCTCATTTTTTAAGCGATTAAAAATAATATACGGTCTTATCCAACGACCTCCCTAACTTCGCTCTCTCACACCCCACTAAACTCGCTATACTTGCCACATACTCCCTTCGGTCCCTAATATAAGAGCTAGCCGCCAAAAAACGCTTATTAAGAAAACATGTGTATGTTAGTTGGTGACTTAACGCGGAAATTGTGCGATTCCGTAAGCATACGGGTCGTCAAAAAGTAGTATAGAAAAAGTGTCATTCCACAGAGATTGTTGTTTAAGCAAAGTAATAAGCGCTAATTATATCATTAATAACTTTAAGTAATAACATATTGGGAGTTTGTTTTTCAAGTAAGAAAAGAGTTTTAAATTTGAATGCAAAGAAAGTTGGAGTTTCAAACATGAGTCAACAATGATAATTAAGGTCTAGGGTTGCTAATCCCCTATTTATTTCATGAATCAAGGTTTCCCTCTCATTTTTAAGTGATTAAATGAAAATATGTGCAAATCTAGGGTTCAAAATCATTTGAAAAAGCTTTCTCAAGTCAAGATCAAATTTTATGCTAGCATTTATTGCACAATCTCTTGTCACAATAAATGCAAGCTCTTTTCCGCAACTACCCTAATTATAACTATGTTAGGTTAATAACTATATCTCTATGTTATCAACAAACCATCCATTTAAAACCATAAACTTCAAATCCAACATGCTTTTATCCAAGTTCTAAGACAAAATACACTTTCTCAAGTCATATTCTATTTAACTAATTAAGTGGTGATCAAGCACTTAAAAACAAATAGAGAGCAAGATAAAAACTACATATACTTCATTAATTACTTAAAGAAAGAGAGAGTAGAGTAGATGGTTCAATCCATAAATAGGTTCATAGCAACCCTAGATTAGGGTTTTAGTTACACATAAATAATGTAAATAAAACAATCCCTAAAACTATAGAAGAGTTCATTTAAGGGAGATGAAGAATAGGGAAGAAGATATACAACCACAAATGAGGAAATCTCAAATCTCTTCAAGCTTCCCACTTGAATCCCAAGTTTTCCCAATGTTCTTCAAGCCCTTCAAGACTCCCAAAAGTGCCCAGCAAGTGTGTATTTTTCGTGTTCTCAATTTTGTGGGGCTCCCCTCATTAAAACCTTAAAAATGTCTTTTTACTAGTCAAAACACATAGCTTCAGGATGGGGCCTTGGTGGAGCCCTGGGGCGCGCCTGGGGCTCAAGAACAGAGAAGGTGACATTTTGTGCATGGGGCGTCCGGGTGGCGCCCTTGGGCGCCCCTCTGGCCCCAAACTGCTTTCCTATTCTTTTTGCTTCTTTTGAGCTTCCTCCTTAATCTTTCTTCCTTTCAAGACTTCACCACCTCTTCCTATATGAAATAGGTTGATGAGTTCTTACACCTAAAAATATACAATTCAACTCCAACTTTCACAAAAGTATGATTTTTCATGTATTGTTCATTTCACCTCAAATTATGTATATTTACTACCTATGTATCATCAAAAATCATGTACAATCCAAGGTAAATGTGAAATTATGGAGTTTATCAGTTGGTTGTCTGGAGTTAATGCTTCTTTTCCAAAATTGCCCATATTTATTATGATACTTTTAAGAGAGAGAGAAATATATAAGCATTAATAAATATGAAAGAGAGTTAGGGGTAAAGTAAGAAAAAACACATTAAATGAGGAGAGAAAGTGAGATGAGCTCTTATATTAGGGACCAAAATCATTCAAATTTTGGGCTCTTATATTAGGGACTGGAGCGAGTATCATTTTCCACCAAATCCCTATATATTCATTTATCTGTTATTTACTTCCTCCCATGACATCTATCTCTCACTCTCACGTATGGGTGTGTGTGGAATAAACAATTCATCATTCATTCACTAGTTTTTTATGAAGAATTTAGTAGAAAATAAGTGAATAACGTAACATATATAATTAGAATTATACCATATATTAGTGATAGTATATGATATAGTAAGAATTATATATGGAAGGGCAAGAGTACACATCATCAGGGTGAACTTGGGGCAGTCAGGTGGGTTCAAAAGGAAATTGAAGGGAAGATTGAAGGAAACGTTATTTTCAGATGATCTATTCAGCCCTCTTTAAACGGGCCAGGCTGACCCAACCCGCATTAAAAGTGGGCTAGCCCGACCCGGCCCGTTTCTATGCGGGTTGGGAATATTGCAACCAGACCCAACCCACATATTGAAGCGGGTCAGCTCGATCAGACCCGAATTTCAAGCTATGTTATTTAAAAAAAATTAAAATTGAATTTTAAATGAGTAAAGTGAGCATAAAAAATTTGTGACAACATCATTTTCCAACAAATTAAATGAATAATTTATTTGTCTAAATTTCAAAATTATAATGTAAACAAATTCAAAAGAGTTTATGGCGTTCAAAGGTCCTTAACATTAGTCATCTAATTTTCTAATCATTAAACTATATACTCTTTAATCTCAGTTAAAAAAAACTATATACTCTTTAATCTCTAACTTTATCTTGTTTGTTGTTACATAACAACAAAGCTAAAATATATATAACATATTATAATGTCAAAAGACTTTTTTGCACTCCTTTTTCATTCCACATGGGAAACCTCATATGTAAGAATATATATTCATGACCTCGGCTATAATTTCTTGCTCATACGTTGAATATATACTTAAACTCACATATTTACATTACACACACTTCAAAAAAAATCTGAAACCTCACACACTTCAAAACAAAAACTAAAAACAAATTCAAATTGAACATGAAAAAGAAGAAGAAGACGCGAAAGAATGGAAGAAGGAAGATGAATTTTAATTTTAGAAGAAAACATAGATAATATTTTTTGGGAAAAAGTTAGCGGGCCAAATCGCCAACTTCTTTGGCCCGACCCGATATAAAGTGGGTTGGGTTGAACACAGCGAGACGGGTTGGAAATTCCCGGCTCTATTTGAAGGGCAAATTAGTGTCTATTGTTAACTTAGGGTGCTCAATGGTTCACGGTGATAACTTGAAGGGCAAATTAGGGTCATTACCCTAATTTTTACCATCATCATTTTTTTAAATGATTTCTCTAAGTTTTTATATATGTGTATATTTAAAACACAAAAACGTTGATATTAATGTAACTACTTTTCTAAATTTTTGAGAGTATCTCGGTGGAATGGTGGATCAAATGATTTTTGAGAATATTCTTAATTAATTAAATCTTCATTGCTTTGCTCTTAGAAAGAGGAGAACGTTGTTATCAAAAAAAGAAAAAAAGAGGAGAACGTAATTTTTGAAAACGAAAGAATGACCCCATGAAGCTTTCGATAAAAAAAAAACCCAGGAAGCCAAACGTAAAGGAATCCTTTGTTTCCTCCTTTTTTTTTTTCAGATTCGGTCTCTTCTCATCCATAGCTTTCTCCACAGCTTTCGTTCTTCAGCTCTTGTTTCAAATTGGCTAGACAATTTCTATTATCACATAAATCTTTTCAACAAACCGGGCCTCCATAAAATCCTCAAACTTCAAATTTAAATTTTATTCTCAAATCTAATCAATATTCAAATTAAATATATCAAACATAAACCAAATAATTTTTTGATAAAAACAAATCAAATACTTTAATTAAAATTATAAGTAAAGAAATTGCATCTTTCAATTTAAAATTAAATGATTATGTATCCTTCTTAATAATAAGGAGAATACTAATGTTATAAAAAAGGACAATAGTAACATCTAAAATAATTATGTAAACCATAATTAATTTTTTTCGAGATGTTGTGAATTCATGATTATTCAAAACAGCCAGAAATTTCTGATAAAAAAAAAACAGCCAGAAATGGATATGTACCAAATCAAGAATACGTTTTTTATTAAAAAAATCAAAACTACCTTTAATAAATAATAATTAATGTTAACATCCTATCATATTATCACAGCAATTAAGTTTTTCCGTGATCTTAGTGTTATAACTTAAAACTGTTTTTATGATAAAAAAATATTAAAACTGTTTATTTCCTCCTGATACAAGAGAGTTTAAGCTGAATTTGTTTAAGAAAGTAATCGTATTTAAAATCTAAATAAAGAAAGAATGAAAAATTATAATATAAGACAACTTGTAGGAAAACTCCTTTTTTTAATAAGAGAGAGAATCAGGAAGCACAAAACCTACACTATAAATACAATAAAAATATGTTCAAATTGAAATCAAAATGTTTAAAAATGGCTTTATTTAAGAAAAATTAAAAGGATTTAATAAAAAAATAAAAAAATAAATAAAAGGATGACAAAAGCTTCAAAATCTTTTCTTTTTATATAACAAAGCTTCAAAATCTATCCTACCAAAAAAAAAAGGCTTCAAAATCTATCACAAAAGATAGGGAAAAACTTACATCAAGTTTATTTCTCCAGGTTCTCAAGTTCTTTCAATATAGGCCATTAGATTGAATGGATAGTTGTTATAAAAGGACACGTGTCACTCCTATATTAAAAGAACTTGAGAACCTGGAGAAAGTAACTTGACCTAAGTAAGGTCCAAAAGATAATACAATATTTTTACTAATGGATTAAAAAAACTGGATAAAAAAATATTTTTACTAATGGGTAGATGGTTGAGCTAGTAAGTGAGCTACAACTGCCATAAGGATGAGAACGCGTGTTCGAATCCCGAGAAGCTTTTCATTGAGAGAGGGACAACTGTCCTATGTGGGCAACACTCCTACCCCTGGAGTCCGGATTTTTTTTATCAAAACTCGTTAACAAGAAAAACAAAAAAAAATAATACAATATCTTTGTGTCGGATAAAATTATATTTAAAATTTTAAATATAATAAAAGAAATGAATTTTTTTTATCAATAAAAGAAATGAATTTGCTTAAAATAGAATAGGGAAAATGACAAAAAAATGACACTTGAATTTAAGATGGACAAAATGGGGTCTCCAATTTCAACTTGGACAAATAAGGGATAGTCCCCAATTTGTCCTAAATGAAATTTGTGACTTTGTGCCAAAAACATAGTGAATGACATATTCTAACGAAGTTAACAGCGATAGTTGAGTAGTTATTGCGAATGGTAGTTAATAGCGATACTTGAATAGTTAACAGTGATACTTAAGTAGTTAATGGTTAACTACTCAAGTATCGCTATTAACTACTTTAGAATTTAGACTATGTCATTCACTACTCTTTGGCACAAAGTCACAAATTTCATTTAGAACAAATTGAGGACTATCCCTTATTTGTTCAAGTTGGAATTGGAGACCCCATTTTGTCCAACTCAAATTCAAGTGTCATTTTTTTTGTCATTTTCCCATAGAATAAGACTGACCACATAACCGGTAAAATTGAAAAGGTTTATCAATTTAGAACTTTTTAATTAATCATTTTAAGGTTTTTTAGCATTTTTGTTTACCATAAGGTTTTTTAGCATTTAAAAATTACTTTAAGGGTTGGGGGTGAATTATGAAATTAAAGGCAGAATTATGATGAGGACGAAAGGAGAAGAAGTACAGATAAAACTTTAGATAAATGAAATAAAATGTGAGGAAAGAGTCAAATGTGGGAGATTATTTCTGTTAAAAATTGTGGGAGATTGAGTTTGAATCATTCTCGGTTTTTGAAGCCAAGTCAAGATAACTCTCTAAAATTTCGCAGCTCTTAAAATAATGCGTTGCCTTATGCCCTTATCCAAACACTTGGGTAACTTTTCACTCTATCACACCCCACTAAGCTTGCAATACTTGCCACGCCACTTTCCACCAAACCCCCATATATTCCTTCCTCTCTTATTTATTACTCCCTCCCACTGCATTTATCTATCACTCCCTCTCCCACTCTCACTCTCTCAATTCTTCTTAGCTTTCTCTTCTATAGGTGTGTGTGGAATAATCAATTCAACATCATTCAAGAAAAGTAGTAGAAAATAACTGAATAATGTAACACATAATTAGAATTATACCATATTAGTGATAGTATATGATATAGTAAGAATTATATATGGAAGGGCAAGAGTACACATCATCAGGGGTGAACTTGGGGCAGTCAGGTGGGTTCAAAAGGAAATTGAAGGGAAGATTGAAGGAAACGTTATTTCCAGATGATCCATTCAGGCAGATTAGGGAGGAGAAGACGAGTAGAAGGAGAGTGCTGAAAGGGTTACAATACTTTGTGCCAATATTCGAATGGCTTCCCAAATATAAATTCCGTCTCTTCCTCTCTGACCTCCTCGCGGGACTCACCATCACCAGCCTCGCCATCCCTCAGGGCATTAGCTATGCCAAACTCGCCAATATCCCTCCCATCATTGGCCTATGTAAGCATTCACTTTCATATTCATGTTCACATTCATATATATGCACTCTATCATTATCATATTCACTTTGATCTTTTATTTAGTATTATGCATGTATTTAATGGGATAAAGTTGGAATCTGGTTGGATTTCAAGGAAAGATTATTAATAGTTTTAAGTTTTCCTTATTCGATGTGAAAGATATAGGAAGTTACCTATTAAATTTGTTTGATATTTTATTTGGAGAAAGATGAAAAGTGATCGATGCTTGATTTGATCATTTAGAGAAGAAATAATTGAAATTTAAGATATTTTTTTTATGTTGGAGGGAAATATGCTGAAAGTGACATGTTTTAGATTTTCGTAGAGTTTACATCATTGAATTTTGCTTTTACATGAAAGTATGAATTTATCATTCATTTTTGTTATTGAATACATAGAGAATGGTACCTTTTTTTTTTATTGATACAGAGAGAATACTACATATTAAACAGTAATAGAATAAAAATGTATTCAGATACGGCGTTTGTTCCGCCCATTATATATGCGATATTTGGGAGCTCAAGGCACGTGGCGGTGGGGCCCATTGCATCATGTTCGATGATAGTATATCAGAACATATCGAGTGTAGTATCTCCGGACGAGAATCCTGTCTTGTATCTTCATTTGGTTTTCACGGCTTGCTTCGTCACTGGTGTCTTCCAGGCTGCTCTTGGTGTTTTAAGGTCTCACTACTTTACTAAACACTAATGCTGCACCCTTAATTAATTATAGGGAAAATTAATTACAAGTCTTGTTTAATTAACATAATTAGTTGAAGGTCTCACGAGTTGTTATTTGAGTTCATTGTTATTGCTAACTCTAGAAGTTGTCATTAATTACAACTGTACTCGTGGTACCTCACATTAATTATGTTTTTTACATGAGACATGTAATTAATTTTCCTTTATATAGTGTTCCGCATTTATGCACATTATTCACATGTTTTATGAATTAATTAAATTAAATGGCGCACATACAGGCTAGGGATATTGGTGGATTTCTTTTCGCATTCAACTATTACAGGCTTCATGACTGGAACAGCCATCATTCTATCATTCCAGCAATTGAGGGGCATATTTGGCCTCAAACATTTCACCACTAAATATAACGTCCAAGGTGTTATTAGTGCCATTTGGAAATACAGATCCGAGGTTTGTATCAAAATTTGTATACGTACTTCAAATTAATTCCAACAAACATGGAGCGTAGAAGTATAACCCATTGAGAAAGAACAAGAATATGAAGTGATTGTAATATAATTAAGCGCTTTTTCTTTTTGTAAACAGATAAGGTGGCAGACTACTGTTCTGGGTGTTGTACTTCTTGTTTTCTTGCAGTTCACAAGATTCGTGGTAAGTTCTGACTTTCCCAATTGCATTATGCATAAAGTAGACGAGAAAGCACTTTGTTTTGAACTTCAATTTTGTCTACACATTTGTGGACTCTAACCCCTTTGTGTCATTTAAAATGATTGATCTGGCTATTGTTTCTTTTTATTTTGTCACCTTGTGTCCAACTTTTTATAATAAGCATTAAGTTTCTAATTATAAGAGTCAGTTAACTTTTTGTAGAGATTATGGAAGAAACGTAGACACATAAATCTTAATATATCATGTAATTAAATTATATGTGATAACTTATAAGTGAAATAACTTACTTTTGATGAAAAACGAAATATAAAAAATTTCAAGTGGTGTATTTCGCATTATTTATTTATTTTATATAAGTTAACCGCTCTTATAATTAAAAATGAATGAAGTATATCATTTATGTGTTTTGGAGTTCATGGCTTGGTTCAAATGTCTCTTCCAATTCCAAAACTAGAACTCGTGACATAGAGATCTAAAAGGCCTCAATATACAACATGATAAGACTAACTCCATTTGCAATAAATTTATATTTCTGGACACCATTTTTCTTACATTCATCCAGTTAAACGTTGGCCAAAAAAAAATCCAGTTAAACATGATGTCTGTACGTGCATATGAATATACTCAACACATAAATAGTGGCCGACACTTGTTGGAGCACTCAGATCCCATAATCCATGAAAACTATTTATCCATATACAAACTTAGATAGCATGGGCCGATTCTCAAAATTCATGCTTTACTGTATATGATATTACAGAAGTACAAAAAACCAAAACTCTTTTGGGTACCGGCAATGGGTCCAATCCTCACAGTCGTGATTTCTGGCGTTTTCACCTTCCTTGTCAATGGCCCTGAACATGGAATTCAAATTGTGAGGATCCATATCTTTTCAATTTTTTCACACATATATGTTTTAGAAATAACTTTTTAATTAATATACATGTGGCACTTGATTTTAGGTGGGTCACTTGGATAGAGGAATCAATCCTCCTTCCATACACTTGTTAAACTTTGACCCTCGCTATTTACCAGCGGTGTTGAAAGCTGGCTTACTCACAGGCATTTTGTCATTGGCGGTAAAAATTAACTAACCCAATTTTGACTTCACATAATTGTGATCATCATCATCATTAATTAACTCATCATGTAATTACATTTAATATATTTTACAAATAATATTCAGGAAGGAATAGCTATAGGAAGGAGCTTTGCTGTGATAGATAATACACCTCACGATGGAAACAAAGAGATGATATCATTTGGCCTCATGAACCTTTTCGGCTCTTTTACTTCATGCTACTTGACTAGTGGTACGCATATACTCTCTCCATCACTAAATATAAGATTTAATTACCTAATTTTATTATTTATTATATTAAAGATGACAGACGTGTTAATTAAAATCACAAAATATTATCAAATCACTCTAACTATTACCCTCCCTATCTTGTTTAGAATTAATACTGTGTGATCAATTTATGTATTTTTTTTATACTCTCTCTATATATATAGAGAGAGAGAAATTTTGAGAAAAAATAGATAGAGATTTACTTATATATTTAGGAAAAATTTGACTCCCTAAATAGGCTATAGGCTATATATATAGAAACAGAGAGAGTATAAAAAAAATACATAAATTGATCACATAGTAATAATTCCCACGTAGTTGAGCAAAACAATGAGGAAAGTATATGTAAATACACATTGTTAGCTTAAGTTGCATCTTTTTTTTCAGGGCCATTTTCCAAGACTGCAGTGAATTACAACGCAGGGTGTAAAACAGCCTTCTCAAACATAATACAATCGATTTTTATAGCATTCACACTTCAATTCCTAGCTCCTCTTTTTGGTTACACTCCGTTGGTGACTTTATCTGTGATTATTATATCTGCAATGATTAGCCTCCTGGATCCCAAAGAGTTCATCCATCTCTACAAAGTTGACAAATTTGATTTTGTCATTTGCATAGCTGGCGTTCTAGGTGTCTCCTTCGTAAGCATGGACTTTGGTCTCGCCTTGTCAGTGAGTACTTCATTTTTGTTTTGATTCTTCTCTGTCAACTATATATAATTACTCCATTTCATATTAAGACAAAAAAAATTGATTTTTATTTAAATGTTCTATTTAATATTAGGGTAATGACCCTATTTTGCCCTTCAAGTAACCACCCTGAACCACTGGGCACTCTAAACTAACATCGGGTACAATATGTAACCAAAGTGATCCAATTTTACCCTCTGACCAATATAATGTTAACACATGGAATGTAATGTTGACTCGTAGACAACACGTGTCCACGTTACATTGTTCAGATGTTAAAATTGGACCTTTTGGTAAAATTGTCGCTGGTGTTAGTTTAGGGTGCCTAGTGGTCCAGGGTGGTTACTTGAAGGTCATAATAGGGCCATTGCCCTTAATATTATATTGATGAATAGAAGAAATAATTACTAATTGGTTTGGTTAATTAAGCTGATTGGTTGCTGTTTTGTGAATTAATGGGGTCTTAATTAATTGTAAGGTGATTCTTGCTCTGTTGAGAGCACTCTTGTATGTGGCTCGACCTGCCACTTGTATGTTGGGAAGGTTACCAGATTCGGGTTTATATCGTGATGTAGAACAGTATCCAAACGCATCAAAGATGCCTGGCATTTTAATCATACATATCGGTTCTCCTCTTTACTATGCAAACTCAAATTATGTCAAAGAAAGGTAATTAATTAATCTCATTTTACATATGTGTGGCTAGATATACTCCCCATAAATGAACGAACATATATTTCATCATTTAATGTATGCACATACATTTTGATTTTATTAGGATTTTGAGATACATCCAAACTGAGCAGGCCTCTGAACATCCGGTTGAGCACCTTATACTCGATTTTTCAGGTGATTCATTAATTCATCTACCTAATGGCAAAACTGTTTGGGGTATACATAAATTACACTAACTGCTCTCGTTTTATATAACCGAAGCAAATGAAGAATACATATTGGTGCCTATGTTTTCGTATTGTTGATTGCATTTTATCCAATTATAGGGGTGACATCGATTGATATGACTAGCATCAAAGGATTGTTGGAGACACGTAGAGTATTGAAGAAAAGGGATATACAGGTATATGTCTAGATTTCAAACACACACATATATATAATATATTATGTCGGAGGACACGCAGAGTAATATTGGAAAAAATATATATAAATAATAGGTATATCCACATTTTACATATAGATAAATATTTCATATACATATTATTTACTTTCCGAATTTACTTAAATTAGTCAACTGAATTTTGTATTAAAGATAAAGACAGTATATAGCCATGACAGTTGTGTTAAATGCAATATATATATAATTGTCTACATATATCAATGTGATTGACCTTACATGTTAAACACACTCTATACATAGGTATTGATAGTGAATCCAAGACAGGAGGTGGTAGAGAAGCTAGTGGCATCTCACTTTGTGGACACAATTGGGAGGGAGAGTCTCTTCTTGACTTTAGATGATGCAGTGGCTGCGAGTCAAAATTCTCTCCAAAAAACAAAAAAAATTAGTGATCAAGCACCTGATAATGTCTAATTCAGTCTGTTTTTCATCAACATAAGTATGCTGATGTATAGCTATGGCAAGCTAACTTTGTAACATTCGTAGCAGCATGTATTGCTTATTTTGCTGTGAACTCAGGAACTTCCTATTTGCGCGGATATCACTTCTCTTTATCATGTCCATCGCAAAGTAGTACTAATTAATAAAGTTGTCGAATGGAAATAAATTAAAACAGGGTTTATAAATCAAATTGTAAAATCATCAATACTCCTATCATGACTGTAGTTACGACGCGTTTGTTATTTGTATTTGTGATCTGATCACGCTTTTTTCTTAATGCACATATTAAGTGAGTGCATATGGTTAAGATGTGTCCCCCAGAATTAGCTTCACAGTTTCCAATGAGATCTGATGCATCAGATTCAACGTTTGTAAACATCAAATACCACCTAACACTGAGCAAGATATATATACTCTGCTAGTGTAAAAAAAATAATCTCTCCAACGATATTTAGGAAATTCACACAATTTACTTCTACAAAATTTGCCTTGCTTCATATATCAAAAAAACAAAATTTGCCTTGCTTCACCACCATGCATTAAATTTTGTCAATTGTTGGGATGTCCAAATTTAGAGTGATCGCTTGTTGAATTCTGTACTTCGTTGAACAGCTCACTCAGCTTTAATGTTGCATTGAAGTGTAAAACAGTCCTGATTTTTTCCTAAGTAACTAAACAGCCTTTATTTCGTTTTTTACTTCATAACTGACTTGTCATTGATCTGTCTTTTTTAACTGACTTCTCTTCTGCAGTCTGCTCCGCAAAATTTTGATGTGTTGATGGCATGTTTGTGTTTATTAAAATAACAACAGATTGGACAAGTTAAGTTCATTGAAGAACTTGCATATAACATAGGATTTCTGGCTGATAATCAGACTCTTTCATGAGTTGTAGCATCTCTCATGTTCTAGTGAAACTAAATTCAATCCTAAGACGGCCTGTTTTGTAAATGTCTCCTTTGATTGGACAATTCTTAAATGGGCTTTGTGATTTTTATTGGACTCTGGCTGCTTATTAGGCTTCATGCATGATGATATTTTGCTTTGTTACATTAGCTCTGGATTATTGGAAGGGTAAATTTTTGGCTATTTTTTTTTTTAAAAAAATATGATGGCGCTACCTTCATATACACATCAATAATCTTAATACTTGGCTTGGGGAACTTCACCAAAATAAGCAAATATCTCTGCAGGTGATCATATATATTGTTAATTCAAGTTCCTGACAATGTTTCAGCTTTTCCTAACCCTGTATCCATTCTATTCGTTGCTTAATGAGTAAGAAAGCTTCTTTTAGTATCTTTTTGCTTATTGATTTTCTGATTTTTCTGACCATAATTTCTCTTGCATCATATTCTTCTTGGATGCTTTTCCAGAGGTTTGCTAATTAAATGTTCTCCTGCTTTACTCTGTGGTTAGATTTAACCAACACTAATTTTATCCCATGAAAACTAGATCATTAAAGCTATCCATTAAATAGAAGTTCAGAACATTAGATATGAGAAAATTTAGCCTGAAATGACTAACATGATCAGTTGTTGAGGACCTCTTGGGCTTGTATTTTCCAGACCTCAATAACTTTTTATTGTAGATCTGCGAGAGTGTGGTAGTATAATGGTCATGAACCTTTCTGGCCCAATATTCTACTTACCTACATAATTCAACATTTTCCTCACTAATTTTTTTCTTTTAAGAGAAGGAAGGACTCATCTCATTACGTAAGACTTGATTGCTAAAAACACTACATGATTTTGCTGTGATCTTTAAGAAGAAATTTTCGTTTTAACTTCGAAGTCACTTTGACTAATTAGGCCATCTTTTACATCTCCTTTTTTTGTTTTTCTTTTTATCACCTTGTCATGAAGTGTGAAAAAAGGACAAACAAACATTATTTCTTTTTATCTTACTTTTTATTTATGAGTGCTCTGCTCATACTTATAAATGGCTATGAAGAAGGGAAGATGACAGTGCGGCAATAATGCAGATATTTAATTCCTGAAACCTATACTCACAGTGGTTAGCTGATTTCATTCATTATTTACAGTCTCACACATTCACATTTTCCCACACAGTACACTCCTACCTCCCATTAATTGCAATCTCTTTACCTACATTTTACTGGCATCCTACATCAATATCCCAATCCTCTCATCAGTAATATTAAAATTACAAGTTATTCTACCCAAGATACTTCTATTATTCTGTATTTATCTTTTCCTTGTATGCATTAAACAATTTCATGCTGATACAAAACAAAAAAAAAAAAACTGTATTCTCACATGATTTGTGACACGGTCACACAAAAACGGGAGTGCTGATATGCTGATATCATACTACTGTTTATAACATTGTGCCGTTTATACGCTCCACAACTTGTTGCTGGTTGTCACTGACACACTTCAAAATGAATCTCAATTATATATACATACATGCACATAACATTTTATATACGTGATCTGATGTGTATGTAATGATGTATAATCATTTACTAGCCATCAAAGCACAATTTCTGACTTTCATGTACCTTTACTATAATTCTTTTTTCCAAATGGTAAGTTCATATTGAGGGATCTCACTAGGGGAATGTGGTTTAGAAAATCATGAAGCTATCTCTCTTAATAGTAAGGTACAATCTCTTGTGATGAATTCTGTCCTTTGAACTCATGATCATTACTCGGTAGCAAAATGAGTTTGCAAGCAGGAAAGAACACACAACCACTCCCATTATACGGAAAACTCTCATGTCACTATTACTAGGACTAATGTGCTATGAATTTGTGAGCTTATTAGCTCAATACGCGGCTGTAACAACTGTGTGTGTGTGAGAATGGAGCAAGAAACAGGAGAAGTTAGTTTTTGTTGTGACGTGCCGACAAATTCATGGGTTGTATCCCTCACCAGCTGTCACTTTCAAAATCAGGCATGAGGACAAAACAGGGAACTAGTTTAATTATTTACTACTGCTTCCATGTGGGGTGTGGGGTTCTTCTTCTGCCTTTTTACTTTTTTTTTCTTTCCCTTTTTCCCTTTTTTGAAGATGAACCATTTCTCTGTATCATATATCAATTATCAAGTCTATAATTAATGCCCAAATGTACCATGCATTAGTTCTTAATCTCTGGCTAATCTGTAACCTAGAGATATTGTGAACTAAACCCTTTACTATAAAGGGTTAGGGGGGAGTAAAATAAAGTTACATACCACACCATCTGGTCAATGGTTAATGCAATGCCGTGTCCATAGACTTTGTCTCATAACAGAATCCCAACCCATTCCTAAATTGATGGCTTTAGATTCGTGGGATCCAACAGCCTTGGACTTTTTATCCCTCCCTTGAAATCTTGTAGTATATAGTATTACTTTTTTTCACCAAAATTGTATAGAATAGTTTTTTTCGTCCATAAACAATTACCCGAGTGTCAATTTTGCTAACAAATAATAAAAAGTACATTAATTAATTTAATTTTTTGAAAACTAATTCATCAATATTTTTCCAAAATAATTTGTTTATGTTATAAATTAATGTGTTATATAATAATATACCATATGGTCAAAAAAATATAATAATATACCACATTTATCATGATCAAGTACATTAATTAATTTATTTAATCTTTCCAAAAAAAAGTGAACCATATGCTATATATATTAACGAACAGTAGATGGTGACTATTGGGAGCAATGTTGTAAGAATCGGTCCAGACCGAGGATCAAATAGGTCAAACCGTCGACCACTTCATATATCATCTCAATAATTATTAGTTTGACTGTCAGTCTAACCAATGATTGAGACATCAGTGTTGAACCGTGACTCGAAGCTCTCTTCGGCTCGCTTTCCGGTACAACACTAGTTGAAAGCAGTATTTCTTAATAATATATTTTGAAAAATTGATGTGCCCATTCATGTGTGTAGTTTTTTATTTTTTTTAATTTATTGATTTTTATTCTTCCCTTAGCACAAAAGGTTTCTCCGGGCAAGGAAATGATAGAGCCTTTCACGTATTAACATTGGAAGAGTTGAAGAGGTTTGAGGAAATAATAAGGAAACCAACCTTACTATTTTGATAAGAGTGTTTTGATTGTGAGGCTTTTTAGCATGATTTTAATATGTATAGTCCTTTTTTATTATACCATAATCTGAAAAAATAAAATAAAATCGAGTGTATATAATATATGGAATTCATGGCAAGAAAAAATTACATATGGTAATCCAATTGTTTGGAGCAAAGTGATCATTTTGAATGGGCGATAATGAAGCATAATGCCATCGAATGTTAAGCCCGTTCGATAAAAATACAACTCATATCCACAATAATATGCATATAGGTTCAAAAGCTCTTACAATAATGAAAGAGTTTCTGATGAATTGTTAGAACCGATATTACCTTGACCGTTATGTATTAAAATAGTAGTTCGTAGCACTATATATAATTGTATGTAAGATATTAATGCTTTATATAGCTTTGATTCTATGTGGTTGGCGGGAAAACATAAGTAGTGAGCACATATGACGTGAATGGGCGTTCGTATTGTCTTGTCGGGGGCATGGACAAATGATAGTTATAAATTGACTACTAGAGGAATATATGATGAGTTCTTTTAAAAAGAACCAACGGAAGTTTACATGGTTGCATTGAAATATGGTTACAGCGAGTTTTACTTTGAAACCGGCTCCTTATTATGTTTACAGTTTAAATGACGATGATGTAAAAACCCCGATCGATTAGTATGCTATATGTCTTCACATGTAAATGATTAATATTCTCGTCCAGAAAAAAGTAAATGATTATTGAGTCTTAAAGTGTTTCCTAGCTCTATTAAGTCTCCTAAATACAACTAGACCTTTTTTAAAATAAAAAGTAACACTTTCGTGTAGAATCTTATACAGAGCAGAAAACTTACACTTTTAATTTAATTTATAAAAATATAATATACTAGAGATAATTAAACAATAAGCTAATTAAGAACCATCTCAAACTCTTCCCAAAATTAAAAACACCCGATACGTCGTGAAAATCATTATTTTTAAATGGATTATTAGACGTGGTCATCACTATATTGTCCAAAAGACATGTTCGCTAACAGGCAAATAATCAATCTGGTTCCAAATTTGAACTAATAGTATATGATAAATTGATAATCCCCTCCAAGTCCAAGGTGGAAACATATCACATGCACTATTGCTAATTACTAATCATTAATTCCAATACACTATTGTTGTTGTACTAAAAGGAATTAATCAATAATGTTGTAGTAATTCACTACTAAAATATAAAACAATGTGTTATCAAAACATAAAATAAAATAAAACAATGTATTAGCCGCCACGAAATGACCAACAATGTTAAATAATAATTAGTTTCAAACTTCTCTATTTAGCCACGAAAATATATCATCTCTACGATAAATTAGTTAGAGACTCTACGAAAATATATCATCTCCACGATAATAATTAGTTAGTACTCCTACAGGTTTTCATTTGTTTCAACAATCTCCCCTGATAAGAGAGGAGGCTGATAGCGTATACTAAATATTTGAAAGCGGTCTCATTTAGCTTTGAAATAATGAAATTCAGTTGCATTAAAAAGAAACTGTTGTTACGGGTAAGACTTGGTTAGAGGGAAAGCATGTGGGTTCTGTTCCGGTAGTATTGGCAATGTTCATTCAATTCCGGCCGGACAAGCCACGACGCGTGGGGGCCACCCCCAACATTGAAATTTTAAAAAATCAGATAAATATAAAGTAGTAAAGATAAATATAAATCTTTGAAATTCATTTTAAAAATATTTCATTTTAAAATTAACCGTATGAAAATAATTGATATTCAATACACCTATTTTTTTAAACACAACCCATTAATTCCGTGTTTACTGACAATTGACTAATCAAAATTTAAGAATAAGAGTGTTTCTCTCATATATCCAGGATTGTCTCATCTCCCATCGATGGTGCTTCCAGATTTAAAAAATAGGTTCTCGACCTATTTTTAGTCAAATCAATATAATGCCTTTTTATCAAATATTATAATATACTCTTTTCAATTTTAAATATAAGGCCATCACTTTGACATTTTCTTTTAAAGTTTAGGATACAAATTATACCACTGAAATAATAATATGAGTAATATGACACATTTAATTAGATTATACTCCCTCCGGTCCTAAATATAAGACCTAATTGACTTTTTTGAAAAATACTAAAAAAAACCAAAATAAGTTAATTATATATTGATTTACCTAATTTTTTCCTTTAAGATAGTTTATTTTACTTATAAACTAATGGATAATCTAAAAATATATCAAATATGTCATGATTGAATAGACTATTTTGTAACCTTAACCTCTCCAAAAAAAAGTTATCTAAGTCCTATATTTAGGACCGGAGGTAGTATATTAGTTTATAAGTAGTTAAATAAGTTTTGAAGAAGAAAATATAATTATAAACAATTTTAAATAATTAATTCTATATTCTTAATTTTTCTAAAAGATTCAAAGTGATCTTATAATTAGGAATTGAGAGAATAATTTTGTTTGAGGAATAACTATTCACATATCGGCATCGAAAAATTGGTTGGTTTGCAATTTCACATAACAATTTTGTCCAATAATATTAGTAGAAGTATCGGCTATCAATTTTAATTTGTCAAAAGATTACGAAAAACTTGCTGTTTTCCCCCTTAGTGGTTACTTCCATAACGAAATTTAAATTAAACTAAACTTTTCATTAATGAACTACATAACATGGAGGACGTGTATTATGTGTGGCACTGTGTGTGTGTGTGTCACACAATATACTCCCGTAGTTGTCAATCAGATCGAATCAACCAATTCCATAGAGAATGAGCGTATATAAAGTGACCCGATCAATAACTAGCCAAAATCCATAGAAAATTGTCGGAACTAGTTTTTCTTGAAAATATTATACTAACAAGCCGTTATGTACTTATGTTAGATTGTTTTTTGTTTTTTGGGTTGTAATTGTAAGCATTAGTATGTGTGCGCGTGACGGAATGATGATTTATTATGGTAGTTTTTTTTTTATATACATATTTATTTTGGTAGTTAAGGATAAATGTTTATTTTATCCGATGGTTTTTTTATTGGGGATGGTTTAAACTTTGATGTAGGAGTATAAGAAAGTACGACTTTGACTTTAATTCAATTGTTGGCCTGGGTCATCTGTAATAGACAATAAATACTCTTTTTTTATAAGGAATAAATACTCTTTTTTAACATTGAATTTAGTATTTATAGTACTTCTCTTGAATTATCGATATTGATACTTCAATATTAATTGATCGTGGTTAAAGGAGATTGTTAAGGAGTTTTAGGAAAACCCCATTATATTAACCAATTTAACTTATCTTCTTAATTAAATCAAATTAGATAAAAAAAATTAATTCAGAACTAGCGGAAGTGATATTTAGGTTGGTCATAAATGATATCATGTTAGTATTGGACCCAAATGTGACAAATCACAAATATTACGAGTACTTTATATATTGGGGCATGATGATTGGTGGCAAGATATAAATATTTGTTTTATTTTTCTTGTATGTGTTACCTAAAAGTTATAGTACTATCATAGTTAAGCACAATGTATTGTCGAATAAATCAATGAGTAGATTGACGAATTTAATGATTTCCTAAACATCGGTACATATTACTCTCACTGGTTTTAAATAGAAAATTAAATTATTTTCTTTAAAATTAAATTATTATCTAACTTAACAGTAAACATATCATCTAACCACATATCACATATGTTTTGATGAAGTGGTTAATTTAAGTTCTTTGATCTTTTAAAAACATTTTAATCTCTTCAAATATATATAAAGTACTACCCCCATCAACAAAAACTCGAGAAGTTGATAGGGAATGTGAGCCGCTGGCTAAACCGGTTTTAGTGGGAAGTGGGAACTAGAAAGAAATTTATCTCTTGCGAACAAAAAAACTCGCCTGGCTACAACTATGCAATTTTAAAACCACCGACTCCGCAGAGGCAACCAAGCTAACCTTATTTATTTCCTTCTTTCCACATATGGCAATTTAGTCAAGGGGAATTTGCACTGTAGTCCCTGGTAAGGGAAATTAATACTGGAATGTCTCAACACATTCCACAATAATAATCAAGTCCCAGGGGCCCTTTCCTGCAATTGTTTGCTTATCTTCAATGACCATTTTGCCCTCATTAAAGATGGTTGTCATCTCACTGGTCCCTACAGGGGGACTATGCTTTCATCTTATGAGGGAAAAATGGTTATTGAAGATAAGCAAACAATTGCATGAAATGACCTCTGGGACTTGATAATTATTTTGGAATGTATTGAGACCTTCCAGTATTAATTTCCCTTACCAGGGACTATATTGCAAATTCCCCTTTAGTCAATTGTTAATTAAAAGGTGTATGCAAAGACGTATACAATCACATTACATATTCCTTTTTTTATGGGACAATCTTTTGATCTTTTTATCCATTTTTTATAAGATGGAATATCTAAACTTAATACTTTAAAACTATGTTACCAATTAATTTTTTACTGGAAGTTAAAAAAAAATGTTAGAAGAAAATTGATGGTGTGGCCAACATAGTATTTTTTTATTGTTTTTGTCAATTTAATACTCCCTCTGGTACTAAATATAAGACCTAATTGACTTTTTCTGGAAAATCCTTAAAAAACAAAATAAGTTAATTATAAATTGATTTACCTAATTTTTCCCCTTAAACTAGTTTATTTTACCTATAAACTAATGGATAATCTAAAATTATATCAAATATGTCATCATTTAATAACCTATTTCTCAACCTTAATCTCTCCAGAAAAAAGTTAATTAGGTCCTATATTTAGGACCGGAGGTAGTATCATTTATTGTTTATTGGCTAAATTTATATTTGTATACTTTTTTGTTAGTCAAAATGATTATTAACTTCCTCTTAAATCAATAAATAAACTGTGCAACCGTAGAAATATATAATTTATAGAAATAGACTTAAAGCATGAACGAAAATACTAAACAGGAAAGTCCAAATGATTGACACTTAATTTTTGAAAATATTTAAAATAAGCTCAGTAACAAATAAAAATGTTCATAAATAAATAAAATAATCAAAACACCTTTTGAGAAAACGTCATATAAATCAAACCAAATTTGAATGTACTCATAGGTTTCTTCTATATAGTATAAAATTTTCTTGATTTTTTAGTAAAATGTTAAAAAAGTTTCATAATCTAACTCCAAACACCGTTTTCTCGGAACTGCTTTATTCACGTTATAATCTACTCTAACAAAAAATGAACTAAATCCTTAACACAATCACTATTCCAACTTGGTAAGGAATGGAAGAGGTCAAGAAGTAGGGAGTTTCCTGTTGCAACAGGACACCATAGTAAATTCTGGTAAGAAAGCACTCAAAGCAGTCGTACAGAGTGGTACTTTGGAGCTTTGCACATATAGTGATTATCAAGAGGGAACAACTCCATTTGAAAACAAGCTCTCTCCCCTTGCAACCCCAAAACCAAACCACCATTTTTACAAACATCACTCCCCACCACCACCTCATGTAATAAGCCAAATCATGAAGAACTTCATCTTCTCTCTCCTCTTCCTACCCACAGTATTATCTCTCTCCTCTCCCACCATCACCCAACAACGTCACCTTCTCTACTACAAAGACCAGTTCAACGACCGAGGAGAACTCATAACCATCGACCCATCTCTCACCTTCGAGAACAACCGCATCCGAAACGCCTACATTGCCTTACAAGCTTTCAAACTAGCCATCCACTCCGACCCCAGAAACTTCACCTCCAACTGGGTCGGCTCCAACGTGTGCAACTACACCAACGTCTACTGTGCACCCGCACCAGGCAACCACCGCATCCGTACAGTCGCCGGCATTGACCTCAACCACGGCGACATCGCCGGATACTTGCCACGTGAGCTAGGCCTCCTCTCAGATCTCGCCCTCTTCCACATCAACTCCAACAGATTCTGTGGCACACTACCCCACGAGTTTCGTAAGCTTAAACTTCTCTTTGAACTTGATGTTAGTAACAACAGATTCGGCGGGAAGTTCCCGACGGTGGTTTTATCTCTCCCGTCGTTGAAGTTCTTAGATCTGAGGTACAATGAGTTTGAAGGAAGTGTCCCAAGTGAGCTCTTTGATAAAGACCTTGATGCTATCTTCATTAACAATAACCGCTTTCAGTTCAACCTTCCTGATAACTTTGGAAACTCTCCTGTTTCTGTCATCGTACTCGCGAACAACAAGTTTCACGGGTGTATTCCGGCGAGCTTGGGGAACATGAAGAATCTGAACGAGATTATTTTGATGAACAATGCGTTCCGGTCGTGTTTGCCGGCGGAGATAGGGAGGCTGAGGAATGTGACGGTGTTTGACGTGAGTGTGAATCAGCTTCTGGGGTCGATTCCTGAGGCGGTGGGGAATATGGTGAGCTTGGAGCAGTTAAATGTGGCGTATAATTTGTTGTCTGGGAAGATTCCTTCCGGGGTGTGTATGTTGCCGAATCTGTTGAACTTTACGTTCTCGAATAATTTCTTCACGGGTGAGCCGCCGGCGTGTTTGGCGTTGCCGGCGTTTGATGATCGGAGGAATTGTTTGCCGGCTCGGCCGTTGCAAAGGTCGGCTGCTCAGTGTAGAGCTTTCTTGTCGAAGCCTGTGGACTGTAACTCTTTTGGATGTACACCGTTTCGTCCTTCTCCGTCGCCACCTTCACAAAGTTCTCCGCCGTCGCCGTCATCGGGAGTCGTTCCTTCACCTCCGTCACATGGCACGGCGCCTCCGACAACGCCGGGAGTGGGACATTCACCGCCGTCGCATGGCAAGGCACCTCCGACGACTCCAGGAGTGAGTCCTTCACCGCCGTCCCATGGCACTTCTCCTCCGCCGTCGCCGGAAGTTTTTCCTTCACCGCCGTCACATGGCACGGCTCCTCCTACTTCGCCGGGAGTGAGTCCTTCACCTCCTTCACATGGTACGGCTCCTCCATCGTCGCCGGGTGTGGGTCCTACACCACCGTCACATGGGACGACTCCTCCGCCGTCTCCGGGAGTGGGAAATCCGCCGCCGTCACATGGAAATGCTCCCCCGCCGTCGCCGGGAGTGGGTCCTACACCACCTTCAGAAGGCACTCCACCTTGGGTGGGTCCCACACCGCCTTGGGTGGGTCCACATGCACCACCATCACCCTGGTGGTCTCCTTCACCTCCTTTACCTTCACCTTATCCACATCATTCGCCACCACCCTCCTCGTCACCTTCAAGTCCACCATATTCTTCTTCACCTCCTCCTTACTCTCCCCCATCACCTCCTTCATATCCAACTCCACCACACTCTTCTTCACCTCCTCCACCATGGTCATCTTCACCAACTTATTCTCCTCCTTCACCACCACCCCCACAAGGTGGTTATTCACTGCCTCCTCCACCTACCCATTCCCCCTCACCATGGCATCCTCCCTATTCACCATCTCCTACACCTCATCATTACTCTCCTCCCCCCCAACACTCACATTATCCACCATCACCTCCTACTACTTATCCCTATTCATCCCCTCCTCCACCTCCACCTTCTCCACCTGTCCCCTTCCCTCTCCCTGGCCATTCCCCACCGCCTTCTCTCCAGCCACCTCCCCTTCCTCCACCCTGTCACGACCACTCTCCCCCTCCACCACCTCACCTCCCTCCACCTTCCCCTATATACCAAGGCCCTCTACCCCCTGTTGTTGGTGTCCCTTATGCCTCCCCTCCTCCACCTCCCTTCTATTGACCATGCACTTCCTTTCAACGACAATATTCACTTATATTGTGTCCTCCTAATATACTTTCACACGTGCAACCAAAACTACTGCACTATAATGCAACACTATGCTTTATTATCATGCTCACCATAAGTTATTATGAGTATTATATTCCAGGTAAGGGGAGAAAGTGTCTCCATTTTGTTTTGGATCATCATCATCATTATTATTATGAGTGTTCGAGTTGTGAAATAAAGATTATTATTAGCGGAGATTATTTATTTATGTATAGGCGTGAGTGAGTGAGTGGGTGAATTGCAGACAATGATCGTTCAGTGTTGTTATCATAGGAGCAACTTTCTGCTCAACTTGATTGCTTGTATCATTACTCGTTACTCTACTTTTCTTTCTTTTTGCTTAGCTTCCTAATTTTGTTATGTGATTCATTATGAAGATTTCACTTGTATTCACTACTTTTGCTTCTTTTCCTTATCATTGTCTCAATCAAATATTTTTTTATATGTTGTTTGCTTCAACCTCACGATTCACATTTACTATGCTCTTCTACTATACATGCATATTTTAATGTGGTTGCCATTTCCATTTTTCACTTAGCTTCGAGAGTGTTCATGAGCATTTGGCCATTGAATTATTCGTTCAATCATACTATGTAAGTTCTTGAGTTGCTTCTGGTTCCTTCTCCGGAGTCATTAATTATAAACATTGAAGTTGGATCTAAACCTGAAATTATTATGGTGGCGCCCTATATTTGCTGTTTGAAATGGTCCCCAACCCCGAATCTTGTTCAAGATGACTGCCATCGGATTTAATTATTAAGTCCAACTTCAGACCTCGGTGGGACCTGAATAGCATCCCCAGAAGCATAGAACAGCGCATTGAGGTCGTCTCTATTTCTTCCATTAATTAGTGTTGTTAGAGATTACCCTGCATGTTGGGAAGTTCAATCCTCGCTATGAAATTTGAATTCGTAGCCTGCAATGAAACTTGGTTGGTCCTTGTACCATTTCATTTAGCTTTTGCAGGCTTGCTTTTAGGCCACAGAAAGTAGAGTAATTTCTGTCCAAACATGAATGATTTTTTTGCCGGAGCATCATTGAATGATTAGCCTGTCATATTTAATGACTCTCCCCAGGCGTGACACATTATTTGTTTAATCCTTCTCCAAGAGTTAGTGGTTTTTTATTCTTCTTACATTTAGTGGAAGTGATTAAAGAAATCAGTTTGACAAGGACCCTACACGGTAACCCGAGTCAAAAAGCATCTAATCAGTCACAGCATTCTCAAAATGCGTATCAAATAGACCCGATTACGTGCTTTACTCACAAAACGATGGTGTTTCATATTGTTTTGTTGTTTTAATCTGAGCTATGATTTTAAATTTGATATATTTAATTTTTTATTTTAAAAATAGAACGACTAAATCAGGCAATATTTTGTCTCCTAATCACAATCAATTTTCTGAAATTGACAACTCATGTCGGACCCAGTTGACCCTTTTCTCTGAAAAGGCCCTTCTGCAATATTAACTACTCCCTCCGGTCCCTAATGTAAGAGCTAGCCGTCAAAAAAACGCTTCTTAAGAAAACATGTGAATGTTAGTTGGGTGTCTAGAGTTAATGCTTTCTTTTCCAAAATTGCCCATATTTATTATGGTACTTTTAAGAGAGAGAAATACATAAGCATCAATAAATATAAAAGAGAGTTAGGGGTAAAGTAGGAAAAAATGCATTAAATGAGGAGAAAATATGGGGTGAGCTCTTACATTAAGGACCAAAACCATTCAAATTTTGGACTCTTACATTAGGGACCGGAGGGAGTATTCTTTACTACATGGTTAAGCAATTGGCGCAATGGTTCCCAGATCATTAAACCTCTTCGCCAGGGCAAGAGTATTAAATTTATTTACTTTTCTCTTTCTATATATACACGTAAAATATAGGGAATCAAACTAGATAAGAATAAACCATATAAACACCATTAAATTATACAACTAGCTAGTATGTTAAATTACCATATTCCCTAGTTTGCATTATTGATCATTTTTCTCAGCAATGGCGACTATACTGATCTGATTCATCGATTTTGCATTTCAACTTTGTGGCTGGGCTATCAAATTTTTAATAGAACGCTATCGGCTACGCTTATAGTAGGGTGGAAATGAACAATAAGCAGGGTATTAGTTTTATTACACTCTTTTTTATCTTAATTAATCTTCATGTAATTATTATAACACACATCCACAAACAGTTTATAAAAAAAATATAAAGATAGACAGGAATATAAAAATGAATTTAATTTCCCACCGCCCAGAGGATGGTGATCATTTCAGTGAAATGGCCTTCCATGGTTAATTTTCATATGGTCTGTCAGGGCTTTTTCCATATTATTACTCCCTCTCTCCCGGGTTCGGATACTCTCGGTATCCATTTCTCCTTTTCTTCTCAGAATCCCCTCTTGAGGTATTATTTTACCCATTGAGATTCATCTAAGAGCTTATAATTTATCACTTGTACCATTAAAAATAAAACTAAAATGTATTATAATATAAAAAAAAATTAGCATAAAAAATTTCAACTATCTAGACCTATTTCACTTCAATATAAGGATCTATAAGAGATACAGACTTGTCCAGTTAACTGTAAAATAAATTATCACAAAAATTAATTTACAGTTACTGTAAAATTATTTTACAGTTAACTGGACAAGTCTGTATCTCTTATAGATCCTTATATTGAAGTGAAATAGGTCTAGATAGTTGAAATTTTTTATCACAAAAAGTGTTCAAAAATAAAAAAAATTAAAAGTTCTTGATTTATTTTATATTATAATACATTTCTTTAATTTTTAATGGTACAAGTAGCAAATTATGAGCTCTTAGATGAATCTCAATGGGTAAAATAATACCCCAAGGGGATACTGAGAAGAAAAGGAGAAAACGAATACTGGGAGAAAACGAATTCAGAAGATTTTTTTTACCATCCTAATTGAAATTCAGAAGATAAAATCACACAAATAAAAAATAGTTAAAAAATAAATATGTCTAAAATAAATGTATTTCTCAAAGTTTTACCCGTATTTATTAATGATGGGCATATAAAATAATATTGGTAATGATAGGAGCATGAAATATTCTAAAATGATGAGTGACAGTGGAAGAAAGTCTTCAAATACTTTGTGAATCTTATGCCGGTTCTTAAAAAAAAAAACAAAACGATTTCAAATTTTGGGCACAACGGAGTACATGGTATCAAAATAATGGTGTCCATGTTACAAAGAAAAAAATATAGATGATTTCACCTAAAAGAATTAAAAAATTATACTCCCTCCGTTCCTAAATATAAGACCTAGATAACTTTTTTTTGGAAAGATTAAGGTTGCGAAATAGGTTATTAAATGATGACATATTTGATATCTTTTTAGATTATTCATTAGCTTATAGGTAAAATAAACTAGTTTAAGAGAAAAAATTAGGTAAATCAATTTATAATTAACTAATTTTTTGCTTTTTTTAGGATTTTTCAAAAAAGTCATCTAGGTCCTATATTTAGGAACGGAGGGAGTATCTTTTTTTATGAAACACTGCCAAACAAACTAAAGCCTATTGACAATATCAACTCTGGACTCTAGGGATATGACATATGAGTGCTCCAAAAATGAATTATATCTAACAAATTATTTGTTCAAAAATGAATTATATCTAACAAGTTGATTGTTCAGGGAATGGAATGTGATCAGGTTTATGTCATTTCATAATGTGAAGTTCATTATTTCATAATGTCAAAAGGCAGCGAAATTTTTGGACAGGTAAGGATTAATATAATTCTCCTTATTTTTAATTTCAAATCCAAGTAACTTTAAATAATAGGTTATACTAGTTTTTAAGGGGTAACATGGTTCACATGATGGTAAAACTCCATGGACTACTAATATTTTAGACTAAAAAGAGTTGATGAGCCAAAACCTATCATTTGAAAATAGCAGGATGAAAACCAAAATGGGGGAAAAATTATTAGGATAAAAACACTGTTGTGACCCTAACATTAATTATTAACCTTCCTCTTCGTTCGCACTAGTATGAGTCCTTAATACTGAGGTTTAACTATTATGGCTTGTTTGGTTGTATGAAAGTAAAGAAAGTAAGTGTAAATAATTGAAAAGTTAAAGGGTAATATGGTCATTTACATATATCCCGGGGCCCACAAGTTTTCTCTCTCAATCTCACACTTGTCGTGGGACCCACAAACTTTACTCTCTCATCATTACCCCTGCTTTCCATCTCTTACCCTTTCCATTTCTAATTCTTCACTTTCTTTCAACCTACCAAACATACTCTTAATGGATCAGCAAAGATATTAACTTTCCAGTACAATTATTAATTATATTTCGGGGGTTGTTTTTCCATTTGATTAGTTAAACACACACACGTATGCTAGTAACTTGGAATATTCCCTTCTCGTCCACAAGAGGGGAAAATACAGACCAATGCCATGTGCATAGGTTTTGAAAACTACTTAATATTATAGAAATATGATTCTCTAAAACTTAGTATGAAATGATTTTTTCTTTGTCGCAGAATTTGATTTGATTAATCACTTGAAGAGAGTGCATGTGTATAAATATATAATTTGATGGTGTTTTAAGAGAGGATGGACAATGCCAAGTTGCCAACTAATTCATGTGAATTGGTGGGATCAATCACAGACATTTTTGAATGAAGCAAGCAGAGAATGCCACATTATGCAAAGCAACAGGCTTCTCATCACTCTTCTCATCGGCCAAAACGTTACCGTTTGTGTTAATGAAGTCACATGATTTTCTCAATGCACCGTTTAGACTTTTCTCAACTCACCTTTCTCCCCCCTCTAGGTCAGACTCTCAAATCCTCTCTCGCATCCTTTCCTTCGGCGCCGACACTGAAAATCTCAGGCGCTTATCCAATTGTAATCTATTAGAATTACATTGACATATATTAGGAGGAAGATAAAGAGACAATACTAGAACAACAATTTTATGAATGATTAGTTTTCAACTCGTGAGTTAATACATCTGATTATTCATAGTATTGATTGAGATTGTTTTCATAATCCATTGAGATTTTTCACAAAATAGAAGTTATTTACCACCAATTCGGAACTTACAAGTTTGGAAGTATTAACTATTAACTAAAGCAACTAGTTTCCATGATCTGCTATATATCTTTTGAAATGAGTTAAATTCACATGGGTGGCCATTTCTTATAATAGACTGCAGCAACAATTGGATTAGGAAGCCGCACCTGTCCCTTACACCTCTTTGTTTTTCTAATGAACTTGCACCTCTTTTAATTTCTTAAGTCATGTTAGATTTGGTCTCGGCCAACTCTAGTGACAGTACAATAATTACTGTAAGATTTAGATGCTCTTAAGCTCCTCCTTGTCTTACCTGAGTAATTGCAAGACAACAACCCCCTAACATTGCCTCTACGACGATTCTAGTTGTCATTAATCTTTATTCAAAATTAATAAGCTTGTGAGCTTTCTTTGTTTTGTTTTGTTTTTTTTTTTGGCCAACTTTGTTTTGTTTTGTTTCTCCATTAATTTTATGGGCTTGACATATAAAGTGAAGATTGTGTTATTTAAGAAAAAAAAAAAGATGTGGCAGTAGTGGACTCTTTTTTCGGCTAAATTAATGGTCATTGGTGATTGTTTTACTTTTACTGTTGGTTGATATGGAGCTTACATGCTTTTATTTTCATGATTTAAATCCCGTCCCTAACCCTTGAGATTAAAGCCCAGTAATTCCAACACAATAATTACATTGTATAAAATAACTAAATCAAATATCATCAATCATGAATCAATCAATCAATCAATCAAATCAAATATAACTCTTAATTTTGCGTATGGAATCTTTTTTCGTGTTCACACCTGTATGTTTTCACCATAAAACATATTGAATTGGCCATTTAATGAGGCCTTTAAATGAGACGTTTTAAACATTTAATTTTCGGTTACAGTTCATACTCAATTTTGCATTTAGAGTCATGTTATTTGGTGTATGCTTGGATTCAATCCCAATTTAAATTCATCCGTTTCCTCATTGCTGTTCACTTCATATATTTACAAACTTGTAATGACCACTCCCCATAATCATTTTTCTCGCGCATCTTATTTGGTGCATGCTTACCATGGCAAGCACCAACCCCAGAAGACCAGCAAGCACCTCAAACTACAAAGACTTCCCAGAGTTTCATTCCAGAATTCTCTGCCCTCTCTTTTAATTTAGATATTCCTAACTCTATCATGGTGGAGATAATGAAACGGGTTGCAAAAGGTTCTTACTTATTGTATTAATTTTTTTTATCAGCAACTTATTGTATTAATTAGTGGTTTTGTGTAAGGCATGTTTTTTTTTAAAAAAAATCTGGTGGAGCTTAAAATCTGGTGGAGCTTATGTTCTCCATTGCATTTTGTGGTTTGTCAATATATTGTTACTAATAAATTGTTGGTACTGGTGATATGACATTATATTCAGAGTGGTTAACTATTTATTGTTTCCTTTATGTAATTTATAGTTGTGCTTTTAGTGATGCACCCTTTTGTATCATCCGTACCGTTGTATTGTTCATACCTTAAATGGGAATAAGGTTTTGTCATAAACTAAGATGATTTATCACTGTTAGTGTAAAGATGTTTTCCCCACGTACAGATTTTCATCTTACAAGAAGACCTGAATATCAGCATTACTATATGATATTTATGAATGAAGAACTGAAATAAAAGAGGACCTGGACTAAGGTAAAAACTAAGATGATTAATCGTTGTTAGTGTAAAAATGTTTTTTCCACAGATTTTCATGTGTTGTTAGTGTAAACAAGTGATGCTACATTTAAATAACTCGCAGATTTCCACTTTTAATTGCGAACAGTGGTCACTGAAAAGGCATCACTAGATGATATTTAATATAACAGCAGTGAGCCAACATTGTTGGGGTCTGAACAAATGGAGGAACAAGTGGAATTGCGAAAATAACTAATTAAAATTAAGATAACACTGGTCAATGAAAAAGCATCATCACTAGATGATATTTATGGATGGAGGACTGAATTAAAAGAGGACCTGGACTAAAGTGACCATGCCTGGGGTCTCTGTATCTCCAATAATTTTATCAGACAATATTACATGTTTTGATCCAATCTAATCAATGGCATTACATGATCTTACTCACTTTTTCCAAACAAGCAATGCTAATTTTGATATTATTTCAATTCAAATATCCAATATTATGTATAGTCATGTCTATCACGCAAGTGTATTTTTCCCCTGCAAGTTAGTTATTATTAATAATATGGACTGCTTTACAAATGGACTGATTCATTCGGTGTATTTGATATTAATAAAAGTGTATATCATTCTACTGTGAAAGGAAATCACAGATAACCCCAACTCCACTAATTTTATAATCCAATATTAGATATGCCAAAATAGGTCCATTTAGCTCTATTTAAATTCTCATCATCCCCTCATCTGCCACATCATTGCAAATGATGCAGTGTTCGCATGTGGAAGTGAAATGAATTTGCTGTTACCACTACTTTTAATATGATACTGGACTTTGATTGAATCGTTTAAAGAGTATTAAAGATGATTGCTACTAATTTGAGGATGGATTTAAATTAAATATTTTATGTAGAAAAACTGAAATTATTGGGTTAAATCCGTTATTGGAACTTCAATAATTTATGTCAGGTCATAACTATTTTTGTTTGCTTTCTTTATATCTAATATATATGTATTTGTTATGTAAAATATAATGATTTAATGGCTCTTTCTATACCCTAACCGATTTGAATGATCTATTGTTTTGCATAATTCTGCACTTTAGGCTTTCCCACTTCATCTTCCTCACTTATTTCCGAAATTTAATTATGTGGTATCTATATATATATGGATTGCATTTTTATGGGGCATCCGCTGCCCTATTTCACTCTTTAAAATCCAAAATCCTTCAATGGGCCACTCAAAGATGTATGGAAAAAAAATAGGTTGCCGAGTGTGACAAATTAATCCACCCTTTACTCCGGCTTTGGGTACCTCTCTCTAATTTTATCATATATTTATATGTTTTAATTGATTATATATATTTATATTAAAAAATAATAAGTTATTTTAATTTCACACTTTGAACAAGTATAAAAATAACTTATTATTTCTAATTGTTCCATAGATTACAAACTCGAGAACCTGTCTATTGACGTCAGTTTCACAAGGATGATTGTGGCAAAGAGGCAAAGAGGGGGGGAAAGTGCATGGAATGATTAAAAATTGCTTTTGAAGTTCTTTTTGTTTGCTTAAAGCCTTCGGTGTCCGGCCCCCTTCGGGGGACCGACTAATCCGAAGTCGTCGCCGGGATTCCCCATTTTGAGGTGACGACTTCCCAAGGGTTCGAACCCATGACCTGGTGGGTACGCGGTGTCTTACCTTCCCCTTTCTTACCAGCTGGTCTACGCCCCCTTGGGCTGTTTTTGAAGTTCTTAATAGTGTATACATTATATTTAGCATTAATAGGGGTGGGATATATTTCTGCATACGCTTCACTATTATATTCGACCCATTTCTTGCCTTGATGTTGGTTTAAAGTTAGTTTGTATTATTATGATAAACTTTTGATTTTGATAGGAAGAATAATTTGAGTTCTTTTGAATTTTGCTGAAGGAGATGATCCATTGGTTTGATTTTGTTTAACAGGGATCTAAGTAACATTTTTATACATATTATGAAATTTTAGAGTTTTTTAGTTCACATGCTTTTAATTGTTATACTACAATATAAGTTTCTTTTATGGTAATGAAAGCCTTCCAGTTGTGTTAAGCTTTAATGATGCTAACAACACTTAATATTGACCACCTATATTTGAAACAAAAGATGGTTGATGTTTGATCAAAGTTTACATATTGATTATTTTGGATTAATGTAGTCTCAAGTATTAATGTATTTTAATTTTCATATTTTGAGTTGTAGTTTAATTTTGTTACATTTTATTTAATGTTAGTAGTAATCGGTATATTGGACAATTGTCATGTATCGATGCTCAATTAGAGAATTGTGTTCTATATGTATTTTAAGGTCAAGTTCTATCTTTTAACTAACATACAAATGACACTCTAAAATAAATTTGGAGTTGAGGTTGTATTTCTTTAATATACTAGGGGTAAGGGTAAACCAATGCAAATGCTTTTTTACATGAAGGCCTGACATTTTTGACCTCATATTTTGGCAAACATTCAATTAATGACACATTTTAATTTAATGTTGTCTAAGTTTTTGTTATGATCTTATGAAGGATTGTCATTTTTTTACCCCGTTTGGAATTTACATGTGTATATTTAAACCACTTATTTTAATATGATGCTTGGTAACAAATATGTGAGTTGATTTGACCCTTTACCCATTTGCATAAAAAACTCTTTTGTTAAATCAATCTAGAAATTTTTTTCATATTCCCATAAAAAGGAATATATTGCATATAAATTGTTTCTCTTTTGTTCTTATTTATAAGGCATTCATCTATGTTTCGATCATACCAAGAAAATTCTAAAATCTCATTAAATCTGCATGAAATGGTAAGACTTTTTGACTATAGTCTTAAATAATACTTTAAAAAATATGAATATAAATTTGGTTTCCAGGTGTTAGAGAATGGAGTTTGACTCTTCTTTTATTTTTATAAATGCCCCCTAATTTGGAGATATTAAAACTATTTAAATATATTAAATTTTTCTATTTGATATACATGCATAAATGGGACAAAACAATATTTTTTATTACATATATACATATGCACAAGTTTTTTACTAATTCATTTGTTTTGAATAATAAATAACTACAAATAAAATTGGGAAAATTAGAGTAAAGAGCTTACTTATGCGTATTTATATAGCATGAAGATCCAAAAATTGAATTTATTTGGGAAGATCAAATACAAAAAGAATTAGCAAAAGTAAACTTTAGGATAGGAAGGTGCCCCTGGGAAATTTGGTTCTCTTTTGGGGCCGAGGGTTGGATGAGGAAGGTTGGGGGATGAATTTTAAATCTTCTTTTATTTTTTTACATGCACAAGTTTAATTCTTTACTTAGTTAAAAATATTACATGTAATAAAAAATTAAAATATTTAGAAATACAACTACCAAAATATTTAGACCAAACAAACTTTCAAATTGGAGAGTGCGATGCTTAGGGGAAATTTGGTGTTTTTTTTTTTGGGGGGGGGGGGGTTGGGTTTGCATGGGGAAGATTGGGGATGATGCTTGACTTTTCTTTTTGTTTTTATACATGGGTAAGTTTGATTTTCAATCAATTTAAAAATATTGATTGTCATGTAAATTTATATTTTTTGAATCAATTAAATGTTAATGATAATAGGTATCTTACAAAATGGTTGGATAACACATTTAGTGTCATTTTTAGGTGTTTTAAGAAGATATATTGAGGAAATAATAGGGGTCTAGAGTTTTTATTTTCATAGTAATTTAAATATTACACATGGTATAATTTCTATTTTATTTTCTAACTCATTTTAATTCTTGATAGTTCTAAATTATTAGTATTTTTGCCTTTGAAAAAATTTAGCATTAGGATTTGGGAGCGTTATAGTCACATTGTTAAAAGAGTTTTACATGATATATAGCAACATGGAGGATCTGGGAGATCAGAATTGCGGGTTAATGCATCATTGTAATTAACTCACAAAACAAATACAACTGATTATTAACTAAAAAATATTGATTTCCTGTCATTACACAATTTTCCTTCCTCATTTTCAATCATTTTTCAAAACCTTTAAATTTTTTAACGTTAACTATATTTTCTTATCCCAACCAATTGATAAATCATTAAATTATGCTAAATGATTATTTAGATCCTTCACAAACTTTTTTTCCTAACAACAGTTGCCTTATATTGTGCCAAGTAAACTATTTCTCCATTGCATATAAAACTTTAAGTCACTTGGAACATCAAAATACCTTCAAACTAAGACGATACGTGATATTTCATTAAAAATAAAAATATCCATGTGCATCACATGGGGTAGGCCACTTGAAAAAAATTAAAGTGGAGATAAAAATAAGGGAGCATGTTTTAATAGGAAATAAAATTTAATTGATTTTAACCACCTCATGCCAATTTTTTAATTAATTCATTGGGAATCACATTTTAGTGTTAAGTGTTGATCATTGATCAACCTCAAATGAGGGATGATAAAACTAGCCAAGTAAGTTACCATGATTGTACCAGTTTGTTGTTGCTAAAAAAATTTGTGCGAGATTCGCTACTCTATGATAGACAATAATATAAATATGGCTTTATTAGTTAGCTTATATCCCTCAATAATCAAAAGTCAACAATTTAAATTAGTTTGAAAATGACTCAAAAGTCAAAAATTTAATTTAGTTTGAAAATGACTAGCATACATAATTAAAATTAAACTTCAATTGTCTTATATAAATTGGTCTAGGACTATTAATCACGTTAATACTAAATATAAGATCAAGTGATAATAAAAATCGCATAATACAAAAGCATCCACGTGCATCGCACGGGGTCCATTACTAGTTTATATTGTTATGACTAAAGTTATTATTGTCTCTTTGTATTTTAATTTGCTATTTTAAAATTAAAAAATAAATACTTAAAATTACATGTAAATGGTCCAAGAACTTGTTTGAGACGTCTAAACAAATATTTTGTTTAAGAGAATAAGATTTTTTATTATATGAAATCATCTACAGGCTCGATAAAAACAGAATTGGAAAACGAAAGCTATAGTAACATAGTCATATAAAGACACTGGAAGCAATAAACATAAGCAAATTAAATAAGACTATACTGAAAGCAATAAACATTTGTATAGGTTTGTAGATGATTATACTTTCTGAAACAAAACTTTTCTCGTGTATATATTCCACATAGTACTCTGTCCCTTCCTATATGACACATTTAAGAAGGTGAATTTGTTCCTATATATATGGCATAAATCTTTTCAATTTTTCTCTGCATTCCCAATATTATAAATATTGATAATCCTCAATTTTTTTTCTTTCCAGAGATCCTCCTCCTCATAAACAAACAAGAGAAAAGGGGTGAAAATAAATTGTTAGGGTGTTTTGGTAATATCGTGTGATTTTAACTTACTTCATTAACATCTTTAATAATCTAATCAAATTAGGTGAATGATTATGATATTTGAGAACAAAGGGAGGGAGTATGAAATTAATATTACTTCAAATAAATTTATCCATGTATTAGATATTTAGGATTTTTTTATTCAATAATATTGATATGTTGTTAAAATTATGTTGTAACTGCCAATATATCTCAATAACCAGGGATGGCATTTGTATTTAAAACGAGCTAGTGATAAATTTCATAAAAAGAAGAGGGACTAATTAGGTGCAATAGTAGATGATACTAAGAGTGTTCCTGGGACATACTAATATTATTGACCTAACACAAAATCCAACAAAAAAACCCAATATTTATAATGTTCGTGGAGGCTAATGCTTGTTAGGAGTATATATGTATGTATAAACATAAAAATACAATAATGAAGGTGATAATATAATTTGACCAAGCGAAAATATGATGAAGAATTATGTCAACTCGAATTGTGAATTTTGGTATTAAAACTCAATGATCGTTTGGTAACATTAGTAAATCAGTCCTTTAATTAAATCCAGTCAACAGTTTTGATTAGGGTCTGTAACCATCAATCAAGTCAATTCCAATTCCAATGATGAGAATATTTTTGTCGGGCCCTCACTAGGCCTAGTTTTACATCATAGAGTGGGACCAAAATTTGTGACCCAAATCAAAGATAGGACTAGTTTGGAAGATATGAGCATTGGGTCA
Organism: Mimosa pudica; assembly: GCA_029929735.1. Lineage (NCBI taxonomy): Eukaryota > Viridiplantae > Streptophyta > Magnoliopsida > Fabales > Fabaceae > Mimosa > Mimosa pudica. The sequence goes on along the minus strand of JAKELP010000003.1, from coordinate 6,131,347 downwards.
GGCGGTTAGGCTTCTCCCGTATTAGAACTTGGAATGTTAATTGAAACGGATTCGGATCCCATTTTAACAGTTCGTTGCATTAGAAAGAAAAATCAATTAAAATCACGAGGATATTAGGTTGGTTTGGTAGAAAACACATGAATTCTTCTAAAATGAATTTGAGCGTTCCAATGTAGTGAACAAAAAACAATTTTGAAAAATGTTCAACAATTAAATTTAATTGCAAAGAATAATGAAATTGGTAATGTTTTATAAGATTTCAAAGGATAAAGGATTTACAAGGTTGCAAAGAATAAAGAGAGAAAGTCGTGAGATCAGGGCCGTTTGGTTGGACTAAAAGTGTATAATGGAAATGAAATTGAGTATAGGGGGTAAAAATGGAAAGTAGAGGTAAATTAAGTAATGATGAAATGTAAAAGTTTGTGGGACCCAGAAAAGTGTGAGATTGAAAGAGAAAACTTGTGGGCTCCAAGGTATATGGAAATTCCATTTTTCAATTCTCATATACAATTCCATTTTTCAATTCCTTCCATGCAAACAAGCCCTTAGAATAAATAAGATGTATAAAAAATGAAATTGGTAAAGTTTTAGTCAATAATGAAGATATTAATAATAAATGGGAATAATACTTTTATAAAAGTTTCAATTATGGAAGTGAAAGATCTAATTCCGTGTTAGAGGATCTGACAATTAGTGAAAGCGGGATTAATAGGTTGTTTTGTTGTAGAATTAGAGTTTTAGAGGATAAAGATCTAATTCCGAGTTAGAGGATCTGACAATTGGTGGAGTTTTACGATCCAAGAAGGTGCCAGATGAAATTATTGGAAATGGTGATGAACATAGCTTGATATTGGAGACTAGTATTTCTGAGATTAGAGATGGTTTAGATTCATGGTAGAAAGATCCATGATAGAGGAAATTAATTTACTAAGAAGGACAATGGAAAAATATTAAAGTAGAAGAAAAGACTTACATGTATTTGATCTTCATTGATTTAGAAAAAACGTATGATCAGATACTAATAGATGTACTTTGGAAAGCATTGAGAAAAAAAGAGTGTATACAAGATATGTGGTAAGAGATTACACTACACGTTGGGAAGTTCAATCTTGGCTTTGAAATTTGAATTCGAAGCCTGCAATGAAACTTGGTTGGTCCTTGTATCATTTCATTTTGCTTTTGCAGGCTTGCTTTTAAGCCACTGAAAGTAGAGTAATTTCTGTCAAAACATGGATGATTTTCTTGCCGGAGCACCATTGAATGATTAGCCTTTCCTTATTTAATTAATCTCCGACGCGTGACACATTTTATGTTTAATCCTTCTTAACATTTGGTAGATGTGATTAAAGAAATCAGTTTCATAAGGGTCTTACACGGTAACCAGAGTCAAAAAGCATCTAGCCGGTCACAGCATCCTCAAAATGCGTATCAAATAGACCCGATTACGTCCTTTACTCACAAACCGATGGTGTTTCAAGAGTATTGTTTTGTTGTTTTAATCTAAGCTATCAAATAGACCCGTATCTAAGCTATGATTTTAAATTTGATATATTTAATTTTTTGTTTTAAAAATGGAAGGACTAAATCAGGCAATATTTTCCGGCCAAAAAAAAAAATCAGGCAATATTTTGTCTCCTAATCACAATCAATTTTACAACTCATGTCGGAGTGTCGGACCCAGTTGACCCTTTTCTCTGAAAAGGCCCTTCTGGTATAACTATTCTTTACTGCATGGTTAAGCAATTGGCTCAATGGTTCTTAGATCATCAAACCTCGTCGCCAGGGAAAGAGTATCCAAGTTATATACTTTTCTCTTTCTATATAGTATATATACACGTAAAATATAGGGAACCAAACTGAATAAGAATAAACCATATAAACACCATTAAATTATACAACTAGCTAGTATGTTAAATTACTATATTCCCTAGTTTGCATTATCGATCAATTTTCTCAGCAATGGCGAAAATACAGATCTGATTCATCGATTTGGCATTTCAACTTTGTGGCTTGGCTATCAAATTTTTAGTAGAACACTATCGGCTACGATTATAGTTGGGTGGAAATGAACAATAAGCAGGGTATTAGTTTTATTACACTCTTTTTTATCGTAATCTTCATGTAATTATTATATCACATATTCACAAACAGTTTTTAAAAAACATAAAGATAGACAAGAATATAAAAATTAATTTAATTTCCCACCGCCCAAAAGATAGAACTTCTAATGAAGGAAATTAATTTTTTAGTGAAGTTGGACTTCTGAATAGGTACATAAAGAGCGATAGCATTAAAGTTAAGTAAAATTATTGGAATGCTACTGAAAATTATTTGAATATTAGGTCAAATTAAATATTTTCAACCATTCTAATTGATAATTATTATTTTATGTCTTATAATAAGGACTAAGGAGGAGTACATGAGGTCGCCAAAAAATAGTATATGAACAAAATTGGAGATGCAAGAATAAGACTTGGCTTCACACCTGTTAACTTATATGAGATCCTATATAAAATAGAAGAGTTTAACAATCAAATCACACTTCTTATAAATATACGTGAAATAGTTGATAAAAGTTCACCCAACATAAAAGTGAATTTGTGATGGGGAAGATGATGATGACGTGGCGAAGAGGTGGTGATGATGTGCTGACATAGCTTAAAAATGTGACATGCTAAAATGTCATCGCATCATCATCACCATCACTCTTACTGCCACTGATACTTCCCAAATAATAATATCTTAGATAGCCTCAGACTCCAATATCATATTGCACACAATAAGAATAACTTTGTGAACCAGGCCCACAATCACCATATCAAAGAGTAGTGCAACTTTCAAAATATTTAAAACATTGGCTAGACGATATCTGCCACAAACGGAATTTTCTGATGTAGAAGCTCATTATTCTAATTGATTAGCATCATCATTATCTCAACCACATTTATGGGCTGTAAGTATATTAAAACTAATAAGTCTTTTGCAACTTTTCTAAAATGATGAAGAAGCTATCTTTACCCCTGTAATATTATACGAAAGATGGAGCAATATTGTTATCTAATTGCAGCTAATGTAACGTAAATTGGACGTAACTTAAATGTTCTATAGTCATATAATAACATAAGATAATTTAGTGATAACTTTATAAATAAATGTACTAATGTAAAAGAATAAATATTCAGATTAGATCTGAAAATAAAAAAGAAGTAATTGGTAAAACAAATTTTCGTTTTTAAGTTTTAATAATTTTTTGCTGATACCTTTTACGTTTTTGTGCAAAGATGAGGTATCAAACCTTTATAAGGTGTCTTTAATTCCCCTCCAACTTTGATGTGAGACTCTAGAATCATGCGAGGAAGTCCTACAATAAACTATTTTAAGAATAGAATCTAGATGTTACAAATGATATCAGAGATAGACTCAGGTTAATATTTCATCAAAACATGTTTATCATATTTTGGACTATAATGCTTCAATTTGTTAAACTTATTTATTTTATAATATATGGACTTTTATATGTTGAGCCATATAAGATTTTCACATAAGAAATATTAAGACGATATGATAAATGTTATTTAAATCTAGTAACTACTATTAATTAAACCTATATAATAAAAAAAGAGAATATTTAGTTATTTAGCATTAATGCATAATAATATATATTCTCACATTCTGAACAAAGAATATTTCCATGATCACTATGTGACTTCCTCAAGCAGTAAACTAATTGTAAACAATTGTGTATGTAAACATTATCACTAAACATTATCAGTAAACTAATTGTATTTTTCTTTTTCTTTTTTGATAAAATGATTTCAGGTTCTCTTTGATATAATATTATTTTAATTTTTAGAGTAAGGATATGTAACTATAAAACAAATCTTGATCACGACAAACTTGAAATTTCCTGATATGGATGCATAAAATCTTATATAAGTATTCATCCTTAACCTTGTCCTGATTGTCTTATGATTTTGCATTTTAATTTTAATGATGATATGTGAATGCAACCTGTGAATGACACAATCAATAATTATAAGACATGACAAATAGATAGATTAGATACTTTTGATGGAAATAACAATTTTAAACATTCAAGGAGGTGGAAAATGAAAAAGAGAAGTTCAACATGACTACATCATAGATCTGATCAGAAAAGTCCTTATGAAAGATATGAATGACAAAAGTAACTCCCCTGAATTTAAATTTGAATTAGAGATCATAATGTGAGTTATTTTAAAAAAGTTTTTGAAATTGAAGAAAAATAGATGGGGATATAAATTTCAACTTGAGAATGTTAGATATCATAATGGTGTGTAGGTTGGATTTTTTCGAGTTTAAAAAAGGGTTTAGAATGATAATTTGATGTTTGATCGTGTATGATTGATTTCTAGCTAGTTGCATGTGAAATTTTCAAGTGAAGTAGAAATTCGAATATCTGTCTTCTATGCTCCATCTCTGTCTGGTTTCTACATGAACTTAAGGATTAGATTTATAGTGATTTTACTGCCCTATATCGAGTTCGCTGAGGTAGGGGTTGTTTTTATTGCATATTGTGGCTTTATTTCTGTAAAATGGGAAGAGGGTGTGTTTTTGCCTTAGCTAGTAATACGCCTTGTAAGTTGTAATAATTATTCATGTGTATTCAAGTGAGAGACAAATTGAGTTACCGTATGAAAATAGGAAATTAAGTTGGGATTATTATCATGTCCTTTGCTGCCACGTTTATTAAAGACTATGAAGTGTTAAATATTTTTGAACCAATAACGAAAGTGCTGTTTTGATCAAAAAAAAATAACGAAAGTGCTGGGTTAATATGGAGGGAAGAAAGGAAGTTTGGAGATCATATTTAAAAATGATTAGATGACGTAATATTTGGTTCTGAAATCTGGAAAAAATATGAAGCAATGGTGCTGATGATTTGAATATGGGTGTAAAATAAATGAGTTGAAGCTTAGAGATTCATAATTGGAACTTTGAAATTTCAGAAATTCAGATTAAGGATGTTATTGTTATTGATATGCAATGGGGCAAGACCTTTGAAGAGTATTGAGATGTGATGCGCTATGTGTGTGGATGTGAATGTAAACAAGAAAGATGTGTACCAACTGGTTAATGTTGATGGTAATGAATTGAACTTTTAAATACTTGAAATTGATTTCATTTCTTTGGTAGTGTGTTGTGATTCCGTTTTTCGTACATCGAAGTTGAATGTTGAAAGTAAAGAAGTATTTGTTGTTAAGTAATCATCTATGATTATAGAATTCCAATTAGTTTACAATTGTTAAAAGTTTAATTCAAAAAATAATTAGAAATTTAGTGGTGGATGTGTGGTTTTGGTTTGGTTAGGCTTTGTATTAACTTATGATGATTTTAAATGATCACCAACATTAACCTACATAATTAAATTAGGGGAACTCAGGGAAAGTTAGGGCCTCATCACGTGAGTGTGTCTGGTGTTCATTGTAGCTCATCATCCATTAAATCAAAGCTATAATCAAGCTTTCATGGTGAATAAAATCAAGGCCGAATTCAAAAACATCGCACTCTAGTATAATTCCACTTCAATTAGGCCTTGTGTACTCTTTTTTTTTCAAAATTATACCAATTATTATATTCCTATAATTCGACTTCAGTTTTTTTTTCGGAATTCAACAGACCAGTTTTTATACCTTATTTGATGTTAATTATGTTCATTATTGTAACTAAAATGCAGCTCTCCCTACCCAACAAAGTGAAGAATTGATGTATTTCGCCCTATATATTCAGGACTCTATTATTAAAGTGTTCTAGAAAAAATCATCCATAGATATAATCATAACAATTTTCTTATTATAGGAATACAAAAGGTGTAGAAATTTTCATTTACAAAGCACAAACATTTCGAGTTTTGTTATTGATGAAACTCTAGAAACCCTCATAAATGAAAAGCCCACATACATGTTTTTTTTGTGGACTAAAAAAACCCACATATATAAAAAGACACACATTAGCATTTTAGAGCAAAGGAGAGTTATAGATAGGAGTGACCACAGATTTGACTTTGGAGGTACTTGTGAAGGGTATCAAGTCCAAAATCTTTGCCAAATCCACTCATTTTGTACCCTCCAAAAGGAACATCATTCTCAAATATAAGATAACAATTTATCCAAATAATTCCTGTTTGGGTTAAAGGTCAAATTTAGCACTAAACTATTAATAATAAAGTTAACCCAACATAAAAGTGAATTTCCGGTCTCAGATGTAGCAAAGATCAAGTACAAAGTGTGTCAAATGTATCAATGTCATCAATTTTGATGGGTTTGACCGTTAAATTTGAACCAATTAGGCCACATCACCTACCATATCACCTTTTTAAGTCACGTTAGCACATCATCACCACCTCTTTGCCATGTCATCATCGTCTTCCTCATCACACTTTCTCTCTTCCACCTTCATCTTCCTCTTCATGTCAATCTCTCAAACCTCCATTTTCATCTTCATCTTAAATTTCATTCCTCAAACATTCATGTTAATCTCCCAAAACAGAACAGCGTCTCCTTCAACAACAAGATTCACAACCTCCTCTACAAACACAAAAAAAAATAGCTAAGATGAAGAGGTACACCGCCGGAGGTTTAAACCCATGAACTTGCTTCCATTACTGCAACTAGCAGGTCTGAACCCAATCTTACCACCACCGGAGGAGGTACATCGCAGGAGGCAGCCACGTGATTACCGTGCCGGAGTCGGTGATCACGCCGGAGGAGAACGTCGCGGAGGAGACCAGGAGGTTGTCTCCGGCGACGGAGATTCCGATGAGTTCGAGCCCGTAGAAGGAAGGAGCTGGCCTGGATGGAAGAGAATGGCGTGTAGACGATGTTGCTGCTAGAGGAGGATGGTGTGCCGCCGAAGTCTATGTCGTCGATGTCGCCGGCGGTGGCAGAGAGGCAGTAGGAGAAGATGTTGTGGAAATCAAAGTGTTGGTGGTCTGTTTGACGAAGGTAAGGTTGTTGCGGCCGAGTTCGAGGATGCCGACGTCGCTGGGCGGTGGCAGAGAGGCAGTAGGAGAAGATGAAGATGAAGATGAAGGCGGAAGAGGGAGAGTGTGACGAGGAAGATGATGAAGATGAAGGTGGGAGAGGTTGTTGAGTGGAGATTGACATACATGAAGATGAAGATGAAGATGAATGTGGGGGGAGGGAGAGTGGGATGGGAAGATGATGATGACGTGGCGAAGACGTGGTGATGACATGACTTAAAAATGTGACATAACAGGTGATATGTGGTCTAATTGGATCAAATTTAACGGTCAAACCTGTCAAAATTAACGGTATTGCTACATTTGACCAACTTTGTACTTGATCTTTGCTACATTTGAGACCGGAAGTTCACTTTTATGTTGGATGAACTTTTGCTAATAGTTTGCTAGATTTAGCTCTATTTAAAATTAGGAGATACATTAACAGATATGAGTTCTTCCTCTTAGTACAACATTGAAAAAAGAAAAAGAAAAGGCAAGTAACATGAATGCTCCCATTTCCATGATAAGGACAATGCAATCACTAGTCAATGATCATTGAAAGGGAAGCCCCTCCTTCATTCGCCAATCTGACCCATTGGTTCTTCGTGCATACCCATTTGACAGCGACAACTCAATTGCTGCTTTATCTTTTCATGAATAAAATTAGCATGAGCACTAGCAGTTGCAATAAAATTAAAAGTTTGACTTTATGGATTTCATAGTTTATCACGAGTCTGGTCATTAATTTGATGTGTGTGTGCATATCGATCATGATTAAAAAATATATGACATATAATTTAAAATTTTGGGGATTTTTTAAGTGACACTGGATATCATTTTTTATAAATATTTTTGTCTAAACTTATTTTTTAAAGGCTAAAGTATAACTTTAGTCCCTTATGTTTGCATTAAGTTTCAATTTAGTCCTTTATCTTTGAAAAGTACACTTTTAGTCTTTTAAATCTAACACTGTCACTCAACTTAACAGAAATTCTTGACTCATCAGATTTTAGTAATGAATGTTCAATTAAAAGATGATGAAGCATAACTAAATTATTTTGAGTAAAAAGTAAAATCAATTATGAAAAGGAGAAATAAATTCTAACACCGTCCACACTAGTTTCTCCTCCATTGTCGTCTTCTCCTTCCCCTCTCTTTTTGCAGAAAGTAAAACAAAGTCAGGCTATAAATAAACTTGAATTATTGCTTCGTCAAGATAATTGGCAGTACATTCAAGTCATGGACATTGTTGATGATGTGGGGTGTCTGGAGGTGGAGTCATTGCAGATCCAAGGCGTATCTGTTTTGGCCCTCAAGTCTAACCCCAATTTCATTTAAAAGCTCTTCGACATGTGGTTGTCTCTTCCGAAAGCAATCGTTTGGTTTGGTTTGGTACACTTCATTTTACAAATTGCTTTCTCTCCATTTAATGGATTCTGCTTCCTCTTTATTTTTCAAAACAAAACATGTTGATGAATACAAAGTATTCTTTTAGGAAATCAAATAGAAGATTTTTGTTCTGGGATTGAAACTTTTTTAAAGGAGAGATGAAGGTCTAGTAGAGAGACTTGCATACTAAAGAGAAGATGAAAATTTGGGATGAGCCGTCACAAGAAAAAACCCCAGGAGAAACATCATATTAAAAAGGATTATTATTTGGGATGATTTTTAATTTCCATGATTGATTTTATTTTTTACTTAATATTAATATATTTATGCTTCATCGTCTTTTAATTGAATAGTCGCCACTAAAATTTGATGAGTCACCACTAAAATTTGATGAGTCAGCAATTTCCGTTAAGTTGAGTGATGATGTTAGATTTGAAGGACTAAAAGTGTACTTTCCAAAGATAAGGGACTAAATTGAAACTTGATGCAAACATAAGGGACTAAAGGTATACTTTAGCCTTTTTTTAAAATAAAGGTTGTACAATTTCTTTCATCAAATGAATTCATATATTAACTCATATCAATAATATAATACTTCCTCTGTTCCTAAATATAAGATCACTTTAGGGAGGAGAGCTTGTTCCTAAATATAAAACCACTTTTTAATTTAACTCAAGTTTTCCCCAAATTACCCCTATACTCCCTTCACCGAAAAATAGTGGTTTGAAAAAGGTGATATTTTTAAAACTTAGGTGAGAGTTATTTTAAAAATTTCATGTAATCCTAACTCATTCGAATGTATTCCTTAATCTCTTCAAATTTGCTAAAGTGATCTTATATTTAGGAAGGGCGATAGTATTTAGTTTTTATATTAAGACGCTACATATGAAACTCACATGAAGCAATTTACGATTGAGAAACTGGAAAAACCTCCTCCCTCCTTATTGAAGATTTAGTAAGTGAGAAATACTTGATAATCTTTAGTACCATGAGTACTGTGCTGTCTATTAAGAAACTGGAAAAACCTCTTCCCTTAAGCAAATGTAATGTTGACACATGTTATCCACATGTCAACATTACATTCTACGTATCAATATACATTATATTCGGCAGAGGGTTAAATTGGACCGCTTTGATTACTTCAAGGGTAAAATTGCACCCAGTGTTAGTTTATTAGGGTGTTCAGTGATCCATGATTATTACTTGAAAGGAAAAATAAGGTCATTATTAACCAAATATAATAAAGGACAATACATGAACACTGTAGTGGAATCACATAAAAGGTTAGAGAGTAGTCAGTTCCTTTGTGAGCATCGAATGCTACCTTACTTCACAAACAGATAATCAACACTATTTAATAAAGTTAATAGATTTTTATTAAATTTTGCCTTAGAAAGTTGATGAAAAAGAAGCGTAACATGGGGAAGATGATTGAAAGCATCGTGGTCAAGCAATGGTGGCATAGAAATTATATTCGAGGTTTGTCTTATTTCCTTTTCGATTATTTATTTCTTTTATATTATTAATTTTAATAGAAATGTCTTATATATGCTTTTCTTTTCTTCGCTTTATCATGGATCCAACGATCTTTATGGATATAATAATAGTGAAGGGGGCCATCAGAGAATGTCGTTTTCATTCTGTTAGAGATAATCACTCTACACATAGAATCCTCAACACATGACCTGCGTAAAGATTCATCATATCATGTTTCTTAACTTGTTATATAATGCAAACTTAATATTCTCCCTCAAGAGTGAAGGAATAATTAAAAACTTGGAACTTTAAAGCTTCGTTTGCTCAGAAAAGAAAAAATAATTGAAGTAAGACGCAAAATTGATCTGATGATGAAGAAAACTTGTGTAAGAGTTCGTAGTGTGGGATTTTGAAGTTCTTGCAGGTTTGTGATTGCTTAATGCTTGGAATTTTCAAAGCATACGACATGGCATTTTGGCTTATACGCAATAAGAACGACACTGCGTTGTGTGACCAATACAAAAACATAAATTTCGGTTTATTGGTTCTTTAATTTGTCTCCTTTTCCCATCCCATGTGCGTGTTTGTGTGCGAAATCACACGTTATAATTGATTTATGCTTAGACTCCAAAAATATAAACAAAGTGACTTGTGTAGTTAATTTTCAGATTTTGAACTAAAAATATATACAAGTCAATGTATGTTAGTAACATGTGGGGGGTCACGTGCAAGGAAAACTCGACAAAGTTAATTTTATGACAAAAATATTATTTCCCTTTGAAAATTTAAATTTCTCATTAATGCTATATTCATTTCAGAAAATTAAAAATTTCAAATAGGCAGTTTCCGTGTATAATATCACTTTGTTCTCTCTGGCTACCCTATATTTAAATTTTGATAATTTTAATATGCATCGAGGAAGAATTCTTATTTTTTTTTATTTTTCCTAAGGTATGACCACCTGAGTGTCAAGTAAGACTAATCCTTCGTTATTTGAAGTTCTATAGGTAGACATATGACCTGTAAGTTTGTTCCATTCATAAGGATTGAACCTTCAACCATGCTTAAGAGATAGTACTTAACACTCACACCAACCCACCATGTTTAAGGAGTTCTTAGGTGAACCTAGTATATACCACGTCATTTGTGGTTTGACCACCAAACAATAAAAATGTAAGGTCTGACGTGCAATTGTTAATTTGACATGACACCATGAAAAATCAACTAACATATAAAAGTAACTTTTTAAAGTTGTAAGATAAAAACAACAACCATTGACGAAAGAATTGTATATATATATTTAAGTTTTTATGAACTAGTTATTATTTTTAGGGTGAAATTAAAAGTCAAATTGGATATTTCACATAAAATCTTATGTGTTTAGTTATGATTGGTCAGATCACAAATCATTTGTTATACCGAATTCATGTAAGAATTTCTCTCTAAGTATATGTATCTATTCAATAAGCTAAGGTCACTTCCTTATTTTTTCTGTAAATAATATTTTTTTCATTAATTATGTCACTCCTTTCTTTTATTCCCTTATATTTCCTTTCCATGAGTGTATGCTTCACACACACACACTCCCTCTTATCCGTAATATAAGAGTTCATTCGCCACAACGTACACGTTTAGCAAGAAAACATGTAGAAGTCAATTAGCTAGATATTTGAAAATTAATTAATTTTACCCAATGTTGCCTGTATTTATTATAATACTACTATGAAAAGAGAAAATATATGTAAGTATTAATAAATATGAAAAAGGGTTAGAGGTAAAGTGAAAAAAAGCGAGTTAAATGATGAGAGAATGTAAAGGCGAACTCTTATATTTTAGACCAAATTCATTCAAATTTTTGGCTCTTATATTAACGACAGGAGGGAGTATTACATATTTATTAATTTTTAATTGATTTAGACCCACAATTTCATTAGCATGATTATTTAAGTAATTATTGCTCAAAAATTCAATGTATTATAAATTAATATAATGTTGAAGTATAACGTGGTTAATGAGAATAGTTATTAAAAATCACTTTGATTATATGATAGATTTAAGTTTTTTAAATGAATTTGTTTCAACATGAGAGGATAAACTGTTTCGTTTGCCGCCGGATTTTCATCATAGGGCCAATTAAACATATTAAGAGAGCTGGCCGAATAGAGCTTAGGACTACGTGAGCTTAATTTATATGGACAGAATCACAAACAAAACTATCATCACGTATTCAATTGGCAACATCAGTATATTAATCATCGAAGAATAAGCTTGTTTAATTTGTGTCATATTTTTACCACTAGGAAACACAAGCAAGTCATTCAAAGCATGCATGTCTCAGAAAAAAGCATCATGCATAGCATAACCCTGCTCGTCTTTGACTTTTGTTCCATATAACAATGAATTTTAAATTCGATATTTTTTTCTAACAATCATTTATTGTCTAGTTCATCTAGCTAGCCCCACATCCCATGTGTATGCAGTAATATAGCTTGCCTAGCCTTTGGTGTTCACTGTTCACTAATAAACACACTAATGAAGGCATTTTACATGCAAGTCCTATGATAAATAAATAGGGAAATTTAATTAGAGGTCCATCACAAGGGAGTTAATACTGGAAAAGTCCCAAAAGTTGAAAATATTAATATAGGGTCCCAAGGGACCTCACATTAATATATTTGAAAAGTGAAAAGACAGTTTTGCCCCTAGCCTTAAAATAAATTTACCTCCTCTCCCCCATCCTCACCCACCCCCTTCCCCCTCTAGCCGCCCCCCACCCCACCCTCCCCCCTCCAGCAGCCCACCCACCCCCCTCCCACCTCCAGCCGCCACCCTCCCCCTTCCCCCTCCCACCCTCCCACTCACGCCCCCTCCCCCTCCCACCCACCCCCTCTACCCTCACGCCGCCACCCTCCCCCTCCAGCCTCCAGCCGCCCCCACCCCACCCTCCCCCCCTCCAGCCCGCCCCCCACCCCTACCCTCCTCCCTCCACACCCCCCACCCCCACTCCTCCTCGCGAGCTGGAGTGGGCTTGGGGGACGTGGAGGGAGGAGGGTAGGGGTGGGTAGGCTGCTGGAGGGGGGAGGGTGGGGTGGGGGGCGGCTGGAGGGGGAGGGTGGGGGTGGGGGGCCGCTGGAGAGGGAGGGTGGGTGAGGAGGGGGGAGGGGGAGAGGAGGTAAATTTATTTTAAGGCTAGGGGCAAAACTGTCTTTTCACTTTTCAAATATATTAATGTGAGGTCCCTTGGGACCCTACATTAATATTTTTCAACTTTTGGGATTTTTCCAGTATTAACTCCCTTGTGAGGGACCTCTAATTAATTATCCCAAATAAATATCCCTAACAAGATTGTCTTTCTTTAAATTATCATAATAAATATGGGCAATATTGGAAAAGAAGCATCAACTCCACACACTCAACTAACATTCTCATGTTTTCTTAAGAAACGTTTTTTTGGCGGCTAACTCTTATATTAGGGATATGAGGGAGTAATAAACTACTAAAAAGATGTTGCGTTAACTAATTAGTTTCCACAAAATAAGCAAGGCTAAAACAAAATTCCAACCTCCTTACCAACTAGTATTCCTGAGAGAAAAAAGGAAAGTTCTAATTGAATGATACACTTTTCACATCATGCACAACATAGCAAACTACTACTCATATATCTTTCTTAAAATTAGCTAAAATTTAAAAACCATAATTATTCTTCTCGCAAATACATCAAAAAGAGAGAGAAGGCAATCATAAAAAATTGATTTTTTTTTTACATCAACTTCTAGAAGACAAGTCTGAAACAAAAGTAGAGTTGGTAAAAAAAGAGGAAGTTGGTTTGATAATACATATTTTCTCATTCCCAAGAGTTGACATGCAAATAAATAAAAATATCCTGGTGACTGATAAAAAACAAAGATGCAGTATCGTATAGGAATTCATACGTAAAAAGATGGAAACTGAAGATACAAAGAAAGAAGGAATGAATAGTTGGGAGAGGTGAGAAAAATACGTAAAAGGCAAAACAAAGGTGAACAAGAAAGAAGGACAGAAAGCTTACGGCGGGAAAAACATACAGGAACAACAACAACAAGAAGAAGAAGAAGAAAGGCAAAGCAAAGAAAGCAAACAAAAATCTATAAAAAGCAACCTCTCACTCTATCACATGCAGTGCTCTTCATTTTTCAAAAGAGTGAGAAAAACTGAGTTTTCTCTCTCTCTAAAGAAACAACTATCTCTGATCTCTGGTACTTTCTTCTTCTTCTTCTTCTTCTGTTCTTTTGTCTCTGAGATTCTTTGCTTTTCTTTGAAGTAGTTAACCTCCCATTTCGTCCACATTACAAGAATTATTTTTTTCTCATTTATCTTTTTTTTTTCTATTTCTTCTAGCTAGTTCACTTTCTTCTGTCATATGGGTAGCTCATTATGAGTTTTTCTTCAAGAAAAAATTGATGCACAGCCAAAAAAAGAGGTGGGACGAGTTTTTTCTTAAAAAAAATTAGATATATATTACTTGTGGTGGGAGGAAAAGAATCACTACATACACTGCTCTGAAACTGTTTCTAACGGAAGTTTTGGACTCTTTACTTGACTTCTTCCTTTTGGATAATCTCTTGGTTTATTACTTTCCTTTCTTATCTCATGTTTTTCTTCCTTTTTTGAACGACCAAACAGAGGGTCAAGCCGTTTTTGTAATCATCATTTTTGTCTCTACGTTCCTTTCATTGCCTTTTCTTTTTCATCCTTCAAATTTTGTATAAGAGCTAAGTTTAGCACCAACCATTATATCATTAGTTATTATATGAACATGTATTTACATTCATGCATCTCCTTCAATTGAAATTCCTAGTTTCTTTCATACGCAGCTCGTTCATTTGTTTATTTTTTTAGTATGTAAATGTATGTATGATCTTTGCTTTGATTTTTCTGGTGCCAAATCAGCTTGTGAGTTTCATTTAATTTTGTCATTTGTATCTGGGTTATTTTATATTGTTTTATTAGTATTTGTTTGTTCTTGTTCCTTTACTGATACCGTTGTGTTTCTTGTTTATCAAAAAAGAAGATGCAAAGAGAATTTGAAAGTTCACGGATGGTGTTGAGAGGAGAACTATAGCAAAGTATTTTTGGGGGAAAATTAGGAACAATCGGCGTGTGAACTTTATATGTTCCATTGCTTTCCATCTTTACAGAATAACGTAATGAGAACAAGAAAGAAGGGTGGAAAATGAGACTTGAAATCTCTATTGATACAAGGCGTTATATTATATTCCCCAGAATGGTGAAATAATAGAAGTCAATCTTAGGTGGGTAAGAGCAAGACTTTTTTGAAACATGGAATATTATTTGTGTGGGAACATCACCTCTTGATATGTTCTTAAAAAATACAATTGTTTTTTTATTATCGTGGAAAGCTAACTAAAAGTGAATGATTCTATAAGACATGCCGTTTGAAGTGTCAGAATATTTGTTTAGTCCATGATGCCAGTTAATTCTTGGTCAAAAGTAACCTACGATGGGAGGAGATTGGACCTATTGAAATAAGTGTTTTTGTTGTAATAAAAAAAAAATAAGTGTTTTTGTTTTAAGCTAGAAAAGGCGAAATTCTGAAGTTAACAAGGACGTGTTCTTTTCTGCATTTCAGGGGAATAAAAGATCTTACTGGAAGAGATCCTCACCTCTTCTAATGCTACGTTCATGCTCTCTGTAGCATAGCTGTTTTGAAGAATAGATGGAAAGTGGGGCAAATGTCAGCAATAATGAGAGTACTAACATTTACAAGGATTCTTCATGGTTCAATCAATTCAGAAATGCATCCAATCCATGGATGGCAAGATATGTTTATGCCTTGATTTTTCTAGTCGCAAATCTACTAGCATGGGCTGCCCGTGATTTTGGTCATGGTGCTTTAATCGAAATGAAGAGTAAGATGGCCTAATTCCTTAAAAGTAATTTGTTTTTCTGCAGCTTTTCTGGATGGACATTTAGATACACACCATAAGTATCTTATTCTACATTCAACTTATAATTGTCAGTTGCAAAAGAAAATAAGAAAGAATTTGACTTGTAAAATTTTGAATTGCAATACATGCATGATAATCGGCCTATCTACAAACTAGCTAGTTTGTATATATTCATTGATGTTAGTGAATTTTCAATCCCAACTTATTAACATGGCATTGCATATTAGTTTACTAATGTACTTGCTCAAGATATTGCATATATTTGACTTCCAGGATTGGAAGGATGCAATGGTGGGAAAGACTGTTTGGGTGCAGAAGGTGTTCTGAGAGTGAGCTTGGGTTGCTTTGTATCCTTTTTCAATTGTAAGCATTGAGGTCTAGCATATGCCACTAACCATAGCTCATTCATCACTCCATCATCTTCAGAGTGGAACCTTAATGCTATGTCAGATGTTTTATATCATAATGTTTTGTTCTACTGCTCGTACTTCTAAATTGAATGAAGCTAGAGACAAATGGCACTCTGGATGGTGGTCAGTCAAGAGTGCTCTCTGGGTTGGAACAACAATCATCCCATTTCTACTTCCTTCTGCTGTGATTCAGCTCTATGGTTCGTATATTGTGTCTTTCAGCAAGATTTCTATTAATATTTGTCCTTTATGTAGTACAGAAGGTTGCAATTATACCCTTTGTCATTTCATTCTTTCCTGACACTTTCCTTTTTCTGCAGGGGAGATTGCACATTTCGGAGCTGGGTACTGCTTGTATCTTGTGTGTGTGTTCATAAATCTTTTCTTAATAATTTACGATTGTTTAAAATGTTTAAACACATATTTTTCAGGGTTTTCCTCCTTATTCAACTCATAAGCATAATCAGCTTCATTACATGGTTGAATGATTGTTGCATATCTGAAAAAAATGCAGAAAGATGGTAAGATTCTCTCAGTTACGTAACTATTGGAAATACAAGCTTCATGATAATGAAAATTCCCTTCAGAGATCTGTAATCAATAATAATATCAGCTTTGGTAGTTGAACTTCCATTTAAATAGGCATATTCTGCAGTTGAGGGCTATTTATTATACAATGTTCATTTATAAGAAGCCAGAAAATATTTGATCTTCTTGATGCTAATCGGCTGCAATCACGGAAACTTCTCCAGTAGTCTAGAATAGACTATCTAGCTTTTCTGAGGTTGAACTACTCAGGTTTTAACAAGCTTTAAGAAGTCTAACTCGTGTCAACTGTCAAAGGATGATAAGAAAAAACTTAAGGCTAAAAGTGTGTCTATGACACATTGATTTTGATATATAGAGTAATTTCATTTATTAAGATGTCTTATTTCTTATTTATTGCAATTATTATCAACTTCTTTGCAGTCAAATCCATGTGATGTTATTTGCTACCACTTCTTATGTTATTTGCTTGGTGGGGATCATTTTAATGTACATTTGGTATTCACCACAACCATCTTGCCTCCTCAACATTTTCTTCATTACTTGGACCTTAGTACTTCTTCAACTCATGACAAGTGTGTCTCTACACCCAAAAGTACGTTTGATTGTCACAGGATCTATGCTACAAATCCACTTCATCTACCAATATAACTGGTTCTTTTCTCTGATAAAGGTGAATGCTGGCATTCTAACTCCAGGGCTGATGGGTCTTTATGTTGTGTTCCTATGCTGGTGTGCAATTAGAAGGCAAGTAGTTTTGCTATAGTGCAAATTTAATTCCAATGCATGAAAGTCATCTAGTTTAACTTTTATTAATTTTTCTGAGTTATGTGTGCATTCAGTGAACCAGCAGGAGATAACTGCATCAGGAAGTCAGACTCTGCGAGCAAAACTGACTGGCTTAGCATCATAGTAATATCTTTTTCTTTTGTTTTCGTTTCATCCTTTTTTGATACTAGTAAAATGTACATAACTACTCCACATGTCTCTATACTTGGTAGTTTTGTGCATAGGAATATATATACTTGTCAAATCTTCATGAAGACTTGTTATTTCAGTTTCTACAGCTATCAAAAGCATGATCTCATGTCATTTTCTTATTCATTGGTTGACCTGTGGCAATAACTTTTTGTTGGCAGAGTTTTATCGTTGCTATACTGGCAATCGTTGTTGCAACATTTTCAACAGGCATAGATTCTAAATGTTTTCAGGTGCCTACTCATATTAACTAAACTGAACTTGAGTTTGAATATTAGTTTCTCCATTCTATGTCTGACAGAAGCCTGCAGTTCAGGAAAGATGATACACCGGCTGAAGATGATGTTCCATATGGTTATGGCTTCTTCCATTTTGTTTTTGCCACCGGAGCAATGTACTTTGCAATGCTTTTGATTGGCTGGAATAGTCACCATGTTATGAGAAAGTATGCATTCCCACTTACTGTTGATCCTTACTTTTTTCCTTTCACTTATTGTGCATGAAACTCTTTGATGGTTTCTTGTCTCCTCTATGTGCCCAATAAATTTGGTCTCCATAAAGTTTATTTTCTTGTCGAAATATCATTCTAGATTTGGATAGTGAGGGCCGGTTTGGTTGTGGGAAATGAGGCCATGGGAAACGGAAATGGAAATGGAAATATGAGAGGGCCCATACTGTAAAAAGTGTCGACCCATTTCTGCTGCGATAGTGGCAGAGAACAATCATTCCAGTACTCTCGCCTAAAATTGATGTTAATTCCCACTCAACTTTCCATTTCCATTTCCCATAGCCACATTTCCCACAACCAAACGGGCCTGATTGTACTAGAATAACAATCTGAATTGCCATTTCCAAGATCTGTATCACTAAATAATCACATGTTTAATTTGTCTTTCATTGCAATGAGCAAGTTATCAACGGTTGACCTGGTTTTTCATTAATGTTACAGAGCAAATGCGTTATACCTTTTATTCTTATGCAGATGGACAATTGATGTGGGCTGGACCAGCACATGGGTTAGAATAGTTAATGAATGGCTGGCAGTTTGTGTTTACTGTAAGTATACCTGGCAAATCTAAGGCCAACGCTTATACTCTGAATTTTGTCTTAGCATTATAAATCATTTAGTCAACCCCACCTAGTTGGGATAAGACTTCTTTGTTGTTGTATTATAAATAAAACTTATTTTTTCTTCGGGCCACTGATTCAGAGGAAGATTTCTTTCTTATTTTTATCGGAAATATGTATTAATTAAAAGTGGCTAAAATCTTATTACAGTGTGGATGCTGATAGCTCCAGTCATATGGAAGAGCAGACATAATGATTCTACATGAGAACTTCCAAAATATTATATTGATATCTTCAAGATTTTTTTATTGGTGGAGGACCTTTGATCTCCAGATATCTGCTGCACAGGCAGTGGTTCACCTCTGCCTGATTGAAAACGGAACTGCAACACCACAAACATTTCTGGCAAAGGCATCACAAAAGAAAATGATTGAATTTATACACACACACACAACCACTCTCCTTAGATAAAAAAGATATGCTGCTCCCTAGAAAAATGCTTCTTTCTGCACGTGTACTTCCGAGGAAGCACATGTATTGTAAAATCATTGAAAGGATCTGAATAGGGATTATTAGATTGTTCTATCAAAACTGAATGAATTAATTTTGAAAAAAACTGATACTCAATTTAGTTCTCTTGAATTATGAGAAGAAGTGTTTTTGGGTCTCTTCTCAGTACAAACTAAGATTTTCATGGTATTCAATCGTCAAATTTTTTTTTTGGTCGGTTCAATCGTCAAATTAAGTGAGGACATATTCCATACTTCCATATGGATCCACTTTCAGCCGTAAAAGGCCAAGCGCAGTAAAGATAGTAAAAGCATTGCATGCCTCGTTCATCATGTTTCTGGTATGAGATGGCCTGCTTATGAAAAACACTAACAATTTCAAATATACATTTTGCGGTACAGATTCAAATGATTACAATTAGTAGAATGGTAAAGACTGAGAAAATGAAACATACTGTATAACATCAGAAAATAATACAACTACTGGGAACCAAATAAACACACATCATTACTCAATGGACACTACAATTGCAAGCGAACACATGTTGCACCCAAAAAATTGTCTCCACAATCGATTTCTCTGCACCGATTTCAGCTCCCTATTTGGCTTTTAAGACCACCCCCAAAATAAAACAAAAACAAAGTGAAAGATTGTCTTTTCCTTTCCTATAACAATAAACAAATTTACACTACAAGTGTAGATATTTGACCCCAAGGATGATCACAAATTTATCATTGACTAATATAAAATGATGTAAACCAAAACTTCACCCACATTTGTACAGGGAGCAACAAGGGTGCGTGTCAAGAAGAGGCCAGAAGGAATAATATTCACATCAACCAAAGGGGTTGCCTCCAGAAGAGAAGGAATTTGTTGGAGCAGGGGCTGAGAAAAAACCAGTCATCGGCTGATCTGGATTTGAGAAGCCAAAAGCAGCTCCATGTGCGCCTGAATTCCCAATTTCCCGAGGTCTATACATGCAAGTAAAGCTTAAATGTTAAAACAGCCGAGTCACCAATGTTTTAGTTCAACCACAATAAATTAATTCATGCACATGTTACTTAACAAACTAGAAGACGTAGAGACATAAATAGAGATAGTTTAGCTTCCAAACTAAAGTAAAAGTTTAATGTATAAAATGGTACAAAAAGTTGACAGTTACGTGAATTGAGAATGTAGATACACAATTTTATCTTTGGTAAAAAACAGATAAATTATTTTATCCAAAAGATGGCCCCCAAGAGCATGTGACAATCTAACCTAAATTAGCCTTGGCAAAATGCAAATATCATCATTAAAAGATAGTAGTTACCTAGGCATTGGCATGTTACTCGGAACTTGTTGCCCCATGTATGAACCTAATATTTTCAAACCACACTTCAGTATACTAAAAACAAAAGAAATAGTATTAGCATAAAACCACCAAAAAGGGTTAAGTGGGAGAAGTAAATATACTTGGTGCCATTGGTGGTGCA
The DNA here is from genome assembly GCA_029929735.1 of Mimosa pudica. Lineage (NCBI taxonomy): Eukaryota > Viridiplantae > Streptophyta > Magnoliopsida > Fabales > Fabaceae > Mimosa > Mimosa pudica. The sequence goes on along the minus strand of JAKELP010000003.1, from coordinate 6,110,544 downwards.
TGAACTTGAGCTTGAGGAGGAACTACTGAACCAAATGATGACGGGGGTGAGCTCCAGGAAAGTGATTGGCTACCTACGCCTGGGGGGTGTATTACCCCTGAAGAAGGTGGCATGCTTGGCAGAGCACCTTGCAAGGATGACATGGATGGAAACTGCATCAATGGAACACAACCACAACTAAAAATTTGTGACTAATTGATCAAAATTCAAGATTATATTGATTCGATTCTAATGTCTCAAGAGACTTAAGGGATAATAAGTAGAAAATTTTAACTTTTCCATGATGCCAACCACTGTGTAATACGAAGGTAAAAGAAAAACCACTGGGTAATACCCATTTCAAAAGTCAACTTCAATGTTAAAAAAATTTGTGATATCTCAAATATGAACCGTTGAGACATTTTTAAGCAACTATTAAGCAACTATTAATGGAATCCGCCAGAAAATAGGTCATTGCTAAAATAATTAGCCATGGAATCTCACATTTAGCCACGGAATTTTGTCATTACCCACAGAATTCCATTACAAATTTCTGTGACTAATTGAGTGTTTTTTTGTAGTATGGTTCCTCTGAGGTGCAAGGTGTGCTCAGAAATTATTAAATGGAATGCCATTTTTAAGTTATTTCTGTAGGACTTGCACCTATAATCCTATAAGTAAGGGATGAGAGGTATGGACACGACTAAATTGAGAAGTATTGAATGTATTTCATTTTCCACGCCAACGGGTAAACCTTCATACCCATAAATCTATCTCATCATACATTTCTAGGCAGTTAGATATGCAAGTGATCTATAAAACAATTTAGAGACAAATTAATCCCAACAATTCCCACATAACAACCTATCAAAATATTTAACGACCGTTTTCATTTGAACGCTATTTTACAATTGAATGAGATCTTTAAGATTGAAATAGGTAATGGCCCAAGCTATCATTTCTTATTTATTAAAGTCACGTACTGTTGGGGCTTGAACTGGAGGTGGATCGTTGCCGATATCAAATGGATTTGTTGATTTTGATAATTGTGGAAAACTTGCCATAGGCTGCAACAGAGGCCAGACAACCGTAAGAGATAGGTATGGTGGAACACTAGTACAAGCTACATGAAAATTAATGATTGCAAATGCTGAAAATGTTGGATTATAAATGTACCGGTGCAGTATTGTATTGCATATATATACCCATGCCATGAGGAGGTCTCACTTGCCACCCTGGAGCAGGAGAAGTGAAGGATGGATACCTTGCAGTGAAAAGATCCTGCATAAATTTCACAGGGTAAAGTAAGATATACATTACACATAGCAGAAGCCCACACATAATCAGATATTTAATACAGCAAAGATGAGGAGCAAGGAATACCTCAGGAAGTGCTTGCCTTCCACTGGATTGTACTTCTTTTGAAGGCTGGGAAGCAGTGCCAGAGCTAACCTCATTGGTAGGCTTTGAGATATGAGAGGATGCATGTGGCATTTGTATGCTAGGGTGCCCTTGCATTGTGGGTACTGGAGACACACTCCACTGCTGCAAGATTTATCCACAAAATATGAGGGTAAACAAATACATCTGCGACAGACATAATGCTTGAGAAAGCTGCTGTACAAGTTATACCTGACTATTTAAAGTTCCACCTGCTGATGGAATAAATTGTTGAGTAGTAGGATGACTACCAGTGGTAGGGAACACAACTTGGTTATGTTGCACACTGGCCCACTGACCCTGGTTGTTGATTGGCGGCACTGTCATCAATCCAGGGGCTATTACAGAAGTACCACTTGGTGGCACTGATGAGAAGTTGCCAAAAATTCCAGTTCCAGCAGCAGTGGCAGCAATAGCTGATGCTTGCAGAGGCCCTACATGAAATATAGATGAGCTAACAGTAATAACTCAAGGAAAAAAGTCAAAATGCTCCTTGCAATAACCATTTCAACATTGGGATCACCTTGAACTCCGGGTGCGGGTGCGGGTGCAGGTGCAGCAGGGGCAGGGGCAGGGGCAGGTGATGGCATAGATAGTTGAGAGAGAACAGAGTCAAGTGGACTTAAATTTGAAGGAGCTTGGGTTGTTTTTGCTGCAGGGGCAACATCAAAAGATGCCCAGTTGTCATCACTAGAATTTGCTGGCTGCACAGCAGATTGGACAGTAGTGGTTTGTTGAGCTTGAGGAATGGCTGGAGCAACAGGAGGTTCTGGCTCAGCATCAAAATCAATAAGGCTCTTCGCAGTTTCAAGCTTAACTTCTGCAGCGTTTCCATTACTAGATGCTAAGCTACTGGAAGATGCAGTTCTCTGCAATTATAAGCAGTCAGTTGTGAAATATAATATTAATATTGAAATCAATTTTGGCTTATTACAAAGTAAAGTAGTGAAAACAGAGAGATAATAAATGGTAAAGGAAGGAACTATTGAGCCACTACACAATTGGAAAAAAGAAATAAACTAGTTCTAGAAATGAATAAAAGTTGGTGCCGCAGCTAACTGTTGATTCCCTTATCTAAAGCTCAGTTATATTTCTAATCGCATCACAATTATTTAACATAACTTTTAAAAAAAACAAAAATTCAAGACTTGAACCACAAATTAGAAATAGCAAGCACAATAAATCAAAGGCGTCACACATGCTTCGTGAATGACTCAGATTTAAGCTTGTTTACTTTGTACGTATCATATACTTATTTTGTTGTAGCAATTTGCAAGTATGCAACTGAACATAGTATTTCTTAAGCAATAAGCAGCCAATTGATTCATATCAGCTGAAAACCATTAATTGCAGTACTAGAACCTTCATCGACAAGATGTTGAGATTAGAAATTTTTAAATCTTGGTGATAGACACTTCCACAGCAATTTGAAGTAAAAAACATAAATGAATTATATAAAATGGCAAACCAAAACATTAACAACTGGATAAAAAATTTTGGTAAATCCAGGTTAACGCAAACTAGAAGTGATACACAAATTATTTTTAAACAGTTAATAAACTTCAAAGAGGTAGATTGCAGCACCATCGCCTAGATGATAGTACAATATGAAATATTGTTTTCACCTGTGTGAGAGCAGAGCCATCGGCAGCCTTTACACTGTTTGTTTTTGGGGGTTCACTTATTCGAAGAGGAACCACATTTTCTCCCAAAATATCTCTAACAGGACGTACAACAGGTGAACTTGAAGAATCAAGATCTTTTGCTCGCTCAGGTGATTGGCTGTCCAATTTATAATCTCCATCAGATGATCTACGATCTCCAAATCGATCTTCACGACGCCAGTCATTGATTACTGGTGGACGACCTGGGCTTTTCCTATAATCACCATATTGTCTACTTTCTTGATCATATCCAGGACTTCTTCCAGCAGGACTAGACCTGTCACTGTAACGACGTTCATATGTATCCTCATATGACGGGCTTTTAGATCCTCCCTGATATGTCTCAACTCTTCTGTTTTCATTGAATTCATCCTTGTCACCCTGCACAATATGCAGGACAGATGAGAAGCAGTATCACATTACAGATCCAATCAAGTACTAGTTAATGACTTGCAACCAGAAATATTATTTTTTCCCAGGTTTTTTGTGGCGGGACCTTGGGTGATGCCCCCTCACAACTGTATGGCTGTATTCCTTCTTTGATTAATACAAAGGGAATATATGAAATCAGATTATTAAAAACAAATCTGTTTTAGCTTCCCAAAAAAAATTGAAGAAACTCTGTCCAAAGAAATATTCCTGGATCCATCTCTGATTGTAAGATGTAACAATCAATTCAATATTGCAAGAAACAGTGTCCAAAAAGTGGACAAGACAAGAGTCAGTTTACCATCTTTCCTCTAGGTGGTTTGTCAAAAGTCCTCTCACCACTATATCTTCTATCCACATAAACATGCTTAATAAAATCCCGGAGCCTGTCAATATTACTGCAACCAAGCGTGCCAATCAGAAAATTGCAACCAACATTTATACATTGATTAACAGCTAATTGCTACCTGCTATCAGGAAGAGATTGACGTTGTGGATCCCATTCTTTAAAATAAATTACCCTTGCACGCTGCAAGGAGCAGACGGAGAAAATTCAATTTACGAAAAGCAGAATACTAGTAGAACTAATAAATAAATAGCAGACCAATCCACAGAGGCAAGCTTATCTACCTGATTTCCTCCTTCCTGAAGTGCACTAACTTCTTGTGAAGTAAATTTAGCCATTGAAATTGATTTTACTCGATGTGTGAATTCCCGACTGGAAAATATCACAAAAAAGCAGATCAATTGCAAGCATAGTTCAAGGAGTGTATAAGTAAATGCAATTCTACTCTCCAACCTGTCAGGCTATGTAATAACAAAGTTATTTTTTTAATCACAATATAATAAAAAAACTATGATTTGATATATATTCGAGACTTATATGCTGCTAAACAGTAAAAGGTTTTGTACTTTGCAAAAATTGCTAAACATAGAATGTAAAGAGTAAAGACAAAGATATCCAGTGAACTCCAATGCATGTAAATGAGGCATACTGATTTTAACTGATTAGCAGACAAACATATACATCAGGAAATCTGAAGGGAACGAGAATGAAAGAACTTACTGTATTCCACTACAGTTTGTGCAAACAAATGTCCAAAAATTTGTGCATACATATTGTGGTCCCTGCTTGGCAGGAAAAAGAGGGGAAAAATATTAACGTAACAGAAGTTGAGAACCTGCTACAATATCAAATAGTATCATATAATTTCCTCCCCTGATTAGGAAGAGTACAATAAGATCCTATAAACTAATAAAAAGTTATTAGAATTTATTATGAATGGTAACAGAACTTCACAAAAACATAATTATAGACTAAATTCAATATAATCTTTTCATTTAAGGTTCTCTTCTTTCTGTCCGACTCAAAACTTCCTCAGAACTTCATCAATCCAATATCTTATGTTTTCAAAAACATATACTTAAAGACACTGAAATTGCAATTAAAAATATTATAATTAGGTATAGTTTGTTCTCAGTTTACCATCTAAACATTTATTTTGACTCAGCTAAAATCTCAATTTTCAGCTGAACTTCAAATAAATGATTAAGAAAATTTATAATGACGTACTCAGAGCATTCTAAACAATAACACTGACGGAAAAGCATGCCTGTTCTTAAAAACACTATGTAAAACCAATAATTGTTCTTATATTTGGCATCCATAGCAGTACTTATCATTAGTCAATAGGAAACAGAGAGAGAACTTCAAAAAGAATAAAACTCCAACACATAACTGTTATGTTGATTATACCCTTGTCACAGAGTCAAAATCTATCTTCGTCCTATAACTTTCCACTATACACATTTTAATGATACATCTTATCGCTTTGCAAGCTAAGAACAGGATAAATCATATAGTCTTTGCTGCCTTTTTGAGAATATTCAACTAGTACAAAGCAGAAATCGCATGACATTAACCTGAATGACTCATTTACAGCTGCAATTAAAAATTTCATCCTATCACATATCTTCTGCTTAGTAGCAGCTAAATGGTACTCCCTATGTTCCTAAATATAAGATCACTTTCCCTAATTTAAGTAGATTAAGGAAGGTAGTTAAGTTAGTTATTTACACATGATGTTACCAGTTTATCCCAACTATATACCTTTATCCCCACTCTATTTCTTTTGCTTGTTAATATAGATAAGCATTGTAGGGTTAATTTGGGAAAAAATTGGAAAAGGTTAGAAAATGATCTTATGATTAGGAACGAGCTGAAATTCAAAAGTGATCTCATATTTAGGAACGGAGGGAGTACAACAAAAGAGCACATATGAAACCAGCACCAACCTAAGAATTGACATCATGCATAATGGATCAAATACAAAAATAAGACACCAAAAGTGAGCAATCTCACCAGGCTGCCACAATTAATACATCTACGATTGTCTTGGAGTTTGAGAAGCCCCCGAATTATGCGTTCATTCTTCTCATCTTCCTTTAGTCTATTCGCCATCCCCACCACTACACATATAATTTGAATATTACCATACAGAATAATAAAAGCAAATATTAGCAAAACCCCATTACGTTGCTAACCAAGTAACAGAAATCAACGAAGCTAACAAAAACCGCCTCAAGCCTAATTTAGACAAAGACTTAGCTAATTTCCAAATAATGCATATCAAATTTCAAAACTTTCCCAACAACATAACCAATCAATAAAGCAATCATGAGCCCAGATCTGAGAAGTAAGCGAAAAAAGGTGCATGCGATCCAGAGAAGTAAAGTATGAGTTGGTTGACAAAAAGAAATAAAGGGGTGGACCTGAATTGTACAAGGGAGGATAAAAGAGGTAAAGTTTGGAGCTTTATGGTGATGGTGAAGAGATCTGAGGAGAGAGAGAAGATGGTGAATTAGGAATAGGGACTGATAGTAAAGTAGAGAGAGGTGGGGAAGATTCCCCAAAGTGAAAAAGGAAGGAAGAGTGTCCGTACGAAGCTGGAGGAAGGAAGGTGGGAGAGGCTAAATTGATGGCGTTGGTATTAATGCCTCATTTGATTTCATGAATTTTCCAGGACGGTCCACGGACTGGTCTTCAGTCTTACATGGCTGCGTTTCTTACTATTTCTTAGCCTTGCAAAATTATAGGGCCTGTTTGGTTTGAGGGAAGGGAAGGGGAAGGGAGGGGGGGAAGGGAATGGAAGGGAAATGAAAGGTTTAATATTACTTTGTTTGGTCTAATAAGATGGAGGGAAGGGAATGGAAGGGAAGAGGGTGATTTAATGATTATTTGTTTGGTTCAAAGAGGGAAAGGGAGGGTGATAATGATTAATTTACCATTTTATCCTCAATGTTAATTATTCATAATATTTGCTTGTCATATTATAGTAAGTTACATTTTGATTCAAATTAAGTTTCTCGTTAAAAGTCACCTAAAAATTGATATAATGGTATTCAAAAAATCTAATTCAATTCACAAAAAATATAATTGACAATTATTAATTTTACAAAAGTAATGTGTTATCTCCTCCATCTTAATATATATTTTATTTAATTCAAAAGATGGTAGTAGTATTATATTTGTATCCCACCCAATGAATATGAAGAAACAGGTGAGGAAGAAATAGAAGTAGTTGTAGGCTTGTGACAGCTCCCACTCGCTCTTTTTTTTTCCTATTTTTGTTTTGTTTTGTTTTGACATCCCAAAAATATGAGTCATGAAGAACATCTTCTACCTTCACCACTTCGATTGCCAACTTGTCATCAATGGTTCCCATCACACCAGTGAAAATGCTGACAAGGATGAAGAAGAGAGGAGAATGGAAGAGAATAAATTGATGATTTGCCATTTGAGAAGTGAGGACTGTTGACGAGTGACGAGGGAAGAAGAGATTTTAACAATGATGAACAACTGGGTAAATAGAGAGGAGAAGAGATGGATGTTTATTTTGATTGGAACTGAGTGCATTTTTCTGATAAAAAAAAAAGAACTGAGTGCATTTCATAGAAATGCAAAAGTTTTATGAGGATAAATTGGTCTTAAATTTTGGCCTCCCTCCAAATCCTCCCAATTTGGAGGGAGCCAAAATAAGGGAAGGGAAGGGGAGGGGAGGGAATATTTTGGGCTCCCTCCCCTCCAATTTTTTAAACCATGCAAGGGGAGGGGCTCATTTTCCCTCGCCTTCCCTTCCCTTCCCTCAAACCAAACAGATAGAGGTTTTTTTTAAGGACAATATTAATATTAGGGATAATTAATTAGAGGTCCCCCACAAGAGAGTTAATACTGGAAAAGTCCCAAAAGTTGAAAATATTAATGTAGGGTCCCAAGGGACCTCACATTAATATATTTGAAAAGTGAAAAGACAGTTTTGCCCCTAGCCTTATTAAAAAATTACCCCCACCCCCACCCTCCTCCCTCCTCCTCCCTCACACCCTCCTCCCTCCTCCCCCCACCCTCCACGCCCCCCCACCCTTCTCCCGCCTCTCCCCCCCACCCCCACCCTCCTCCCTCCCTCCTCCCCACGCCCCCCACCCCACCCTCCTCCCTCAAGCCCCCGACCCCCCACCCTCCTCCCCACGCCCCCCACCCCTACCCTCCTCCCTCCTCACCCCCTCACTGTATTTTCACTTTTCAAATATATTAATGTGAGATCCCTTGAGACCCTACATTAATATTTTCAACTTTTGGGACTTTTCCAATATTAACTCCCTTGTGGGGGACCTCTAATTAATTTTCCCTTAATATTAATTGAAAGTTTCTTTTAAGGAATTATATCATTTACTGTTACGGATCAAATTTAATTTTTATGTTTTAGCCATTACTGTTAATTTTACGATAGTGTAAAACAATTAGACATTACTATTGTTGTGTTAAAAACTTTCTAACAAATGTTGAAATAAAAAGTTTTTTACGTTCAATTAGATCTATATGAAAGTTTTCAGACGAAGTTGAAAATTTGACCTTTTTTATTTGCCAGAAAAAGCATGAGTATTGCTTAAGTGATATATATATATATATATATATATATATATATATATATATATAATATAATGAAACTAAAGAGATTAAATTGAGATGGAGTCTAATTCTATAATATTTTAATAAGCCATGTGAAACAATTTAACCTTTTATTAAATACCACCCACTAATCTAACTCCAATTAGAAATTGATTAATCCGAATTTAAGGGGTAAGAGTGTTGTCAAGATAAACAGTATCGTCCCTTGTCCCTTACTATGTTGAAACCAACTTAAAAACCCAACCAACTACCATTGGTCCCCCATTATGGCACATTAAAATGTGGAGTGATTACATTCAAGTCCTAAATAAAAAATTTAATGTCAAATAAGTCCTATTGACAATTTTCAATTGTTAGTAATAGCTTTTATTTTTAAAAAATTAGGGTATCTATTGCCAATGGCAGTATTAATCCCTCCATTGTGGGTCGTTTACTTAAGTGTAAATAACTCGTCACAAGATGCTCTCAATGCCCGAATGTGAGATTTAGACTCCCCAGTCCCCACTATTTGGTTTAGGGGCCAATTGATCCCTAGGTAATATTTATGTGTTATATTTCAGTTGTTAACTGTTCTAATATTAAATTTTCTATTTGAGACTTGAGTGTAATTATCCTAAAATATTAAATGATAAGCTTAGTAGGATAATCATTGTTACATTTTTCGTTAAACATATTATAAACGATTTTATAATTAAATTAGAAAAAAATTACTACCACTAAACTAAATCAAAGTATTCCTTCTTTTATTTTCGTAAAAAAATAGTTATTATCTTGCCTTGTTTAACTTTTGCTTCTTCCTTTTTAATAATTTAATCCATCCCGCATTTGACGAAATATTGTATTTCAATATTACGAGATTATATATACTTTTAGATCCTTGGCGTTGGGTATGGAGAAACATTGAATCTCCCAGGATAGTTGTCACACCCTTTGAGATGCCTACAAATCAGCGGGGTATTAGTCTCTCACTTGTCGAGTGAGGGGATATCTTGATCATGGATAAAAAAATTATATATACTTTTATCTATTTGGCTTTAGCCTGTCAAAAAAAGCGGAATCTCAAGTTCACTACAAATTTCCAATTGCTTTTTTTCGCTAGATATATCTTTGCCTTTAAAAACCATTGTTTTTTCATCGTAAAAGGTATGAAATCTAATATTGTATATATTATAATTATAATATAATAAAAGATAACTAATGAATTAGGGGCATCATTCATAAAAAGAATTGAATTAGGCCGATTATCTAAGAAATGAGCTCCAATTTATATTCTTATATTCTTAAAAATTCATTGCATTTAAATGTTGCATTAAAAATAGAAAATATCACATATTTAGGAATAATAATATACAACGTTATAGATTTTATGTTGGGATAAAGACAGAAAATAACGTTTGAAACGGTAGAAAGACCATTTGGTCTTAGTAATTTCATAAAGGACCATTTACTCTAATTGTTTAAAATGGCCAAAGGCAATTCAAAACAAAAGTTGAAAATACCCCTGAACTGAGATATTTTTTTTATTTGAGAGGTTAACAACCACCAGTCACCGACCGTCGGAGCAACAATGTTAATAATTCTTTTAAAACATATTGGTGATCCTTTATCCAAATTTGGTACACCATTACCCTAATTTGGTAATCCTTTACATAATTCTAAAAACAAATAGAGCAATGGTAATTAGATAAAGTATGTTGGTATGTCATTACCCTAGTTTGATTGGCAATGGTGGCCGAGCTCCATCGTTGTTGCTGATGACTACCAGATAAAGTATGTTGGTAATCCATTATCCAAAGTTGGTAATCCACTACCATAATTTGGTAATCTTTTTTATAATTCTAGTAATGTTATTAAAGATGTTGGTAATTGAATAAAGTATGTTGGTAATACATATATTATCCAAAGTTGGCAATCCACTACCCTAATATGGTAATCCTTTACACAATTCTTAGAACAAATAAAACAAGTTGTCATGTAGCGACGTAATCGAGCTTCGACGGTCAACGCGTACGCTTTGCCATAATTGTGTAAAGAATTACCAAAATATATACTCCCTCCAGTCTCTAATATAAGAGTCAGCCGCCAAAAAACTGCTTCTTAAGAAAACATCTGATTTTTAGTTGGATGTTTGTAATTAATATGTTTTTTCCATTTCTACCCTTATTTATGAGTAGTTGTATTAGGAGAGAGAGATATTACTACATATTAGAATAAGTGGAGAGAAAGGGCTAGATAATAAATGAGATAGACAATAAGTGGAGAGAGAATGATGAAAATGAGCCAAATAAAAAAGGTGGAGAGATAAATCTTTGAAAAAGAGTGGTGTTTACATTCTCCAATGCTCTCATTTATTCCTTCATCTCTCCTCCTAATATCTCTCCACCCAAATTGATTAAGGGTAAAACTCGAAATTTTGCAATAAATGTTTAGACAAAGTGGGGTGAACTCTTATATTAGGGACCAAAATCATTCAAATTTTAGACTCTTATATTAGGGACCGGAGGGAGTAATTTGGATAATAGTACAACATGTTTTATCTAGTTACCAATAAGTTTTATTTATTCCCCAAAGGCTAAAGTATACTTTTGGTCCCTTATATTTGCATCAAGTTTCAATTTGGTCATTTATGTTTGGAAAGTACACTTTTAGTCCTTTTTGTTAACACCGTTAGTTTAACTTAATGGAAAATGCTAATTTAACAATTTTAAATAATTATTTAATAATTAAATTGGGACCAAAAATGATAAATTTTGAAAATATAATAATAATTACATTTAAATATTTTAATCAGAACATTTTTACAATATTTAACAACCATTTAAAATTTTTAAGTTAGCATTTTCCGTTAAGTTAAACTAACGGTGTTAACAAAAAAGGACTAAAAGTGTACTTTCCAAACATAAAGGACTAAATTAAAACTTGATACAAACATAAGGGACCAAAAGTATACTTTAGCCTTCCCAAAATTATGTAAAGAATTACCAAATTAGGGTAATTCTTTACCAACTTTGGATAAAGGATTAACAACATGTGTTTTAACCAATTATCAATATTGGAGCTCTAATGGTTGACAGTAGAGCTCAAGCCAGGCAGCGCAAATGGCGGAGCTCTGGCAGTCGGCAGCCAATGGTGGCTGGCCCTTCTATTATTAAAAAATAATTCATGGGTAATTCAATATTTTCTTTTAAATTTGCAAAAAAAAAGTAGAAACAACTGCATCTATGTCCCAAATAAGAGATTTAATTTCAATGAAGTCCCAATGAGTTATTACCACTTGTTAACGAAGATTATTGTAGTTGTTAATAGTAGTCAATCATGAACAACTCCTTGAGACTTCTTTGAAATTAAGCCTTTTATTTGGGACCATGTGCAATTGTTCAAAAAAACATCTTGTTTGGTCCATTTTAAAATTATTTAGACCAATCATTTTTATAATTCATTAGTCTTTTTTGTCTTTTTTCCTTCTAGATTTAAGAATAGGAGTATACAACATTGCGTTTGCCCGAACGAGATCGGTCGCTGTCTTTCAGGCTTCAGGCGGGCAAAGGACGAGAGATAGTGAATTAGTGATACGATCAATTTGGTCAGAATTTTTCTTTTGTTGTTTTTGGGTCAAATATAAGACTATCACCATCACGACTTTAGACAGAGAACGGAGACGCCAAACTGCAGCTGTTCAAAAAAGAAACGCCAAAATACAGGGCATAACTTTTAGCTTATGAACAAAAAATTACGGAAACATGTAATTACGACTTGCGAGTATATATATATATATATATATATATATATATATATATATATATATATATATATATATATATATATTATGACTCAAAAATTCTTATAAAACTCAATTGGACATTTTAGATTTATTCTCTCTCTTTTTCCATAAAATCTTGTTCTCCTTCAATAGACAAATAAAACATACATATAATAGAAAAACCAAAAACAAAATCATAAGTTACTATGTATGAAATGTATAAAAATAAATATGTGTGAGATTAGATACTGTTTTGCTTCAATACATGTCATCGTTTCATTTAAAATGTTAACGAAAAATGAATTCAAATTAAAGCAGCTTGACCTGAAAGACTCAATAAAATTTATAATGAGTTGTCCAGATATATAATCTATATAGCTATATAATTAATAATAATAATTGAACCTCCATCAAATTCAATTCACGTAATCACATCATTTGAGGTCAGAGGTGACGTGAAGACATAGAAATTTCTGAAACACCAATCACATATATTCTTATTATTAACAACTAGCTCATCAATCCTCCATCCAAACTTCAAAATATAGGTAAGAAACCTCAGAAATACTTCAAATTTGATAATATAAATTCAAGATTTTCTGTGTTTCTCCATTTTTCCTTTTTTAGAACGCCCGACTTCCTGTAAATCATTAAAAAATATGTGAAATAAGTGTATAGAATTAGAAACTAATATATCTCTTATCATAAAAATTATGACATGAGCGTCCACATACTAATCATCTTCTACCAAACCTCTGTCTGGGTGATAAAAACTCAGCGGCTATGTTAATCTATTTATTAAAAAATTTACATTACATGAGGCCCATAAACTTCCGTTACTCTATTTCATAAGAAGTAACTGAAGTTTTACCTTATTTGAGGGTTGTTATTTTTATTGAGTTAATTTTTGCACCCAACAAAACATTATTGCATTTGTTGCACATAGCGAACATTTTTGTTGATAAACTTGCACCATTACTCAATTAAATATCTATGTACTAAATAATTTTCTGTGTTGTGGCAAAAAATTTAATTTGCCGAGTTGCTAAGCCATTGCATTGCTTGTGTGCTTGGACTTCAATCGCAAAGTTTAATTTTTTTATCACCAAGATCATCAGCAAAAGCTCAGCCTTATTACAGAGAAGTGAACAGATTATTAATAGATGCTGCTTCATATGGTAGTGGTGCTTGTTGGCTAAATTATATCCAGGCAATGCAGTAATATCTGTAGAACCATTATACTAGACCTAGACCATTATGTCTACAGAAAATGCAGTAGATCAGTTTAACACTACTAACATGAGATGGTGTTGAACTTATCTGTAGACATAATGGCCTAGTGGAATCTGGTTAGCTGGCCCCATCTAGTATGTAATTATGCTACTTGGAGATGATTTGACAGTGCAGTTCATATCATGGTCAGTCTCGACTAATTTCCAGATACATTGAGACAAGAGTTACATTATTAAATGAGTCCTATTTTATTTACCTTTTCCATTTTTGTCCCTCCTAAGATCTCTCTTTTTTTTTTTGCATCTTTCCAATGCTCTTTTACATTGGAAACAAGAGTAGGAGGAAAAATCAATGCAATTAAAAAGTTCTCTTTTTCCCGTGGATGATGATGGTATATTGGAAAAATTTAATAGAATAAATACTTAATGGTAGTTGGTGACTTATATTAAGGACCAAAAATTAGAGGCGATTGGTGACTTATAATAAGGACCGGAGGGAGTATTAATGTGGTATTAAGAAAATAACACGGAAATATGAGAAATATTAAGAGTTATTTTAAAGCAATGAATATCATTATTAATAGACAAAACAATTATTATATAATTATATAAATATATAAATATAACAAATACATGACACCCTCACTCTCCATTGCTAAGCCTAGGCAAAAACACAAACAGAAGTATAAAAAAAAACTAATGACAAAACGGATGGAAAATACTCAACTTTAATAAGATCATATTGATAACAAATATATAAAAGCCAAGAAAAGAATTTAATTTACTTGGATATGTGAGAACGAGATAGATCATGCATTGCATGTCCCAGCTTGCCACACAACTTAATACGGTAAAAGCTTCTCCATTTTGCTTCACCTTTAAGCCCATTTATTTAAAGCAAGAAGCACTTCACAAATAAGGTCAACCTAAATATGATTAAAAAAAAGCCTAAAAATGCTTCAAAGTTGAGTATATTGGAAAAATTTACCAACATTCATATAAGACTTTTGACCCCAAAACACTTATATTAAACATGTTTTTTTTATTTATTTATCGGTATCTGGCGCTATTAGCAACTAACTAATCCGATTCGCGGGAATGTAGGCCTACAATGAGGAACTTTGCTACCTTCAAGTAATTATTGTGGTTGCATACACATGACTCGTTCTCGAGACCATTGGATAAGCTAGAACAACCATAATAAGTGTTTGGTGGTTATACAAAACATGTTTTCTAAACAAGATATATGGCTTTGAAATAAAATTAAAGAAGCAGGGAGAGATGACAAGGATAGCGAGGAATCTAGTACAAGACAAAAGGAAATGGAAAACACATAGGTAACTTGAGGATCTAAAGAGATTTGAGGAAAATGCATATCATTAGCTGTGATGTCCAGAGATTAATTAAGAACATTCCCTTTTCTAGCGACTGATAATATATCAGTAGGCACGGAAATATCATACATGAGCGAATCAGTAGGCACGGAAACATCATGCATGCGCTGAGTAATTACAAGGCCACAGATCTCAACGAGGAACGTAACAAACACCAAAGATCATGAAAACTCTAAAGATAATAAATGAAAATATTTGAATGTGAACCTTAGCTAATTTAGAAAGAAGCTAAGGGAGAGGGAAATTCAGAAACATGTGAGTCAGGAGTTGATCTGAGAATAAAAAAATAGTGCTAGAGCCGATTAGATGAGCCACAATCATGCTTTTAGTCTCTATCTCTCTAATTAAGAAAGGAGTGAGCGTTTTGGGAGGATGTTTTGATAATTTTCTTGCAATTTCATTATCATAAACTGTCTCAATTTGCAATCATTTCATGCCTAAATTATGTTGAAAACTTTCCCATTATTATTGAAAACAAAGAAGCAATTAACTGCTACTACATGCTACCTCCATCTGTTGTCTTTTCATAGGTGGTAGTCTAGTAGATCGGTAGTATTCAGGAGCAGTGCAATCAAACCCACCCGACTAACCTTGCTCGGAATCCGTTGACTCAAGCGTCAGGTGAGGCCCGGTTAGCAACAAACTCGAGGAGAAGCGACCCAGAATTAACCCGGGCAACACGTTTCCGCCCGGGAGACCCAACAGACTAACCCATTTTAACCCGGGAATTTATGAATATCTGAATAAATTTTTGGTTACTTTTCATTTTTGTTAAAAAAATCTTATGATTGGGCTAAGTTACAAGTTAATTATGTACTAGACTAGTCATCGGTCCAGCTTTTTACCTTACTCAGGAGTTTGGAAAACCAGTTATCAAAGAGAGTCACTAAAGGAGGAAAAGTTGGGTTAATAATTAATTTTACAATACTATGTCATGTTGTATTCTATCTATGCTCCTACAGTGGATCCCCCAATCTCACTATGACCCAAATCAACTTCTTGTCGTGTCATCTAAGGCTACACAAAAGACCGGCAACCTGATTGACTCATCATGACCCCATCCAATCCTATGCGAAAAATGGTATGTCACAATGTAGCCCCGACGCCAACCCTATTAGGACGAGAAAGACCCTACCATCGGGTAGGACAGAACATGAGGATATGCTCCATGACCAATAGGGCGGGTTGACCCAATTATTTTATTAATATTTTAATTAATTAACACAATTATCACACTATTTCATAATTAATCAATTAGTTATTTAGTTTAAAAAAATTATTACACATTTTTACTTTCCCACATAATTTGTTTAATATACAAGTGGTTGAAAATTGGAGATTTTTAATTTTATCATACAAAAAAATTTAGTGACCTACATGGTCTGTAATGTGGTCCTGTGGTCATGTCTGACGCAATCTTGGTGTCGGGCCAAACAGGACATGACCGGACCTCAGGTTGAAAATGTTAGCTCGACAATTATTTAGGGCAGGATCATAACATAGTAGTTAGCCAGATTTTGTCCGTCATTTTGTGCACCCCTATTGTCACCCATTATAATCTTGTCAGTGGCATAAAATGATTAAATCCAATTATATTTTTATTTTCTCGACCACAAAAATTATATTTTTATTTTCTCTTGTTGGGCTTCAGTACGTTCTTCATGAGTCAAAAACTATTTTCATCAAAATTTTCAATTAATTCAAGTGAATAAAGCAAGGATGTAAATTAATTAAAGAATATTGCATTAATTGCCATGATTGTTAATCAAGGAATAATTATGAATTATTCCACAATAAATGAGAGAGATTCCACCTCTAAATAATAAACAGGAGCTGCTCCATTTGCTAAGGTTATTCTAGTTTAGGCTCTAATAGTCACGAATCTAAAATACGGGTGAACTTTGGTGATTTGACTCGAAGAACTTGAAGCTTGACCAAATCTCATAGGTTGCATTGTTACTTCAGGGAATTGAGTTTGGTCACGTTCTGCATAAAGGTACACAAGAGACTTGCTTTTCCATCTTTCTTTCTTTGTTTGGTTACTTTAATAAACTCCATAAAAAGGCAAAATGAGATCTCTTGAACTTAAATTACTTTTAATGGTTGCAGAAGTAGCGAAATTCATATGGCTCTTAGCTTTTTTCAAAACTCGGCTTATGCCTCAGTTGAAAGGTTCCCACCATTCACATGGACCAACCTGTGCACAGAAAAAGAACCTTTATTTTACATAATTATTCAATGATGCAATTATTCGAAAACACTTCCATAACTCATGCTGCCCAATAATTCATAGCCACATGTCCCCATTTGCACTATTTTTATAGAACATCAAGACAAAAGTGTCAACATATCACAATTACTTATCCTATCTATAGCCACCCTTTTCCATCACGCTTATAAAACTCGTACTTAAATTGTTTAGAATGTTAATCAAGCATGCAAAATCTCTCAATCAAGTGTATTTTCTAATTATATAGTTCACCACGTAGATCCCATGCTTTTGTCTCTGTTTATGCATTTTATAATCATATGATTCCGGAATGTTGCGTATTAGTGTCACAATGCACTAGAGTGTTATTATGTATAATCATCTTTAATTTAGTGAACTAGGATAATACTCTTCTAATTATTTTTTTGGAATAGTGTGCCTCTCACTACCATATTCAATCATGCCATCATTTCCTTTCTTTTTTTTTTGCCCCTTCTATTATTATTCTGCATCACACAGTTGTATTACCAAATCTGCTTTGCTTTTGTTCCCTAATATTTGACCAGTTTTCATTCTTTAATTTAATAAATCTGATTGTTAGAATTTATTGTTTATCCACATGTACCAATAAGTGTGTGTGTGTGTGATTATATATTTGTATGTATATTCTTTTCCTCCAGCTTGGGCTAATCTTCATCACATTCATTCGTCAGTCATTCCTACTTCCTGTCCCTTGTGTTACTTTTTTCCCCTTCTCACGTTTCACTTCTGTGACACCTTTATGCTTATTTCATGTAGGTAAGCCACTTTGAGACACTTTTCACACTGTCTTTAGTGGGTCTGTCTAAATTGTTATTATTTTGGTCAAAGTTTTTAGTGGTTGATCACATGACCATACAAATCCAATCAGACCTGTTTCCATTTTTCTATTTATATCCTTCATAACATTATTGGGTTCTGTGAACTTTGGCCTCCCCAATAAAACTTGACCTGAAAAGCTTCTTTGTCTCCCCCATACCCTATTAATACTTGGTCTTGAAAGCAACCTTATTTGGAGTTTTCTTCCACCACTCAATTGCAGTTAGTTTAAGCTGTTGATCATTGTTGTGAGAGTAGAGAACTATAATCTCTTTCAACTTAGATTGCCTCAAAGTATTGATAAGAGGATATTGAAATGGGCAAGCTTGGTAAAATGCTGGACACGTTTTGTTTCTCTTCTAGCTCAAACTCTTGCTTCTGTATAAAGTCCATGGAATTTGATGATGAGTTTGAGGGGAATCCCTTGATTGCAAGTGACTCTGATCAGAAACTAAGACTGAAAGATGTGGTTACTGGGAAACAGACTTTGGCTTTTCAATTAAAACCAAAGGTTAGCCTTTCTTTTCCTTAACCTTTCTGCTGTCAATTTTTTGTTGTCCCACCAATCTTTTTCCTTTGCTTATAGACAGAAGGTTCAAATATTTTAGCATGTTTGGACTTGCAGATAGTGATATTGAAGGTGTCCATGCACTGCCATGGATGTGCAAGAAAGGTTGAGAAGCATGTGTCAAAGTTGGATGGTGAGTTATCTTGCCATTCTTGTTTTAAATTTTTCATATTTTGGTATGATTAATAATAACATGTAATAGCTTCTCATCCATCAACAAAATGGAATTGAATATGGCTCTAGAAAACTAAAGATGAACAATCTGATGCATAAAATGCTAGCTCTGAGCTCGGTTCTCCTGAAAATTTTGAAACAGTGTATCTGAATCTGGTATATTTTTCTAAACATATCAGAAAGCCAACCCAAATTGATCCATTCTACTGCTACTTCTTACTCAATTACTGTTCAACAAAGTAATATAAATCCAGTGAGGTTGTCCAACTGTCCACCAAAAGTGGTAGATTACTTTATTTAGATGCTTTTCTGACAAATGCAGTGCCAAAATGTGAAGAAGTCAACATTATTGTTTTCTTTACTCTTGATAAACAATATACTACTCCCTCTATTCCTAAATATAACAGCACTTTGACTTTTTTGGAGAATCCTAAGAAAGCAAAATGAGCAATTTAATCATAACATATTTTAAATATTATTAGATCATATGTAAGTTCATAAGTCAAATAAACTAGTTTAGTGAAAAAAATTTGGGAAAATCAATTTTTAATTACCATATTTTGCTTTCTTAGATTCTCCAAAAAAGTCAAAGTGCTCTTATATTTAGGAACGGAGGGAGTATTAATTATCGCCACCTCTAATTTTATTATTTGAAGATATTTTAATTAATATTTTAATCAAGAAGATTTGGTTGAATGAGTATTAATTGTGTTTTATTTCTACCTGTAAACACAGGAGTGAGCTCATACAAGGTAGATCTAGAGAACAAAATGGTAGTTGTAATTGGGGACATTCTTCCTTTAGAAGTGTTGGAAAGTATCTCTAAGGTCAAGAATGCACAACTTTGGGATTCTCCACGCTGAAATAAGGGGAAAAATATTTGCCCACAGGATTCAAATTTCCAAGCAGGATTCATTATTAAAGCAGAATTAAGAAGCTTTAATAGTAGTTCCTCTGATCATTCTGTTCTTTCTTTCAAAATGTATGATACCCATGATGCTAGAAAGACAAAAAAAAAAAAAAAAGAAAGCGATAATGTCTCTTTTACAGACACTAGATCTGCTTACACGTTTGGACCAGGCTGGTGATTTTGTATTCTCTAATCACAGCCTAGTATAGGAGGTACTGTTGTCTGTACTATAAATATGAATATTTATCTGAATCACGTACACAACTTAATGCTACTACTGAAGAATGATCACCAGTTCAAACCTTTCTCCAAGTTCTCAAGATCTTTTAATATAGGACTGACAATTGGCCATTAGATTGAATGAATAGTTGTTATAAAAGGACACGTCTCACTCCTATATTAAAAGAACTTGAGAACCTGGAGAAAGGAACTTGACCTAAGTAAGGTCCTATTTTTATATGTTACTATATTTAAAAATGGGAAAATCCTAAATAAATCCCTCCGAATACCCACAAGAACAAGTGAGGAACCTAAACTTCCAAAAGGATCATGAAGGAACTAGCACCTATATATCATTTTAAAATTTTGCGAAAAGACAAAATTGCCCCCATCCTAAAACACAAATTCCTACCCCACCCTAACACTTATCCTTTTCTCGCAATTTGTGTTTAGGATGGGGGCAATTTTGTTTTTTCGCAAAAATTTAAAATGACAGATAGGAGATGGTTTCTTCATGATCCTTTTGGAAGTTTAGGTTCCTCACTTGTCCTTTTGGGTTTTCGGAGGGATTTATTTGGGATTTTCCCTTTAAAAATCTAAAACCTAACATATACCACATTAATTAGATTTTAAGTTAGTTTAAGTATAAGAAATTTATTTTTGAAGAAAAATGATTATTATATTTGTTCCAAATATAAGTGAGAGCTACACTCATTTTATTAACATAAGTGTAATACATAGAAATTCTCTCTAGCCCTAGAAAATTTCTCTCTCTTCTCTCTTGAGTGAGGTGATCCGCAGTGTTCATTAACCAAGCTCTAATCACATTAGTGGCTTGGCAATGCAAGATCATTTGATACCAGTGGATCGGGAGTAAAAGTACGTTCGACCATACAAATCCTTCAAAAATGATTAATTTTGCATCCTTAATTTCATTAAAAAAATAAATGGTCTCATTTATAAATATCAACTATACTAACCAAGTTTTGTTTTTTGCCAAATATACTAAGTTATTTGTTTACAAGATGTGTTAGGCAAATTTTTCTAGAATTGCACTAATGACTACGGAGTATCGCGTTATTGACATGTGCATAAATATGTTGATCGTTTCGGGGATACAATGGAATGGAGCTATGATAAATATATCCCTTAGCCAACTCTTTCATTAGTTTACACTGGGATGAACATTTATTAAAATCACATCAGTCTTATTGAAATTGTGGTCAGGAAGATTGATGTAAATTTCTTAAATAAACAATGGATGGTAACTTTGCATATAGGATAATTAGACCATTTCTTGATGATGATGATGATGATGATGATGATGATGATGATGATGATGATGATGATGATGATGATGAAAAGACCACCAAAGTGACAAGAACGAACATATGAGTTGTATGTTTGGTGATAAGCAATGACAGGGAGGGCAAAAGATTTGAGAAGATCTGGTTGCTTTTAGGCTTTGGCAGAATGATAACAAAATAATAATGAATAAATATAATGAATAAATATATAATTAAACATCACAGACTCTGATGATATATATTTGAACAAGTACATACTACCTTTTTTTTATATACCTAAAGCTAAAGGCAAGCTCACCCTTGAAACAAAAAGCTAGGAATCTATCCTAAGCAAATGCTCACCTCAGCAATTAAAAGCTGGAGAGGGTGGTCATCTGTACATTCCCTCATAATAACTGAGCAATTGCCCAAGTTCATTTGGAACCCCATGATCCATCGTTCTCTATATATGGTTCCTGATAATTCCACCACAGGCTCCTGTAACGGTACCGGATCTCAAAATGATATTGATTCATATAACACTGATAAATTGAGATGAAACATCTAAGGGACAATACAATAGATTGATGACATTCATCTATAAGCAAGTAAAAGAAACAATGAGTAGTATCTAGAAGAAGTGAAAGATAATTCAGAGAGAAAGAGAAAGAAGATGTCAGTGGGAAGAGGAGAAAATTCTAGAGAAAGATAAGAGACTTCACAATATTCTTCACTACTTCTTTTTCCTCCACTCTTCATCTATATAGCCTAATATTTCTTTCCATGTCAGCCCATTTGCCCAAAGCCCGATCTTCACATCATTTAGCCCATTAGCTACCACTATATATATCCAATTGCCATGCATAGTCATTTCATCTGTTACATTACCACGCCCTTTAAAATTGACCTTGTCCTCAAGGTCAACAAAATTTGAGACAGCCATATTTAGGAAAGCTTCTTGACCTGAAGAACATATGGTGAGGCATATGAGTAGTAATTGAAAGGCAAAAACCAACAAAAGAAAGTGTATGACTCTGTTTGCAAGGTTCCCTTTCCTGAAGCTGTTGACAGCTTCCCAATATAACAAGCATTCAATGTTTACAGCTGCTTTAGAATTTGCATTTACGATTTCCTTCAACTTCTGACGGGTAATACATAACTTGACACCAGCATCACAAGAGAGTATTACTACAAAATTCCTAACAAACTTGTAGGAAAAGATCTGCATTTGCTCAACCACAACTACCTCATGTGTAAGTCCAAAATTCCTATTGGAAAATATTGAAAAACCAAAAGTAATCTCAACATGATGCAGAAGATCATAAAGGCTTGTCCATTTCAAATTGGATGCAATCTTATAACCAGAGAATAAAGTAAATGCCCTTTGGTTCTGAATATTGGTAGTGACAGCATCCTCACCCAATGACAAAGCAAGGCAAGGATAACCCCAAAAACACACAACTTCATTCATAACTGTAACCAACATAAAAGTACAACTCTCATAGGTTAAACATTCATATATCCGGCCATTCAAGCACCAAACCTTGAAAAAGATTCCAGGATCAAACACCAATCGCAATGGTGGAAACAGATTAGGAAATGTACCACATGGTAAGGGGTGTATCACAAAAATTGAAATGCTCAAATTAAGTGGTGAAACAACAAAATTGTCACCATATAATGAAATTCCCATAAGCTGTCCTGAAAAAGGAATCATAATCACTGAAAGTGATTTGACCTCAGCATAATCATCATCCCTGGAAGAAGGGCTGGTTGGGTGAATGGTGAATGAAAATAAACCAGAATAGGCATTATCAGTCCAGCAAGTCAAACACCATGGCTGAGCAATATCCCCCTTAAAAGCAATTGCATACCAACTAAATGTTGTAGATGTGTAACATCCCAAATTTTGATTAAGGTTAATTGGAAATTATTGAGGTGTTATTTAGGAAATTTGAGTTTTAGGGAGAAATTTATGGAGATTTATTGTTATTAAATCTTAATTTTTGGAAGTTAAGGAAATATAGTTAAAATAATTATTTGGAGTTAAAAACTTTCATGAACAAGTATTTGGGATAGTAGATAATATTATGATGAAAAGAAGGGGATATAGTAATATATACAAACTTCTGGGCTAGAAATATAATTATGAATAAACCTTAGGGTAGTTAATGGTAATTTTCCCCTCAATTATTTATATATACTCTCATCTCCTTCACCTTCCCAAACCGCGTCGAGCTATCCGCCCCCCCCTTCGATTTCGACCGCCATTCCTCTCCCTCTCACCATTTCTCCATCCAAACTTCTTTATCCTTCCATTCAAAGTTGCTAAATCGCGTGGGTTACTCAGAAATTGGGATGGTTTGCTCGATCTGTTCTTCTTGGTCTCACTTCTCTCCTCGCGTTTTTCCGGCGAGTTTTCCGGTGCCAGCGCCTTCGTTCTCCGGCGGTCAATGGTGGCGAGTGGTGAGGGGTCTTTGCTCTTTCATTTTTATGAATTTCCTTCTTGTTGCAACTTCATTTTCTCACTTTTCTTTCTCTTTCCTTACTTCTGAATCTCGGCCAGCCACCTGAATGGCCGATTTCCGGCGGGTTAAGGCGCCGACGGGTTCGAAACAGACATAAAGCGCCGGATTCCAACTTCGGTGAGTCTCTTTAAACTGTTCCCATTTTTTTTTATCTCGTTCTTGGCGAGTTATGTGAGGGACCGAATTAGGGGCTTGCATTTCTGGCTTAAGATAACACATTATATTCAAGAGAAGCTTTAATTTGTAGTGTTTGAGAAGTGATGTGAAGATTAAATTGAGGTTTTATTGAGTTTATGAAAAACCTAAAATCTGTGGGTGCTTAAGGGCGTACGGGTTTCATAGTGATGAAGGTCCATAAATTTCTGTTATGGATGTTTGGTTTTGCAGTGGTGGGTTATTTGAGATGAATTTAACCTTTGAATGTTTGATTTGTTGAGTTGGGTATTTTACCGATTTGAACATAGGACTTTGGGGTACCAAAGCCTTGAGCTAGCTATGGTGAAAGTTTAATTAGATTAAAGATGGGTATGTAATGTTGTGGTGACTTGAGTGGTGTTGAAGGTATTGTGAATTCTTATTGCTTTGGCTAAACGGGAATCTGTTTTTGTAAATTTGATGAGTAAGGGTGCTGCAAAAAGTAGTGAAACATGTGTAGATTGGGGATTTTGGGGCTGTAATAATGTTAATATGCATAGAATTAAAGTATCTCAACATTTGCACATTAGAGCTGATTATTAGTACTAAAAAAAAGAAAGAAAGAAGTTAATTGGTTGAGTAAAAATCTAACTTTGTTGAGTTATGTTTGTGTTATAACACGATGTATAGATAGTGAATATATTACATTTGAAATGCTAGCCATGTCTCTTGCACTAGCCGAAGTGATCTATAGGAGGAAATGAAGGGTGCTTGAGCATTTCTCAATTCATTAGGCTTTGAATGGTGATTTTCATGAATAGATCTGGATTGGAGATTTTGGTGTCAATGGATGGACTAAATGGCTATTGGTGATAGTCATGGAGTGGTATAAATGATCAATGTTGTAGAATGTAAGTTGGCTTGTGTGTGGAATATTAGTATACATATGAATTCATTAGAATTAGTAATATGGTTTTGTATGTTGGTTTTATGACAATGTTTGGAACATTGGAACTTGAATGGCTTTGCCATGCTTTTATTTGAATTTCTTCTTGGTGATTTAAGTGTTTTATATGCATGTATATGAAATTTTATACTTTATTCTCCTTTCTTTTAGGGCTGAACTGATTCTTGGCTTGGGGAATGCTTAAATTATTGTTTATGCATCTTGGAGCTAATTTAATTATTGTTTTAATGTAACTAGATGATGCACATGATATTTTAGAAGGTTTAGAGATGTGTTCTGAATATGAGAATGTGCTAATTTTGGTGTTTCTTGACTGCTTGGGCACTTCATTTGAAAATGGAAGATCCATGGCGAATCTTTACGTGATTGGTGTTTTATACAAGTATAGGAGTGTGCTTTCCATACTATGCATTATTTTAGAGTGATTGTACTAGTATGACATCACTAAGCTGATACTTTTCCTAGATCTCAGCATTCTACACTAATGGAAACAAAATGATGAATTTTGTGTTAAATATGACTTGTTGATGTGTATTTGAGATGAGTTGATTGCAATTTTACAAAGTGGGAAGTTTTGATTCTACCTAACAAGGTATTTATTTGGTAAAGGTGTGATTGGTTATGGTTGTCTTTGGTGAATCTATTTGTATTAATTTTTATATATAGCGTTTTAATGGAAATATATGCTGGTTATTGGCTTTGGCTTCAATTGATTAAAAATGGTTACCTTACAATAAAATATATAAAAGAATGGGTAGTAATTGGGATCGAGAGTGACGATAAGTAACATAAACAAGGATAGTTGCTCATTTTCTTTCTTAATGAAAATAGGAGAATATACTTGGAAGGAAAAATCTACCAGGAATGGTAAGGTAAAACAGTGAGATGCTAAGGGCGACAGGTAATCACTCTTAACCTTACTATAACATTGAGGGTGACGTTAGCTGGGATTTTTAAAATCCTTTTCTCACCCTCCATATAAATATTATCTTTGAAAAGCTATTTTCATATAAAACAGGCTATCAGGTGCCTTTCAAACACGATTATTTTCGTATAAAGAATTTGATTACTATATGTTGTATCCTGGTTGGTGGAATTGATAGACTGTGTATGTGAGTGTATATATATTGGAATTTTGGTACTTTGACAAGGATATGGAGAAGTATTGTGGATATGTTGTGGGACGGTGATACATATGCTGGAATAGTTCTGATTGTAACTTTGAGAGGTTATGAGGATAGAAATCATATGTAGGGTTTGAGATTATGGAAAGTTGTGCTGATGAAAAGTATTAAAGCTGTGACTAGGATATGGAATTGTAGGGTGAGCATTGCAAGACACTGATATATTTATGTACCATCGCGCGATGATAACTGTCGATAGGCCAATCGACAGTTATTTGTACTGAGGATCCTTTTTAGATTGATTTGGATCGGGGTTCATAGGTCGACTTATTGAGAGAAGTGACCTACGGTTGTTTGGCACTGAAGAGCCCAACCGCCCCTACGGTTGTTTGGCAGTGGAGAGCCCAACCGTTCCCATTCTGTAATGGAAAACAGAATCGGGGTTCTCTCTCTGGAGATTGCCAGAGAGGGAAATTTGCCCCCTCATCATAGAGAGGGGCACAGTGTCAAATCATATAGAGAAGATTAGATGCTTGAATGCCCCGGGATGGCACAATGCATCTATAGGTGAGTGTGAGAATTATGGTAGCATCATTAGATTGGAGACTGGGAGATGATATTTAGTTAATATGGATTTGACTGAGGGATTTGAGTGATATGTGAAAAGTAGAGATGGTGAATTTGAGTGGACTTGGATGTGACAGAAGGATTAAAGTGATGGATAAAAGGAAATGAGAATTATATATATGTATTATTGATTTTTAAAACTGTGATACCCTTTAGACGCCCTTACTACCGCACATCTCACTGTTATAGTGAGTTAAGCGGTGATTACTGGGACAAATTGTCTCATCCCACGATTACTGACATTTTTGCAGGTATTCATGCACAGATGCAGACAACGGGAAAGGGAATTAGGTATTAGAAGCTATATAGACTATTTTGAATTGTATATTGCCAATTTGTATAGGCCTGCATCTGCTTCCGCATATTTTTCTATCAAACTGGATATTAGAAATAGAGATATTGTTTATGGATTGTAATATAAGTAAAGTATTTTTCTAACTATGATAGGTTTCTATTAATAAGGAAAGTCTTTTCTATCATAGTTAGGAAGTAATAATAATTAGATTTTATAATAATAGTTAATCAGAAATAGTGACAGGTTATTATACTTTATCATTAGGTTGCCTCCTTTTTCTAACCATGTTAGGTTAATCTTTTCTAACATGGTTAGCTGCTGATTATCCATGATAGTATTCGTATTGTATTAGGAAATTCTTTTCTATCATGGATAATAAATAGACTATTAGAAAGTTTATTTTCTAACTATGATAGATTTATTTACTATCATAGTTAGCAAGGTGATTGTTTAACTAAAACTTATAATGATGGTTAATTAGGGAATTAGTAACAAAGTGTTACAAGATGCATCCAGCAATTTCGGAAATAAGGGTGCATTGTACCTCATGAACAGAGCAAAGGGAAAAGAAATACCTGGATCAAATATAAAACTAGGAATATTGTTGTGATGGTATTCCAAATCATGATATCTATCAGGCATGAAAATCCTAGAAGCACAGAACCAATTATTAGCCAAAACCTCACTGATAAGCCTTTGATCAATTGCAGCCATATACCAATTAAACTTCCAGCTATAAAGAATGATGTCATAACAACCATGAAGGATGAGTCCATCTAAGGGAACAATGAAAGCAATAATATCCAAAGGTTTATCATGGAAACATGTGAAGACATATGAGAAAATCCTACTGATGTAGTATCCATGTAGTTTCCCAATGGGAAACCCAACATCAATGCCAGTGTGGACATGAGATAAGGAGCCAGGATCAAAGATAAAAATAACTATATGAAGTGACTTAAGATAATCAAACAAGGAACCAAGAGTTTTCCTATAGTGGGCAGAAAAATCATTGGAGCATTTTGTCAAACACCATGTAGGTGTCACAAGGTAGTGTTGGATTAGATGTCCATAATATTGAAGCACCGCACATGAAGGAAAATTTAAACAAATACCAGGATCAAAAACCAAGATAC
Organism: Mimosa pudica; assembly: GCA_029929735.1. Classification (NCBI taxonomy): domain Eukaryota; kingdom Viridiplantae; phylum Streptophyta; class Magnoliopsida; order Fabales; family Fabaceae; genus Mimosa; species Mimosa pudica. Next base: position 6,082,644 of record JAKELP010000003.1, on the reverse strand, counting down.
GTTGTAAACCATGATAAAGTCCCAAAGGATGAGCTAATTTGTGACAAGCATGTACCAAAACGCAGGAGAACTCATGGTTGATGAGAATACCCTTGATGTGCAGTGGCGTGTTGTGAGAAATGAGTGGTTCCAGGACTTGAACGGCATTAGGGATCATCATAGAACTCCCAATAACGAAGTCAACACTGAGGATAAGCATTTGGAACTTGGTAACTACCTCTTGGTGACTCAAATGAATGACACAGCCTTCTAATTCAACATCGTTTGTCTCACTGAATTTTGGAGAAGCTAATTGTGTCTCCATAGTTAGGTGTAGTGAATACTCCACCACTTGTGAGCAGACTTGACCAACATCAGCGGCAACGTCTTTGGTGGCGTCAAGTGGATCGTCATGGCAAGTTGCCTCAAATTCTCCTTTAACCACATTCGGTTGCTCTGGATCCTTCAAAACACCTTCAAAATGCAAGTTTATTGTTCATCGAGGTCATCTTGGACTGAATGGAATCAAACAATAAATCCAACCGGTCAAATCGCCCTTCATCTTCAACACGTCGACGCTCCAGAGATTGCACAAGGTGATTAGTACTAGTAGTAAAACCATTAAAATTGTTGGTGTAAATATCTGGAACAAAAACCGACATGGTAGCAGAAGGTGAATGAAAGCACCAATGTAACGGTACCGGATCTCAAAATCATATTGATTCATATAACACTGATAAATTGAGATGAAACATCTAAGGGACAATACAATAGATTGATGACATTCATCTATAAGCAAGTAAAAGAAACAATGAGTAGTATCTAGAAGAAGTGAAAGATAATTCAGAGAGAAAGAGAAAGAAGATGTCAGTGGGAAGAGGAGAAAATTCTAGAGAGAGATAAGAGACTTCACAATATTCTTCACTACTTCTTTTTCCTCCACTCTTCGTCTATATAGCCTAATATTTCTTTCCATGTCAGCCCATTTGCCCAAAGCCCGATCTTCACATCATTTAGCCCATTAGCTACCACTATATATATCCAATTGTCATGCATAGTCATTTCATCCTCCCGAGATGCTCGGCTTGACTGAGCCATCCACATCTATCCTTACTGTACCTACTGGAGGTGGTATTATATTGAACAAGTACTACTAGTAATGGACTAATGGCATAGAAAAATACTTACTAATGGCATAGGAAAATACTTTGCCTGAGTCAAAAGTAAAATATCTGAAACCCACAGACTCAGAGGGGGTCAGAAGGAAGGAATGGCTTTTGTTCACCATAAAAATTCGCACCTACTGACACGTTATTGACTTATATGTTTAACGCGCAACATTCTCAGAATCACTGCTTTTCTTTCACTTCTTACGGAAACCATGTAACAGCTTTTATATGTGGCTCATTTCTTCGTGGCTTTCAGCCAGTTTCACATCTGTGTCTATAAAAAGCACTCACCTCCCTCCAATATAATGAAAGGTGAAATTAACTAAAAATAAAAGTAGTTAAAAAGTAATGATTATATAGGGGACAAAAATTAGTTTCCAAAAATATCTCTATTTAAAAAAGAGGAAAGAGAATGTGGGAGAATAAATACTACTAGTATAAAATAAAAGAGTCTTGTTAAAAAGAAAGGTGGTGTTTACACCATTGAATAATGTAAGAAAGAAGTAAAATTAATATTAAAAAACTTAAATTATTATGATGATCAACTCAAACATCACCTTACATTTTGGAACAACACCATTCAAAAAAATTTACTTTATATTATGAGAAGGGGGGAGTATTCATAACCATTTCATCTCAAATTACTTATTTAATGATTGAGATTGCATTGCAAGTGTATGAATCAAAAGATGCGTGTGTTGAATATGGTTTAAATATTTGATAAAAAATAAGGTCTAAATAGAGATAAGGGAACAATACATGATAAAAAAAAATTCATATTAGAAAAAGTTATCATATCAAATAAAATAGTAGTATATAAGTATAAGGTTCAATGAATGGAAGTTTTCTACAAAAGTTAAATTTTGTTAAAAAACTAGGAAATGTACTATTTTCCTTAAAATTGCCCCTATTTATGGATACTTGTGTGAGAGAAATTGCTTATGAAAAAAATGAAATTAAAGCAAATGTAGGGAAAAATCACTACATGAATAAAATAAAAAAGCATTTATTACTCAATCAAAGTCTAATATAATCTTATAAAAAAAAGGACAAACCATTTGAAACGAAAAAAACACAAAAATATATATAGGGGAAGAGAAAGTAATTAAATATATTAATATATTGGATCTAAGAATTAGCTTTAAACTCATCTATGACAAAAGTCATCACCAGCCTCAAAAGTAAATTTTTTTATGTGGGACATGCAATATATGAAGAATGATATAGCATGTACTTTTGTTGGGGTCAATCTAATAGCATGCACTTTTGAAAGCATTTTCTTTCCACTCTAGGCATTGGGGCTTGTCAAACAAATGTGGTCATAAATATAAGAATATTTTAAACTTTTTTAGAAGTTAAAGAAGTAAATTGAATCACTAAGTTATCGTATGTCAGGTGTAATTAAATTATAGGTTAGTTTATAAGTATAATAAATTAGCTTTGTGGAAAAAATAATATACACAATTTAAAATGATCAATTTTACATTTTTATTTTTCCAAAATTTCATAGTGATCTTATAATTAGAATTGAGAAAATATTTTTTATTTTTAATTAAGGGATATGTTTTCTCGGTTCAAAAAAAACCTGTCACTTTCCATTTGCATGAGATTTTTTCTATTGTTAAGTTAACTTAAGCCAATCTCAAAAATCTGAGATAAAAAAAGCCAATCTCAAAAAAGTAGTTGATGGTTTCATCAATTTCAAAACACTTTTTTGAATTTAACATATTTGAAATCAGTTTGGCACAGCTCAAATCTTACATGAATTGAATTAAATAATAGAAGCAGAAATAAAATACGTATATAATCTTATCAGTTATCAGGATGGTTACAATTTACAGCTGAAATAGGATTTGGACCCAACTCTCCATATGTTAGCCAGGCCCAAAAAAAGGATAGAACAGGTCAAAAGAGAAAGAGTTACGTATATTGTAAGGGAGGAATCCAGGGGGATCAATCAAAATCAATGCTTCATCGACTATCGTCACGGGCCCAAATGCAAAGTCACGTTGATAATGAGATGAAGGGGAAAGGCGCTTTTTCTTGAATCAGCACGGTTGTTAAAAAAACTTGTAGGAAAAAATATCTTGGAAAATGGCATTTTTTCCCTACCTTGATGTGGACACTGGAAAATTTTTGTCAGAGATAAATGAGCACTTAATCATAATCTTGGAAAATCAGCACGGTTGATAAATGAAAAAAAATCAGCAAGGTTTCATAATAGCAAATTAGCAACAATAGGAAAAACTTACATCATATTCCTTTCTCCAGGTTCTCAAGTTCTTTCAATATAGGCCATTAGATTGAATGGATGATTGTTATAAAAGGACACATGTCACTCCCATATTAAAAGAACTTGAGAAACTGGAGAAAAGAACATGACGTAAGTACGGTCCTTAACAGTAATGTAGTGTTACTCCAAAGTCCAAAGATTTAAATAAGGGTAAGGTGTATGGATAATAGGAAAGACACGTGTGGATGATTAAAGAAAGAAGAGAGAGGGACGGAGTTAATTAAATAAAAGTCTCATTCTAAATCTAACGAACAAAATCCAACAAATCTCACTCACTAATCCCTATTAATTAATCAACCAGTTCAACTATAATACGAAAAATTATCCGCAAACGAAGATCACAACATAACCAACCAAAACCAAACCACACACACAACACAAACAAACTTCACAAATCACAAAATCACACTCCCCAATTCCCAAATCATGAACCCTAAATTCAACTTCCTCATCATCTTCCTCCTTCTTCTCAATCTCACGCCTTCAATTTCCTCTCACTCCCACTCTCCGGCGCACGCCGAGCTCGCCAATTACGGCTTCCCCGTCGGCCTCTTACCGGCGGCCACGATTCTGAGCCACTCCGTGGACGAGGCCTCCGGCGACTTCTCCGTGGAGCTAGGCGACCTGTGCCAGATCACGCTCCCTCCCGATAACTACGTGGCCACCTACTCGAAGAAGATCACCGGGAAAATCGTGAAGGGGAAAATTGCTGAGTTGGATGGGATTAGGGTTTGGGCCTTCTTCAAGTGGTGGTCCATCACTGGAATTAGGTCTTCTGGTGATGATATTGTCTTTGAAGTTGGCATGGTAACGGCTAAATATCCTGCTAAGAGTTTTGGTGAGAGCCCTGCTTGTGAGGGACAACACTCTTCTTCATGAAAAAGGTTGAATTTTTTTCTTTTTGTTTTTTTATGATCTGTTTTCTTATTTTGATTATTGTTGATTTTTTAGTTGCTTTCATGTTTTTATTGGTTTTAGAATTATAAATTGATGACTCAATATTCTGCATGGCTTGAACATATGTGTGTGTGTGGGTAATACTCCCTCCTGTCCTAAATATAAGAACTAGTTGACTTTTTTTTAGAGATGTTAAGGTTACAAAATATGTTATTAGATTATGATAAATTTGATATATTTTTAGATCAATCATTATTTTATAGGTTAAATAAACTAGTTTAAGAAAAAAAAATAGGTAAATCAATTTATAATTGACTTATTTTCTTTTTTAGGATTTTCCAAAAAAATCAACTAGGTCTTATATATAGGGCTGGAGGTAGTATATATGTATATATGTATGTATGTAATGGCATTCTGTTTCTACCATGAGAAGAGATAAGAGAGCTCAAACTTTCCAGCCTTTGGATCATATTTGAGATTTCTGCATAGTTATAACTGTTGTGTGTCATGGATTCTCCATTTTCCGCACTCAAGCTTGTCCATTTTGACATGTTTGATAACACCATGCCCAGTCGTTAAGTTAGATAAGAAAAATTATGGATGTTATGAAGATGATGAGATTAGTTTCCAGTTATGTCCATGGAGACGTGGAAGTGGAGATATTATTTTTTGTTAGTACTCCCGCTGTCCCCAGAATGCTAATAGTGTGCAAATTGTTATATTTGATAAAACTGTTAAAAGTTGTTGAATGCAATCAATATGTTTGAAACATATTTTCTCCCAATTTTACCCCTGTTTATGAAGACGATAATTGACATGGTGACTGGATGGGGAAAAATGAGAGAGTGTGTATGGGGGAACATGAGAGAAAGTAATTTCAACAAAGGGCAAAATTAGAAAAAAAAACATTAAATGGTCAGACAAAATGCAACATTATCTTATATTCTGGGACAACTCTAAATCACGCATTAGCTTATATTCTGGGACAAAGGGAGTATTAATTTAGTTCCCAGTTGCTTTGTGCAATCTCTTCCCTATACAGTATACATTCCTTTTCATTTTCTGCATTGTTTGCATCAAAATGGAGATGTGCATAGGGGCCGGGATTCTTTAAAACTGCAAGTCACATTTGTTTGGTGCACGGGTTGGTTGATTTAGTATTATCCTCTGTCCAGTTAGCCACTGGATGACCATGTGTAATTTGGCATTTGACAGTCATTAGGTTAATAAGAAAAGGCAAATTCATAATTTCCAAATTGAAATAGTTGTTGAAATGGCCATTAATTTTGTTTTCTAACAAAAATGGGAGAAAGAAACAAATGGTTCTCGTATCCTTAATTTCAGGAAAAAATCGTGTTTTGTTTGCTTCACATGACTTGGAGAGTCGCCTTTTCAAAAGCAAATTTAAGTTTAAAGTAAACATGCATCTTTTGGCTAGCATCTGAACCTTTATGATGGTTTCTATCGAGTTGTCTTGTCAGATCTGGATTAGATCGTTATGCAGTTTAGCTTATTTTCATTATCTGTGATCAAGTTTTGGATTTTTCATATATTGACTATATTTTATTACAGTGCTTCATGGATCCAGTATAACTTGTGGGTCTGTAAGTACTTTGCGACCCATTTTTCATGCTGGAATTTTGATTTTGAGCTGTCAGACGAACAGAGGAAAATCATCTTGGAATGCACTGTAATACTCCCATTTTTAAATATAAAACATGGTTGACTTTTTTTAAAATATAAGCCATTTAATAATTATACATAAGTATATTACTATTACTATTAGATTAATACAGGCAAGTTATAAGTAATTTATTTAATTTCCTTTACGATTTTCTAAAGAGTTCACCATGCTTTGTTGAAACGGTAGGAAGTATTTTTAAAAATTTGATAAATATTATACACTTCTGTTCTCTCAGTCCATTCCTTTAGTTAGGTCTTGGTTTTATTCCGATTGTTCCAAATCAAAGTGGGAAAACAAGCCTGTTATAAATGAAAGGCGATGTTTATTCCTATCTTATTGGAGAGAAATAGTTAGTTGATCATTTGATTTAAAATATTAGGGGACTATTTCCAGATTCATGCATAAAACAAGATATTCGTTCAATGGCGATGTTGGTTCTGGTGTAACGTGGATCCCATATTTCGCTATGGTCAAAAAAAAAAAAAAGGATCCCATATTTCGCAACATCTATCTGACATTTTCTTACTCCTATGTGCAGGGTACGTTTTCACTTTCTCCATGGTAGAGGCAATATGACTAGGTCCAGGGCCCACCAAGTGTCAATGGTCGATAAAAATAAATAAGATAAAGCTTAGTGCATCTTGTACCTATATATAGTCTCAGGATATTGTTCTGTTGTCAGTTTAATGGATACTGTTAATCTATTTTCTTGGCTTGTACTTGGAATATTGTATTTATTTATGTTATTCTGACTTACGCAGTGAAGCAGTACGTTGCCTGTCTCGAATGAATGATGGACCTATTTGTAGAACTGT